>CM038679.1:241812391-242163149 GCA_021605205.1 Aegilops longissima
AAGGCTATGACCACCAAAAGCTATGGAAATCAAAGCAAATGGAGACCAAAGCTCTGATACCACTTGTAGGATCGAAAGTATGTCTAGAGGGGGGTGATTAGACTACTTGACCAAATAAAAATCTAGCCTTTTCCCAATTTTAGTTCTTGGCAGATTTTAGCAACTTAGCACAAGTCAAGCGTATAGCAGCGGAATGTAAAACAATTGCATATGAAGGTAAAGGGAGGAGTTTGAGGGAGCAAACACAATGTTGACACGGAGATTTTTTATCCGTGGTTCCGATAGGTGGTGCTATCGTACATCTACGTTGATGGAGACTTCAACCCACAAAGGGAAATGGTTGCGCGAGTCCACGGAGGGCTCCACCCACGAAGGGTCCACGAAGAAGCAAACTTTTTCTATCCCCCCATGGTCATCGCCCACGAAGGACTTGCCTCACTAGGGTAGATCTTCACGAAGTAGGCGATCTCCTTGCCCTTACAAACTCCTTGGTTCAACTCCACAATCTTGACGGAGGCTCCCAACTGACACCTAGCCAATCTAGGAGACACCACTCTCCAAGAAGTAACAAATGGTGTGCTGATGATGAACTCATTGCTCTTGTGCTTCAAATGATAGTCTCCCCAACACTCAACTCTCTCTCATAGGATTGGATTTGGTAGAAAGAAGATTTGATTGGAAAGCAACTTGGGGAAGGCTAGAGATCAACATTTATGTGGTTGGAATGGAATATCTTGACCTCAACACAAGTGTAGGTGGTTCTCTCTCAAAAAATATGTATTGGAAGTGTAGGCATGTTCTGATGGCTCTCTCCACGAATGAAGAGTGGGTGGAGGGGTATATATAGCCTCCACATAAAATCTAACCATTACACACAAATCACCAAATTCGGTGGGACCGATTCAGAGAACTCGGTCAGACCGATTTAGTTCATAATGTGACCGTTAGGTGTTTCGGTGGGACCGACTGTTAACTCGGTGGGACCGATTTCATTAGGGTTAGGGCATAACTAATCTCGGTGGGACCGATTACACAAACTCGGTGAGACCGATTTTGGTAATAGTCAAACAGAGAGTTGGCCAGGCAAATTGGGTGGGACCGATTCGCTCATCTTGGTTGGACCGAAACGTTACGAAAGGGAAATAGAGAGTTTGCATTGCAATCTCGGTGGGACCGATCGCTCATCTCGGTTTTACCGAAATGTTACGAAGGGAAACAGAGAGATTACAATCCCATCTCAGTGAGACCGAGATCCCTATCGGTGAGACCGAAAAGACTAGGGTTTCTGGCAATGGCTATGTCAATTGAACTCGGTGGCTCCAGATAGAAAGAATCGGTGGGGCCGAGTTGGATATTTGGTTTGGGACATATGTGGATATGAGAAAGTATTGGAGGGTTTTGGAGCATATCACTAAGCATTTTGAGCAAGAACCTCATTAAGCAACACCTGATCCCTTCTTAATAGTATTGGCTTTTCCTATAGACTCAATGTGATCTTGGATCACTAAAATAGAAAATGTAGAGTCTTGTGCTTTGAGCTTGAGCCAATCTTTTGTCCTTATCATTTGGAAGGGTCCACTTTCTAATCCATGCCATGCCAATCATCGAGATTTCCTGAAATATTCATCTTGAAATAGCATTAGCTCAATGAGCTATATGTTGTTAGGAATTACCAAAACCACCTAGGGATAGTTGCACTTTCACTTGCACGTATGCATCATAATGGATTATATGTACATATACCACACACACACAATTTTCCCTTTGCTTTTGCTTTGTGTAGGTACTCACATATACTCATCAACCTCTCAATCCCAAGAGTTGATGAAACAAACTCTGGAGAGCAACGATGACTTGGGATCACGTGGATTATCCTTAACACAATTTCCTTTGTGCAATGATTACGCACATATCTTTTACTTGGCTCTCACACGGCTATGGGCTATTTACCATTTGTCACCTCATACTCATTTTACTGTCTTCACAGTGCATTTTATGCTTGCTTCTATGCCTCTTCACATGATGTTGCCATGCAATTGTGACCCTTGCTTGCACTTACATATGATTCACCATTATACTACTTCTATGTGTATTTGCATGCTTGGTGGAGATAATCGTTGCTGTTGCCATGTTATATACATGCTTTATGCTATTGTTGCTTATTGTGTTGGGAGAGTCATGATGTCTCATTGCTATTTACATATGGCCTCTCGCCAATACATTGATGATCTCTTGCTCATATCTTGTTTTCATGCTTGTGATATGTCATGTGCATTATTCATGACCACTATTTTCACACATGACATGCTTGCCATGCTTCCTTCTACTATGTTGCATCTTTGCACTACTAGCTTGCTTGACTTGATCACTATGATCACTTGCGTCGTTGCATCACCCATGTTCCATTCTTACTCGCTTTCTTGGGTTGATAGCATATATGTTCATGCCTCTCACATGATTTATATTGATCATTGTCACTTGTCTCCCTTAGTTACATCTCTCATATCATCTTGTATTGAGTGCCAACTTGCTACACTTATTGATCATGGAGACTTGGACACATTACTTGTGAAGCATGCTTGCTTATTTGAGCTTAATGCATTTGGTTGTGCTAGCATCTTATGCTTTCATACCATACCACACCTTGTACTTTATAATGATAAGAATGATGAAAACACTTGTTGGGTATCTCACCACTCGAATGATAGGTGCCGCATTTGCACTAACCTCATTTGTTTTTTCGAGTGTTTGTCATGTTCTTTCATTTTGAAGGATTCACAAGGTGGTACCATCACGAGACATCACTGGTATGCGTTGGTCCTAAACAAACGGTTTTTAACCCCTTTCCGCGATGGCATTTGGAACCGTCGCCAAGTGGGTGTGTGTGTGTGATAGGGTGTCCTTCCCACATGACCCACAAATCGTCAGGGATAGGCCCTCCTAGGACCCAGGCTGGGGCCGTGTGCGATAGGGCGAGACATCGAAACCCAATCATTTCCATAGGTATGTACATCCCACACGGTAATCCGAGAAAATCATTTCCGTAGGTATGTACATCCCACACGGTAATCCGAGAAAATCATTTCAGTAGGTATGTACATCCCACACGGTGAATCCCAGAAAAACATTTCCGTTCGTATGTATATCACACACAATCAATCCAAGGAATACGTTTCCGTTCTTATGTACATCCCACACAGTCAATCCAGGGAAAATGTTACCGTTAGGATGTACATCCCACACGGTTTTATGTATACGTTCATGTGTGAAAGGTGTAACTATCAAACACGCTCTAACTTGGTTAACTGTTTGCTTTCATTAACTACATCACACACGATTTGATGTAGAAAACTGTGTGGCATTGGGCTATCCATCACAAGCGCTTTTACTGCCAGAACCGTTTGCAAAGTTCCATGACCGTCTGTTCTCCTTTTATTTTTGCCTATAATTTATTATTCTAATTGGAAATTTTGAAATACTAAACATGCAATTCAAGTTCTCAGCACAATGGTTCAACAATGAATCCATAAATAAAACTGCCAGTACAATATGTTCAGCAATTACAGGATTAGGCAGCAATTAACTATGATGAACCACAATATTTAAAGGCGGTAAAGGTGAAGAGACAGGTGTAAATCATTTTGACTGCCGACGGTGTTGAAGAAGCGGAATGCCCATAATGTGCCTTCCTGCATGCCATAGGCACGAACCATTTTTGTCCAACCCCTTGTGACGATCGCCCGCCAATCCTTCACCGCCTTCAGGAAGACTTCTAGAGCATTATCATGGTAGCATGAACTATATAATTTAACTTTAGTTGCCTCCACTCCGGTCATATAGTTTGCAAGGTAATCATCAGTAAATAGCTTCGGAAACCACTGAAAGGAGAAAAATATCAGATACTGAGGTCTAATAGAGTAACTTGTTGTGGGTAGAGGGAAAAGGCAACACATTACTTACCATCCTAAAGTTCACTGTTGTCTTCGAGAAAGTGTAAATATAGAGATTAATTCCAATCACCCGTTTCTTTCGCCTAACAATCTTTCTTAGTTTCCTCACTTGACGCTTGTTCATGAATATCTCATTGCCCCATACACAAAAGGGATTGAAGCATGGATCGATACTCCTCATATATGTACCTACAAGCAACCAGCAAATGTTAGAAGCTAAACTGAGATTGCACAAATGATGTAAAATACAACTACGCATGCTCCTAAGTACAAGTATTTTTTTGAGATTTCAATATGAACTACATACGGATGTATATAGAATTATAGATATAGTTTAGATTAGAATCTAGATTCACTCATTTTGCTCCTTATGTAGTCTATATTGGAATCTCTAAAAATACTTATATTTAGGAATAGATGGTTTATAAGACATGGGATGCAGCTAATCTCGACGGCAAACAACGACATCGCCCATTGTAGCCCTATGTAAGTACATGGAAAGCCAATGTTAACTACAACAGGGTTAACATCCACCAAAAATAGCAAATGGTAATACAATGGCAGTATCTATAGTGATATCTTCATTTCGAATGAGTAGCACAGTAGCAAAGGGACGAACTAAAAAATGGGTACAACTGTTAATTGCAACAGGCTTAACAACATCCTAATTCATGTTTTGTTAATTTGTAGCCATTGAAATACAACTCTTTCAAAATGGATACAATTGTTAATTGCAACAGGCTTAACAACATCCTAATTAATGTTTTGTCAATTTGTAGCCATTGAAATACAACTCTTTAAAAATGGATACAACTATTAATTGCAACATGCTTAATGGCCATATTAACCAGTACTGATAAAAATGCAATTGACAGAGTTAAACATCACAGGGCAGGTGCTGCCAGAGCAGATAATGGCCCAGTTGTCTATATAAAGGTAGGGAAAATAGCTCAGACATGTTAGGCATGTTTACTACAACATGCTTAATACATCTACAGTACAAAACATAGCCATTAATTGCAACTGGTATTGGTAAGATTGAAATGGTGGGTACATACTTGCTAAGTCCTGAGAAATAGTTGCTGGGGCACTTCATCTTGGCCAGAGCCCGCCCAAAGTCAGCGGCGGCGGAGGTGAGCTGTTCCTCCGGGTCGAAGCGTGGATCAGTGCCACTGACATGTGTACCTACAGGCAACCAGTAAATGGTAGAAGTTAAACTGCAATTGCACAAATGATGTGAAATACTGTAAGACATGGGATGCAGCTAACCTTGACGGCAAACAATAGCATCGGCCGTTATGACCTTGCGTAAGTACACAAACTAGCATGTTAAGTACAACAGGGTTAGCATCCACCAAAAATAGCAAATGGGACAGCATCTCTAGTATATCTTCATTGCGGAGAGTAGCATGGTAGCAAATGGGCAGATTAAAAAAGTGATACAACTGTTAATTGCAATAGGCTTAACAACATCCTAAGTCATGTTTTGTAAGTTTGTAGACATTGAAATGCAACTTTTTAAAAATGGATTCAACTGTTAATTGCAACATGCTTAATAGACATTGAAACCGGTACTGATAAAAATGCAATTGGCATAGTTAAATATCACAAGGCAGGTGCTGCCAGAGCAGAGAATGGCCCAGATGTCTATAAAAAGGTAGGGAAAGTAGCAAAAATGTGTTAGGAATGTTTACTAGAACATGCTTAATACATCGACCGTACAGAACATAGCCATTAATTGCAACTGGTATTGGTAAGATTGAACTGGTGAGTACATACTTGGTAAGTCCTGAGAGGTAGTTGCTGGGGCACTTCATCTTGGCCAGAGCACGCCCAAAGTCAGCGACGGTTGAGGCGACCTGTTCCTCCGAGTCGAAGCGTGGATCGGTGCCCCTGACATGTGTACCCACAGGCAACCAGCAAATGGGTAGAAGTTAAACTGCAATTGCACAAATTATGTGAAATACTGTAAGACATGGGATGCAGCTCACCTCGACGGCAAACAAAAGCATCGGCCGTTATGACCCTGCGTAAGTACATGGACATGCATGTTAAGTGCAACAGGGTTAGCATCCACTAAAAATAGCAAATGGGCAGCATCTCTAGTGATATCCTGAGTCATGTATTGTAAGTTTGTTGCTGGTATTGGTGAAATTGAGCTGGACATGGTAATATTTGAACATCTCACGGTGTGTAGTACTGAAATAAACAAGGCACGAACATGCTTAATATGTCAACCGTACAAATCATAGCTGTTGCAAGTGGTATTGGTAAGATTTGGCTGGTCAGATCTTACCTGTTAAGTCCTGGGGGGTAGTCACTGGGGGACTTCATCTGGGCCAGAGTCTGCACCATGTCGGCAGCGGCGACAGAGGCGAGGTGTTCCTCCGAGTCAACACGCACAGCGGCCATCGCGCCATGGACTACCATCAGCTCCTGGCGGGGGGATTTGGAGGCATGAGGATGTTTCGTAGGTGCCATTTAAGCAATCAGGCTGGGGACGTGATAGAGATTGATGGGTTACCTGACTGGATCCAAGCAGAACATAGATGTGGTTGAAGTTGTGGTTGCGGCGGCGGCGGTTTGAGATGCCGGTAGGGGGAGGCGCGAGGAGGGCGGGGGATACCGAGGGAAGGGGGAATAAATTCTGAAATCGCGCGTCTAATGAAATTTTTGGTGCAAAACTTGAAACTTGGGCGGGGGAAACACACAACACAGACGAAGCATGTAAAATACTCATGTGCGAGAAAAAAGAAAGTTGGCAGATGCCGTCTCCAAAAAAATGTACATGTGTACTTAATTTTTTCGGTCAATGGTACGCCTGGTTTATTAGGAAATATCCCACAGGTAACTAACTTATGGGTCATTAACGCAAAAAACGTAGACGGGTACGGCATAGAAACTGTGTGTTTTGTGATCTTCTAATTACTAACGCAAAAAACGCACATGGTCACACATGCTAATCAACGCTCAAAGCCCTCAAAGGATGCTCTTACCGACATTGTACGTTAATACTACAAACTTAAAGTACTACTGGTAATTTGCTCTAATATACAAACTTAAACTACTTCTCACATGCTGCCATCAGGGCATGCTGGCCAGCCGCCGGCGTTCTCCTTCCCGGCCTTGTAGGCGGCAGCCCGCCGTGCTTCGATCTCCGCCAAGCTCTCTTGACCACGGCGTGCGGCCTCTTTTTTCTTGCAGCGGCGGGACTCTCTTTTCTTGACTGCTTTCTGCCTTTTCCGCTCCTTCTGTGCGGCTTTGGCCGCCTCTAGATCCACCACCTATTCGGCCTTGGCAGCCTCAAAGTCCGCCCATGTAACTGTCTGGCCGCCGGCGGTGACTAACTCGGCGCCGTGAGATGCCATCGCTTCCTTACCATGTGTGCGGTCGCGGGTGGCGAGGAACGCGGCATGGCTGGAAGCCATTGCTTCCTTACCAGTTACTGTGTGTCGCGGTGCCATGGGCGACGCCTGGAGAGAGCTCCGGGACGGAGGGGCCGGACAGCCGTACAGTGCGGTGGTATTCAAGAGCTCAACCACAAATGACAACACAAATTTGGCTTCCCTTACAATTTTGCTCATTCATTATCGCACACGGTTCATCTCCGTTGCTTGCGGCAACAGTGTACGCTGAGCCTATTGTGTGTTAGGTTATGATTGGCTGGAACACTAGCCACGCAGATCAGGCGTGTGCACCGTTGGATGCACCGCCATCGAACGGCAATCCACGTCCCTCACATCACACCGGTGCACATGTAGCTGGATTGGATTTATATGCGCTAAATGCCTAGAAAATGCACATAATCCCCCAAATATGGTAAATGAGCCCGAAAAAATGCCAAATTTGAACACGGTGATTTGCAGGGTGTATGTTCATCGTAGAAAAAATTCCAGGGCAAAGAACGAAGAAAATTTGGATTCCCCTTCAATATTGAGGATTTCCCTTTCGAAAGCATTGAACTTCCTCGGTGATGTTCGATTTAGGAAGGGCGTGCATGACAACATAAGCCAAACCTTCTCAAATTTTTAGCAGGGCATGGTGAGGTCATACAATGGCACCATGCCAAGCGTCATGTTTTTAAGCATTTATTTCATTTTTTCTATTGTTGAAAAGCCAACAAACAAACATTTGTGGTTGATTATTGCCACACATTTCAATGAAATATCTATCCATTATTCCTTGTGAAATGCATGGGAATTTACTAAATGGCACGAGCATGGTTTTCTAGGCCGTTCTTGTGGACCCTTTCATGCATCAATTGTTTGAACTTGCATTATGTGCATTAATGCCTAGGAATGCACATAATCCCCTAAATATGGTGAATGAACCCGGAAAAGTGCCAAATTTGAACACGGTGATTTGCAGGTTGTATGTTCATCACAGAAAAAAACTCCTGGACAAAGGACAAAGGAAATTTGGACCCCCCTTCAATCTTGGTGATTTCCCCCTTGAAACCATGAAACTTCCTCGGTGATGGTTCGATTTATGAAAGGTGCGCATCGCGACATAAGGAAAACATTCTCCAATTTTTAGTAGGGCATGGGGAGGCCATACCATGGCACCACGCCAGACATCATGTTTTCCAACCATGTGTTTCATTTTTTGTATAGTTGTTAACCGAGTAAATGACGCGTTTATGGTTGACTATTGCCACACATTTCCTTGAAATATCTGCCCATTCCTTGTAAAAGGCATGAGAATGTGCTAAATAACACGAGCATGGATTTCCAAACCGTTCTTTGCACCTTTTCATGCACCGACTGTTCGAATTTGAATTATGTCCATTAATGCCTAGAAAATGCACATAATCCCCTAAATATTGTAAATTAGCCCGGAAAAATGTCAAATTTGAACACGTTGCATTTGAGGCGGTATGTTGATCATTGGAAAAAACTGAATGACAAACTAGGATGGAAATTTGGATTCCCCTTCAATCTTGGGGATTTTCCCTCTCGAAAGCATGGAACTTCCCCGGTGATGGTTCGATTTATGATGGGCGTGCATGACGACGTAAGCCAAACCTTCTCAAATTTTTACCTGGGCATGGTGAGGTCATACAATGGCACCATGCCAGGCGTCATGTTCTTTAAGCATTTATTTCATTTTTTCTATAGTCGAAAACTCAACAAACAAACATTTGTGGTTGACTATTGCCACACATTTCAATGAAATATCTATCCATTATTCCTTGGGAAAGGCATGGGAATTTACTAAATGGCACGAGCATGGTTTTCTAGGCCTTTCTCGTGGACCCTTTCATGCATCAATTGTTTGAACTTGAATTATGCGCATTAATGCCTAGGAAATGCACATAATCACCTAAATATGGCAAATGAACCCGGAAAAGTGCCAAATATGAACATGGTGATTTGCAGGTTGTATGTTCATCATAGAAAAAAAAACTCGTGGACAAAGGACAAAGCAAATTTGGACCCCCCTTCAATCTTGGTGATTTCCCCTTGAAACCATGAAACTTCCTCGGTGATGGTTCGATTTATGAAAAGCGCGCATCACGACATAAGGAAAACATTCACCAATTTCTACCAGGGCATGGTGAGGCCATACCATGGCACCACACCAGGCGTCATGTTTTCCAACCATGTGTTTCATTTTTTCTATTGTTGTTAGCCGAGTAAACGACGCGTTTATGATTGACTATTGCCACACATTTCCATGAACTATCTACCCATTCCTTGTAAAAGCCATGAGAATGTACTAAATAACACGAGCATGGTTTTCCAGACCGTTTTTGTGCACCTTTTCATGCACCGACTGTTCGAATTTGAATTATGTCCATTTAATGCCTAGAAAATGCACATAATCACCTAAATATGGTAAATGAGCCCGAAAAAATGTCAAATTTGAACACGTTGCATTTGAGGCGGTATGTCGATCGTTGGAAAAAAACTGAATGACAAACTAGGACGGAAATTTGGATTCCCCTTCAATGTTGGTGATTTCCCTCTCGAAATCTTTGAACTTCCTTGGTGATGGTTCGATTTATGAAGGGCGTGCATGACGACATTAGCCAAACCTTCTCAATCTTTTACCAGGGCATGGTGAGGTCATACCATGGCACCATGCCAGGCGTCATGTTTTTTAAGCATTTATTTCATTTTTTCTATAGTTGAAAACCCAACAAGCAAACATTTGTGGTTCACTATTGCCACACATTTCTAGGAAATATCTGTCCGTTATTCTTTGTGAAAGGTATGGGAATTTACTAAATGGCACGAGCATGGTTTTCCAGGCCGTTCTTGTGGACCATTTCATGCATCGATTGTTTGAACTTGAATTATGCGCATTAATGCCTAGGAAATGCACATAATCCCCTAAATAAGGCAAATGAACCCGAAAAAGTGCCAAATTTCAACACGGTGATTTGCAGGTTGTATGTTCATCATAGAAAAAACTCGTGGACAAAGGACAAAGGAAATTTGGATCCCCCTCCAATCTTGGTGATTTCCCCCTCAAAACCATGAAACTTCCTTAGATGATGGTTCATTTTATGAAAGGCGCGCATGACGACATTTATACCAGGGCACGGTGAGGTCATACCATGGCACCACACCAGGCGTCATGTTTTTCCAAGCATGTATTTCATTTTTGTATAGTCGTTAACCCAGTAAACGACGCATTTATGGTTGACTTTTGCCACACATTTCCTTAAAATATCTGCCCATTCCTTGGAAAAGGCAAGAGAATGTACTAAATAGCACGAGCTTTGTTTTCCAGACCGTTCTTGTGCACCTTTTCATGCTCCAATTGTTCGAATTTAAATTATGTGCATAATTAATGCCTAAAAAATGCACACAATCCCCTAAATATGGTAGATGAGTTCGGAAAAATGTCAAATTTGAACACATTTCATTACAGGCGGTATGTTGATCATTGGAAAAAAACTGAATGACAAAATAGGACAAAAATTTGGATTCCCCTTCAATCTTGGTGATTTCCCTCTCAAAAGCATTGAAGTTCCTCGGTGATGGTTCGATTTATGAAGGGCGTGCATGACGACATAAATCAAACCTTCTCAGATTTTAACCAGGGCACGGTGAGGCCATACCATGGCACCATGCCAGCCGTCATGTTTTTCAACCACATATTTCATTGTTCTATAGTTGATAACCCAGTAAATAACACGTTTGTGGTTGACTATTGCCACGCATTCCATTGAAATCTCTGCCCATTCCTTGTAAAAGGCTTGATAAATTACTAAATACCACGAGTATGGTTTTTCCAGACCATTCTTGTGCACCCTTTCATGCATCGATCGTTTGAATTTGAATTACGTGCATTAATGCCTACAAAATGCACATAATCCCCTAAATATTGTAAATGAACCTGGAAAAGTGTCAAATTTGAACACAGTGACTAGCAGGGTTTATCTTCATCGTAGAAAGAAAACTCATGGATGAAGGACAAAGGAAATTTGGATTCCCATTCAATCTCGGTGATTTACTATCGCACGCGATTCATCTCCGTTGCCTCTACGAACCGTGTGTGTTCACTCACAGATGCAAAAGGAAAAGAAAACCCTCGCCCACTTCATCCCCACTCACTCGCCGTGGAGTCCTCCCCAACTCTGCACCCTAAGCTCGACAGCTGTTGGCGGCGGGCTTAGGTCGCGCTCCAAACGGCCCCGGATTTCGCCTCCACGGCTTAAAGCTGCCTATCTGCACCGACATTCTAGACTCTGGTCGACAGGGATTTTCTGCGGGATTGGGCCAAGGATTTTTCTCATGGAGAAGGTAATTAACTTAATTAGCGGAATATTCACTCATCTCTTATCGCAGTCCGTCCGTCGCTGTTAATCAACCGGCGAAAATCGCCGTGGAATCATTTTTGTTCTAGCTAATTCGTGGGTGTTCATTCATTTGTGCATAGTGCGAGCACAAATCGGGCAACTGTGGTCATGGCTAGTCGGAAACGAAGTTCTATCGCACCATTCTGGATGGCTTCAGGGAGCGCTCGGTATGTTCAATCTCAACCTACCATGGTCAACATGGCCTAAATTTGTGAACATATACCGTCTGTTGCTACATTATCTATATATTTGCATCAAATCTTTGTTACATTATCTACTTTTAATTCTATATTTTTGTACTTTACTTGCATCTATATATGGATATGTTCTATCAGTTACTCCCATATTTGCATCTTGCTCAGTCATTTCAATATATCTAATTTACGATCTTAATTTTCATTTCAAGCAGTACATCCCTTGCTTTGCAAGAACAGGAGTACAAGGAAATTGCTGGCTTTACTTTGCTGATGACTCCCAGGATGTCATATTGACAACGCAACATGGATTTACAATGACGATTAGCATAAAACTTGATAAAGATGGTCACTCCTATTTTAATGCGGACCTTTGGAGAAAAAATGTCTAAGTGTTATGAACTGAAAGCTAGCAATAAAATTCTAGTGCATGCACCACAGCCTGGTCTAATTAACATGGATGTTTACTTCCCCAACGTCATCAGCCAATAAAAGTATGATCGAGGTTAGTGTCATTTCAACTTTCTCCATGCTGTCATATTACTATTTAAGCAACCAATTGATCACTATTTAAGCAACCAATTGTGATATCATATTCTGACTCCGCTCCTAGGCAGCAACAAATTTTGTTTACCAATTTATGCGCACTATATATTCTTCTCCCATGTTCTGAATAAATAATACATTTCCATCTATTAAGCAGGATATATTGGATGCATAGTGAACGATCTGTATGTTACTAAGCGTTCCAAATTTCACTTGAAGGACTTGAAGCATGTCCTAAACTTTGTTGATAATCTGACAGAGATAGCACAGCGTATGAATGCTGGATTTTTGATAGTATTAATTAGACCTATGGTGCACACACTGAACAAGACCAATTGTGTGCACAAAGCGCTGGTAAAAAGTCTTATTTTATTCTATATATATATCTTCAACGATATGTTACAATTGTTTTTTGTTCTACATGTCAGCAGAAATTGCCCCCTGTAGTAGTTCCTGGATCGATTTCCCGGCGTGGCCGAATTACACTTGTGCCTGCTAATAACGCCAAAGTGATTGCAAGGTACTGCATTTCCCGGAAAACTGGAACCATTCAAATTAACAAGTCCTCGCTTCTCGTGGCAATGCATCCATATTGGAAAATTGGAGACGCTGTTCTACTCCTGCTCTACCAAGGCATAGGAGGGCTCTTCCTTTTCATTGACGAGATGCCGAGTAGCCGTGATCAAGCTGCTTCTAGTGGATAGTTGCGGTTGTTGGCCCTCAGCCTCTTAAAATGTGCTAGATGTTACTATATATGTTAAGTATGTAGATATGGACCATATGGTTGTTGGCCCTTAGCCTCTTAAAATGTGATAGTTGTTACTATGTTAAGTATGTAGATATGGACCATATGGTTGTCAAAACCGTGTTACGAAGATCCTCCTTTTGTCGAATAGTGTAACCACTATATATATGTTACTCAAATGTTATTAGCCAAGTTCATAAATTTTCATGGAAAGTATTAGTATCGTACACAGTTCATTGAGTTTAAGCGTGTGCCCGATGTCCAGAAGGCATTTTCATATTAACTGTCCATATTGCAAATTCACACACATATTCACATAAGGAAACATATGTGTAACATACTAATCATCGCACACGACTACTCGCAGACGCATCGTGTGCGATACTCCTAGCCACCGCAAGCAACTAGGTTACATTTTTCTAAGTTTTTTGTACACACAGAATCACACACGAAGTAACTATGTTGACCGTCTGTGTTGTAATTTCTCATCGCAAACAGTTCATCCGAGTCGGCTGTTTGCCACGTATCACACACATCTTATTTACAAGACTCGTTTGTGTTCTTTTCACTCATCGCAAACAGTTCATCCATGTGAACTGTATGCTGCATATCACACACATCTTGTTAAGTTGAACCATTTCTATTGTGTTCCCTAATCGAAAACAGTTCGTCGGAGTTAACCGTATGCCGTATATCGCACACACATTGATATGGCTGCCCGTTTCTGTTGTTCTACCACATCGCAAACAGTTCAAATGGACTAACCGTTTGTCCTGCATCGCACACACATTGTTATGGCTGCCCATTTCTGTTGTTCCGCCTCATCGCAGACAGTTTGAATGGATTAACCGTATGCCCTGCATCGCACACGCAACTGAAATCTTAACCATGTTTGATGCATCCATCATCGCAAACGTTTTGCACCTTTTTTGATAGTTTTTTACACCACTGTTTGCGATTATTGCATCGCACAGTTTCGGCAAAGGGTCTCTGATCGTATGCGTTAGCAGTGTCCTGCAGTAGTGCATATTGGTTATGTGAAGACATACAAGATGCACACCTCCAACATCCTTGAGAAACTCCTAAAGGTGACCTTCTTCCCTTTGAGCCATCCTCACATATGCATATTGGATGGGCCATTCTTTCATTGTTGTCTCCATATTTTCTACATGATACATCTATTACATGGAGGAACGCCATTGGAGATGAACCCTACGGACCATCAAGTTGAGGAGCGCCACGACATTGAGCTATGGTACAACACCACCCATAAGAAAATTTGCATCTTATGCATGGATTGACTCACATTATGATTGCCTTGTTGCATCTTCTATTTCCATGTCATCCATGATATATGAGCTTGTGCATTTCCTTAGCAAATTTGTTGTGATCTTTCTTGATGGCATATTCGTACATAATGATCACATTACCTATCATCAATTACATGATCACATAGTCACATCAAGCACCAATTATCATGTTCATGCTTTTGATACACCATCCCATTATGACATCATTTTGCACAATGGTTGCCTTGATCACATTCACAACACCTTTGTGTGCACAATGAATGAATTTGCTCCCACGAATGCATTACATATCATCCTAGATCTTTTGGATAAGCATCATGTGTCTTGCCACGCACAATATTTTCGAGCGGACTCATACTTCCTTGATCGACGCATTGTGCGCACTAACCATTGTATTTCCAAGTGTCCCTTGTGTTTGCTCGTTTTGCATGTATACCATCCCGGCGACATATTGAAGTACTTAGATTGCACCATCACATACACTCCGTCCGAAAACAAGTACATCCATGCCTACCGTGTACATGGCAATACGGTTTACAATCCGAGGTCGGTTCTTTACCAAGGGGGAGGGGATGATGCGGGGCAGCCCACGGTCATCTCCATGTACACCTTCATATCACCTCAAGCCCCAAGTGGACCTACTGGACTTAAGGTGAACCCGCTCCTCTTCAAGATTTACATGAATATCCATTGGACTTGGTTGCTACCTCACCATGGATTGTTGTGCATCATTATGTACGAGGGTGACCGCCACCAAGTAGCTAGGAAGCTTCACGGAGGCCAAGGAGAACGACCCCAAGTCTGCACAGAGGAAGAAGGAACCAATAGGAGTTGGACAAGAAGTCCCAGGCGACTGAGGGAGTCCTGGACTAAGGGGTCCTCGGGCGTCCGGCCTGTTGGACATGGGCCGGACTAATGGGATGTGAATATATGAGACCGAGGACGCCCTACCCGAGATCGGCCGGTTTTGACACCGACATTGGTGCTTTCATTGGGAGTTCCACTGTGTCGTTCCCAAAAGGTTTGATGGCCCCTTCAATCATCCACAACAACGCTGTCTAAGGAGAGGTCTTCCTCCCCGGACAGATCTTCGTGTTCGGCGGCTTCGCACTGCGGGCCAACTCGCTTGGTCATCTGGAGCAGATCGGTAGTTACGCTCCTGGCCGTCAGGTCAGATTCGGGAGCTTGAACTATGTCGTGGATATCCGCGGAGACTTGATCTTCGACGGATTCGAGACCACGGCAGTCGCTCCCCGTCACCACGATGAACATGACTTAAATCTGTCATCGGGCCATGCCCAGGAAATTGCACCTGTAACCGCTCTGGCCTTAGATCCGGAGCAGATCGCGCCATCCGAGGATGAGAAGCTCAACCCCGCCACGGAAGCCGCAGATTCCATGGCGTTGGAGCCGCACACAGACCTAACCTCGGGTGATGTCTGTGTCACCGAAACCTCAGACTCGTTTCCGGCTATAAGTTCCAAACCATGTGCGTCCGCGTATGCCGAGCAAGATCGGTCATCGATCACCGAATTTAGCACCGTGGACATCTTCCGGCACTTGCCTTTAGGCGACGTGCTGAACTCATTAAAAAATCTAGCCTTAGCGGGGGATTCACAGCCGAACTATATCCGGTTGGAACTGGAAGCTGATTACGAGGAATTTCGCTCCCCACCCGCCACCCACTTCATAGCCACTTTCGAAGACTTAACCGACATGCCTGATTATGGCTCCGAAGACATCAACAGTATGGACGACGATGCAGATGAGGAGCATGGCCAAAACCCGCCATTTATCGGACGCTTGACGACCACTTCTTCCTACGACGTGTACATGGTGGATACACCTAAAGAACCTAACGAGGACGACAAAGAAGATCCTGTCGAGGATAAACCTCCTGGGACACAGCCTAAGCACCAACGTCAGCGGCGCCGCTCTAAGTCATGTTGTGCAAGAGATAGCAATACCGGCACCGGAGAAAATAATACTCCGGACGACGCCGAAGACAACGAAGACCCTGTTGAGGCAACTTCCGAACAGGAGGAACAAGAAAACGGGCAAGTTAGCCTTGATGAACATGCCATACATAACGACTCGAAGGACAATAATTATCTTCTGCTCTCCGAGGATGAGGTGAGCCTCGGCAATCAGAATTTCATCGTGCCTGAGGAACCTCTTGAGCAGGAGCGCTTCAAGCGCCAGCTAATAGCCACTGCAAGGAGCCTGAAAAAGAAGCAGCAGCAGCTTCAAGCTGACCAAGATCTGCTCAATGACAGATGGACTGATGTCCTGGCAGCTGAACAATACGGCCTCAAGCGCCCAGCCGAGAGTTACCCGAAGCGCAAATTGCTACCTCAATTCGATGAGGAAGCGCCGGAGCCCGTACCTCCCTTGCGCGATGCGCCCAACTGATCACCACGCGGTCGGGACAATGCGGCTGAACGACCACCACACGGTCGGGATAAAGCGGCAGCTCAAGCCGACCAGTAGCCTGCCCCACCTCAACGTCAAAACAGAGATAAAACAGCTCGGGGATATACATACGACCTTCGGCAGGACCTGAACAGTAGAGCAGGACATACAAGATTGATCTACGGATCGCGAGGACGTGCCTCGACACGCAACGACGGCTATCTATACGGACGTGACAAACCTGGTCACGCCCGGGACCAAAACCGCAGATGAACTCCATCGGCGCTATGTCGCGATGTGGGCTGATATAGAGGCGCCGCTCACCTTCTTTGCTTCACTGACGAAGTAATGGATCATGAATTCCCAGAAGGGTTTAAACCCATAAATATCGAATCATACGATGGAACAACTGACCCCATGGTATGGATCGAGGACTTTATTCTCCACATCCATATGGCCCGCGGAGATGACCTTCATGCCATCAAATACCTCCCACTCAAACTCAAAGGGCCAGCTCGACACTGGTTAAATAGTCTGCATGAAAATTCTATTGGCAGCTGGGAGGACTTGGAAGAAGCCTTCCTTGGCAACTTGCAAGGTACATATGTCCGGCCACCAGATGCCGATGATTTAAGTCACATAGTTCAACAGCCTGGAGAGTCAGCCAGGAAATTCTGGACTAGGTTCCTAACTAAAAAGAACCAGATCATCAACTGTGCGGATGCCGAAGCCCTAGCGGCCTTTAAACATAGCATCCGCGACGAATGGCTCGCCCCATCACCTCGGCCAAGAAAAGCCGAAGTCCATGGCAGCCCTCACGGCACTCATGACCCGCTTTTGCGCGGGTGTGGATAGTTGGCTGGCCCGTAGCAAACGTACGGCAAGTGAAACGGGCACCTCCCAGGTCCAAAATAGCAACGGCAAGCTCCGACGCAGCAGACGCAAACGCCGAAGCAATGGTGATAAGACCGATGACACGACAGTCAATGCCGGATTCAGTGGCTCCAAGTCTGGTCAGCGGAAGAAGCCGTATAAAAGAAACAATCAGGGACCATCCAACTTGGACCACATACTCGATCGTCCGTGCTAGATCCATGGCACCCCAGACAAACCAACCAATCATACCAACAGAGATTGCTGGGTTTTTAAATAGGCAGACAAGTTAAACACCGAGAACAAGGAAAAGGGATCGCAAAGCGAGGACAATGACGAGGAGCCCCGGCAACCGAACATAGGGGGACAGAATAAGTTTCCCCCTCAGGTCAAAACGGTGATCATGATATATGCTACACACATTCCCAAGAGGTAGCGCAAGCGCACGCTCAGGGACGTCTATGTGATAGAGCCAGTCGCCCCAAAATTCAATCCATGGTCGTCAAGCCCGATCGCCTTTGACCGTCGGATCATCTAACCAGTATCCGCCATGGCGGTTCAGCCGCGCTGGTCCTCGACCCGATGAGTGATGGATTTCACCTGACGTGAGTCCTCATGGACGGTGGTAACAGCCTCAATCTGCTCTATCAGGACACAGTGCGCAAAATGGGCATTAATCCATCACGGATCAAGCCCAAAAAGACTACCTTTAAAGGAGTCATACCAGGTGTAGAGGCCCATTGTACGGGCTCAATCACACTTGAGGTTGTCTTCGGATCTCCGGATAACTTCTGAAGCAAAGAATTAATCTTCGACATCGTCCCCTTTCACAACAGCTAGCACGCACTGCTGGGACGAACGACATTTGCTCGATTTAACATGGTGCCAAACTATGCTTATCTCAAGCTCAAGATGCCCAGACCACGCGGCGTCATAACAGTTAATGGAAACACGGAACGCTCCCTCCATACCGAGGAGCACACCGCTACCTTAGCAGTAGAAGTACAGAGCGGCCTTCTCAAGCAGAACCTTAATTCGGCGGCCGAGCTCCCGGACACTGTCAAGAGAGTCCGGACTATTCTGCAGCAGGACAGCTCGGCTCGTCAAGAGTCGATTAGCAATACGGCCTCCGCCTCAGTCCCGATCAATTGGCGGCATTCGTACCACGTGTCCATCACTACACACTCAAAATACCATGGGCATAGACGGAAGCATATCTAGCTTGTGATCCATAATACGGCTCGACCGCGAATGGACACATATACTTTCACTATTTCCTTTTTCTCCTTTTCAGGTTTCTTTTCCACAGGCCTCCTCTGACGGCCTGACCCGCAGTCCTTTCGAAGGATAAATACACCAAGGCGGCAGGAAGCATGGACGTACCGGGAAATTCTTAGGTGGTATCCTTAACGATCCCTCTACCTTTCTTCAGGACCCACACGCAGCTCCACCTTGGTTATGGCATATTAAATAGCCCTTTTGCTTATTGCACTACTTGTATAAATAAGCTTTGACGTATTAATGAAATTATAATGGAAAAAGTTTGCGGCCCAAATTCTGCGGGTCTAGCTCACTACACTTTTTTCCTTTTTGATAACTTTATCAAATAGCACCCGTACACTTCGGTACGTCTCAATTTACCAGGGGCTTCATAGCGTCCCGCAATACGGCAGCAAAGTCCGAACACTTTTTACAGTACAGTTCGGCATCCTGAATTTAGCAGTATATGCATTGGCTCTGAATCATGTCTTTGGTCAATAGTTGGGTTGCCCGGTGTCGGTGTCAAAACCGGCGGATCTCGGGTAGGGGGTCCCGAACTGTGCGTCTAGGCGGATGGTAAGAGGAGACAAGGGACACAGTGTTTTTACCCAGGTTCGGGCCCTCTCGATGGAGGTGAAACCCTACTCCTGCTTGATTAATATTGATGATATGGGTAGTACAAGAGTAGATCTACCATGAGAACAGAGAGGCTAAACCCTAGAAGCTAGCCTATGGTAAGATTGTTGTTCGTCCTATGGACTAAAACCCTCCGGTTTATATAGACAGCGAATAGGGTTAGGGTTACACAGAGTCGGTTACAATGGTAGGAGATCTACATATCCGTATCGCCAAGCTTGCCTTCCACGCCAAGGAAAGTCCCATCCGGACACGGGACTAAGTCTTCAATCTTGTATCTTCATAGTCCAGAGTCCGCCAAAGGTTATAGTCCGCTATCCGGACACCCCTAATCCAGACTCCTCAAGAGCCCCTAAACCAGGCTTCAATGACGACGAGTCCGGCGCGCATATTGTCTTCGGCATTGCAAGGAGGGTTCCTCTTCCGAATACTTCATAGAAGATTTTGAACACAAGGATAGTGTCCGGTTCTGGAAAATAAGTTCCACATACCACCTTAGAGAGAATAAAATTTACACAAGTTCAATCTGCTGACATATTCCGCATCGTGACATCACACCACAGCCAAGCCTTCATTCGAATCGTTTTTACTGTCCCACCTCAGCGCATTTAGCGAGGCGGTTTCCTTGGCACGTCTTGTCAAAGCAGAGATCGTGTCCCCATATTCCGGGATTCTCATCAATACGGGCATGGGTAACCCAACCACACCATTGATTACGGCGCTTGGGAGATAAGCGAGTTTTATCAGGCCGGTGGGGACGCATAGCTTTGTCCGTCCATATAAGGGGATAAGGATCCACTTTTTCACACACGCCTTCTTCCTCCTTTGCTTATCCATTTCACAAGACTCGAGCTCCAGCGCCCAAGTCCGCACATCCCACCTCAACCTTCTCCAACTATGTCCGGAGCGGGAGGCAAGTGGATGGCCTCCTTCGTCACGGAGGGGCACATCAAAAAGCTGCGGAAGGCCGGATACTTGTCCAGCGACATCGCGCATAGGCTTCCCAACAAGGGGCAGCTCATCCCCACCCCCAGGCCCCATGAGAGGGTTGTGTTCCTCCCCCACTTCCTCCGCGGACTAGGGTTTCCACTTCACCCATTCGTCCGGGGGCTCATGTTGTACTACGGCCTAGATTTCCACGATCTGGCCCCGAATTTCATCCTCAACATCTCAGCGTTTATCGTCGTGTGCGAGGCCTTCCTCTGCATCCAGCCCCACTTCGGCTTATGGCTGAAGACCTTCAATGTCAAGCCGAAGGTAGTGGGCGGCCGCCAAGCGGAGTGCGGAGGTGCCATGGTGGGCAAGATGGCCAACGTCCTATGGCTCGAGGGCTCCTTTGTGGAGACCATAAAGGGGTGGCAATCAGGGTGGTTCTATATCACCGAGCTGCGCGACTCTCAATGGGCGGCGGCCCCCGAGTTCCGATCTGGCTTCCCTACACGGCTCACCTCATGGAAAGAGACGGGCCTGACGTGGGGTAATTCGTAAGAGCTGGCCGGACTCCAAACCTGCGTCCGAAACCTAGTGGACAAGAATCTCAAGCTTGTCAACATAATCCAGGTGATTCTCATCCGCCGGATTCTCCCATGCTAGCAACGGGCCTTCAACTTGTGGGAGTTTGATCCGGCATAGCACCGAACTTTGAGCCGCCTCTTCGACACTACGTACGAAGATGCCTGGAAGGTGCTGTTCAAGGGCGCCGAAGCTCCCACATCCGCTACCGAAGATCGCGGATTCAGCTCGCAACATCAAGTCAGCGAGGTAAGTTATTTTACCCTTTACGGACTCTTTTTTCATAGTTTGACTCTATGCGGGATCTAAAACTCCCTCACCTTTGACAGGCTGGCTGAAGACGTCCGGACAGATTGACTGTCTGGCTCCCTTGCCAGAAGACCCAGCAGACGCCCGATTGATGGGGCTGCTGGTTCCGGCACCTCACGTGGTGCCGAAGAAGAAGGCCAAGAAGAAGGCCACGGGAACTCGAAGGAGACCCAGCGGACGCCCGATTGACATGATAATTCGTCCGATGACTCCGAGGCGGACTCCCCCCGCGAAGATGAGGAGGAGGAAAAAGAGGCCTCTCCCCCAGCGGGGGGAGAGAAGAAAAGGAAGGCCGCCCCAACTGGGTAGGCCGGAGGGTCCAAGAAGGAAAGGACCCTTCCTCCGGACTACACCGCCAATGCCGACGACGGCGAAGAGGGGTGGGCACCAAGGACCAAGCCCCTGGCGAAATCGTAAGTGTCCGGACACCAGAATAACTCATGGCGTTCCATTTGTCGCACAACATATTCTAATGCCAAGTATAACCGTGCAGCCCGCCCAAGGACGGGCTCGACGATTCGTCGAGCGGCTCCCTGGATTCGTCGGAGGTGAATAGCACCTCACTTCCGACCGCCTCATCTCCTCCCGCCGCGGATGACGCCGGGGTGGAGTCCCAAAAGGGGCCCAGCCAGGAGGAGGTGGCCCTGGAGGTGCCGCAAGGCGACCTCCCGGAACCCGGGCACAAAGGGGATAAAACCCCGAAGGGCTTCAAGTCCGGCCCTGCGCCGGACTCCGTACCGGAACCTTCAGTGGTTCCGGAGTCCGACAGGCGACCCCTTCGTAAGAAGGGCAAGACTGCGACACCGGTGACCTCCGTCCAACCGGAGGCACCGGATGATTTGATGGAGGCGCTTAACGTCACTTCCATCGACGAGGAGCACCACACTGTTATGAGTGCGGTGATCCAGAAAGTTCAGTCCGCCAAGAGCAGGCTGACTGAAGCCTGTGCCAGCCTTCTAACAGGCTTTAAGGTATGTATTTAAGATATGTAATAATATTACCGCATAGACAGTAGCCCCTGATGTTCAGTTTGGTGTTCGGAAAGAAATAGCCGAACTGAGGATCTAAAAAGATATACGCAGGAGTCTAACATAAGTATGTCAATATGGGAATGCAGGCGCTGCCGACCTGACCTCGCCGACCGATCGCGAAGGTCGATGCATTAAAGCAGAGCCTCGAGCGGTCCGAGAACGAGCTCGGACTTGCCAAAAAGAAGCTCGAGGACAAGGAAGGTAAGTAATACCTTATGGGAGTATTTAAAAGATGTGTTTGCAATAAATGACAGGAATAACGTGAATATTGCAGGGGCCATGAACGAGGTGGCGGCCCTGAAGGAAGCGGTGTCCAAGGCCGAAAGCAATGCGGCTGCGAAGCGCACCGAGCGAGAGAAGCAGGAGGCGCGGTTGGCAGAGGTGCGGCAAGAGCTCCAGGCTCTCGTGGAAAAACACGAGAGTTTGGAGCGTGACTCAAAGACTCGAGAGTCCGAGCTCGCCTCGGCCCTTGAGAGCGCCAAGGCCGCTAAGGCCGAAGCCCAAAAAGCCCTCCAGGAGATTGAGGCGATGAAGAAGATAGCAGCGGGTAAGGCATTCTATATGCAAAGCAAGCATGTGAAAGTGAATTATCTGTTACTTACCCGAATCCGGAGCTCTCTAGGAGCAGTCGCAGATCTGCCCCGCAGTGTGGCTGATGCTGCCGCATTCTACCGAGCCGAGGAGTAAAGCTCGATGGAGAAGGTGTTCTGGTCTCAGTATGCTGGGGCCGGACACCTGGTGCCCTTAAGCGACCAGTTGAAGCAGCTGGTCGAGCTCCATAAGGTGGCCGAACAGGCCATGAAAGGCCTCATAGTCCGGCTGTGGCCTAAGGAAGCCATGCCAGGAGCTACTTGGGCTGGTGAGGCGGCTGGTGGGCCTTTGTCCATGGGTTGAAGTCATCAAGCGCTTCGTCTGCATCGAAGGTGCCCATAGGGCCCTTGCCCTTGCTAAGGTGCACTGGGGCAAGATGGACGCTGAGAAGCTTGTGACGGACGGACCACCACCGAAGGAGCATTGCAAGCCTGAAATGTATTATGAGGGTGTCCTGAAGGGTGCCTGCCTTATAGCGGATGAATGCTCCAAAGATATAGTTTTTTAGTAGACTCGCATTTGTTATCCTGTGCGCTGAAAACTTGTTCATATGCGCGAAGCAACACTTTTGAATTTAAAATATTACCTTCTGTGCGGCCGTTTATTAAATTTGAGAGATGGCGAGTCGTCGGCTTCAGCCCCCATGCCACGAGTGTTGGGGTGTTCGGGATAAACTTGAGCGCTCTTGTTCCTGTTCTTGGGTCCTTCGAGGGAGGCGCTCAACGCAACGAACAAGGCAAACGGACTATAATGCTTGAACACTCTCACTTAGCCATAGAATTCTACAATTTTAAATTTCGGCGAAGCCCCTAGTATTCGGAAGACCGAGTTCGGGGCGCTATCCACGCCTTAGGCCGGACAATGCCGACTCCTCGCTCTAAGCGGCATAAGTCTTTAGGGACTCGAAAAACATCTCGAACAGCGACCGGCTCTCGCCCTATCATGACGGTCAGTTTTAGCTTTCTCCACTGAGGTGCTGTAGCGACCCGACCTCAGACGGTCAAGCCTCTGTGTTGCTGTGCCATCCCTGGATCAGTATGCTGGCACACACAGTACATCAATGTATATATCAAAGTGCAATCACATGTATAATTAACGTAAAACTGATATATACCTCATAAGTCACACAATGAAACAAATAGTCGGGTGTGGAGTCCCATCAACGCCATCGGCAGGTTGAATGTAGACCGTAACCCTGATCGTAACTCTTACTCGTCGAGGAAATATCGCAACATGATACGTTGCAGCCATGTAGGTCAATACATTGAATGTACCGCAAGATCACAATAAGAGAAAACAGATGATAAACTATACTATATGCGGTATGGCTTTGTGGCTCAGATCTGAGTTTTGTTTGCGTAAAAGCTGGTTTTATTTTCCCTACATCAAAGGAATAAATGAAATCTGTACTATGGAATTTTCTATCATGACATGGTTCCGCCAACCGATGTCTCATAGCCCAAAATCATCATAAGTTGCCCACAATTAAGTTATCAATCCGGTGTTGAGAGTTCCGAGATAGATCCAGGTCCAGATGCTCAAATTGTCCATAACCGGGGACACGGCTAATCGATTAGGTTTTAACCCTCTGTAGAGGTTTGTACACTTTACCCGCAAGATTCGATCCCTCTTTTTACATTCTCGCACTTCAGGGTGTTTGAGAACAAGACGACCGAAACATGGTCTTCGAAGAGTTCCTCGACCACCGTCCGGTGCTCATTCAATCCTACCGTAGTTCTACATCTGCTAGCACCGCCCCAGCTGAGTCACAACTAAGGTCAACCAAGCCAGCGCCCATAGTGACTTGCGGTTGCACAGGTAAGCTTCGGGCATGAAGTATTCTTCCGTCTCTTTGAGTCTGGGTGAAGCTTTCCGCAAGATGTCATGGCGCTTCTCCATGCATCCCGCCAACCACTTGGTTTCTCCAGGTGCCCGTCAACCGTCCTTCACCCAGTAGTGTGTATTGAATTCTTGTCTCGAGTCTTCAAGTCTTGAGGCCTTGAAGATGCAGTCCTTGCAGATTCCATCATGGAGTTGTCGTCATTGACGTAGATCCTCCATTCTTACACCACTCCCGAGCACTCATACCAACCCCGTCTACTATAGCGTAGCATTAAAATAAATAACGTCCCGGGCTTGGTAACAGGGTGATGGGTTCCTACCTCATGCATACTACTCAACTACAAGGATTCAATATCACTACTAGAGGGTTGTTGCAAAGATGCCACTAAATGCAATAAAACATAGGTATGAAAGCATGGTCAAAGTGAACTTGCCTGGTATTACTTGATGAAGATAATAACGCTCTCAGAATAAAGACTTGGTAGAACTATTCGTCACTCCTTTGAAAATCTATATTGCACAGACAATCATATAAGCAATCATCCTAGCAATCAATTCTATCAATCATAACAATACTCAATCAAAATAAAAGCAACAAGAAAACCAAGTCGAAAACCAAAGGAAAAACTTCGAAAGAAAAATTCAAGGAAAAACTAGTGGTGACCAACTCACACAAATCTTAACATAACATTACTAAATTATTCTAATATTTTTTTCTACAGCAAAGAAAATATAAATCTAATAAAATAACAGAAAATAAATTACTAATTTACTAACTAACAAAAAGAACTAATATAAAACTACTATAACCATCTAGTGAATACTAGAACAAATATAGCAACTAGCAAAACACTAAGACAACTATAACAGCAAATCATTTATTAAAACATTGATAAACTATACTAAATAAATATAACAACTAATGTGTTCACAAATAACAGAAACAAAAACAATATAACTTGAAGTGGAAAAAGAATTACTTTTAAAACTAATAGAACTATTTTTATCCACTATCACTATGAACTAAACAAGCAATTACAAAAACAGTAGCTAAACACTAATAAATAACTACAAAAATTTATCTACTGTAGCTAAACATAAACATATAACAACAAGTGAAAATCTACAAAAGGAATGAACTAAAATAATTAAAACAATAATTACATAACTAAAACAACTATATAAGCAAAACAGTACTGTTTTTACTAAAACTCTAATTTAAAATACTCCAAAATTACCAAACTAAATCCTACAGCTAAAAAATATCACAAGTGACCGGGAGCAAAAAGAATTAATTAAAAACCTATTTTTAAACTTAAGTTATGCCAAAATACTAATCTGAACAAAATTTATCAAATTCAAATTTAAACTACTCAAATTTGAAATCCAGAGACACTAACAGAAACTTCAGCAAATTTGCGACACATAGCAATTGGAATCACTCAAAAATACTAAAAACTCTAAAAGATATGAATTTTCTAAGATTGCTATTTTCTGGAAAAAAAATGAATTACGGGATTTCGTGGATCTCACCGGAGTAGTCGTCGGAGTTGGGGAAGAAGATCGGATCCGATGTTGCGGTTGATCCTAGAGGAAAGGAGATCATGGGACGGTGGAGAGGAGATCATATAAACCTCAGGAGAGGTCGAGGTGGCGGCGGCACTTGGCGGCGGCGGTGGTGCCTGCTGCTGCTGCTGCTGCGGAGAGGAGAGGAGAGGAGAGGTGTTGGTTTGATGTGTTGGAGGGGGGGTGCTTGGGTATTTATAGTGGGAGGGAGGGTTTTGCTTGGGGTAGGGGCAAGAAATAGACTAGGATTAGGAATCCTAGGAATAAAAACGGAATAACGAACGGGATCAAATCCTACTAGGATTTGTAAAAGAATAGGAAACCTTGGCTCCTGTCTCCCTAGGTGCGTGCGTGCGATGGCCTTGGCCTTGGCCGCGGCTGGTTGGCGGCTTGGGCCTTTGGCCCAAGGCGCCATGTAATATTTTTAAAACAAACAGAGAGGAAAACAAAATGATAAAACAAAATAAAATGAAAATATTATATAGGCATATAATATATCAAAATTTTCAAAAATATTTCCTACATGATGAACATTATTCTAGCATTAAATAAAATACACACAAATTTAAATAAAGCAAAGAGTGCTTCGGTCCAATAAAATCCAACAAAAATCATTTTAAAATACCAAAATGACTTCACATTAATTTCTCTCCAATTTTCTGATGTAGGGAATCATGTTACCCTATTTTCCATATATTTTGTTTTGGAGAAAAATATTTTGAATAAAACTCAAATAACTCCAAATTGGAAATAAATTCAAAGAACTTTGGATTTAATTCTTTTAAAACTCCCAACTCATATTTCATTTAATTTGAAGAAGTCATTTTATCTTCTCTCGTGAAAATCATTGAGTTGCATAAAGTTTCAGAATTGAAATATTTCCAAATGGAATTCAAATCTTTTCAAAACCCTTTTCATTTATTTAAATGGAAGAAGTCATATCATCTTCTCTCTAGGGTTTTGTGTTTGAATTGAATTTGAATTCATGGAGATCATAAATGCAAGGTGAAATTTTGGGAATGTCATTTCATTCCCTCTCAGTAAACTTTCAAAAAGTTTCAAATTTCATTCAATTTCACACAATCAGTTACACAACAATCAAACAAACAAGCATAATTATTTATTTAATATAACATTCCAAAATTTAGAATTTTGGGATGTTACAAATCTACCACACTTAAAATGAATCTCGTCCTCGAGATTCGAAGAGGCTGCAAGAAAAGTTTAGGGTTTGGGGGTCTTCTAGCAAATCCATTGATCTGTATGGTCTAGTGTGCTACCACACTTAGAGGCATGGTTATGGTTCCATCAAAACTTATATACTCCATCCTTACCGTTGACAGTGTCGGTCTTCTCAAATCGTAAGGATAATTCCTTCTCTGGGCTCTTCCGGTGGTGGCATAACCTTTTCCTCAATTCTTTTGTCTTTTTTCCTCTTGGTAAGGTTATTCCGGGACTGGGTCTTCATAGCTGACAGGTCTGTCGCCAATACTAAACAACTATCGAAAATCTCATGGTGTTCGACAATTCATGGTTTCTCCTGCAAGAAAAATGGTCGGAGTTGAATCTCACCGTATATCCTATGATTGGCATCGGTTGCCTGTAAAGGGTTCCATCGTCCTACCGTTCTATGGTTTTATGGCTTGACGTGTCGACACTCTTCTATGGTTTTCAAGGCTCTCTGATTTTCCATCAACATATGATAGTTTATGATAGAAGTCTCCGGTATGGGGCCAATCCATCCGCATTTTGAATCATTACCACATACGTAAACAGTGAATCACGTATTCTAACACTTGGGCATACTCACAAGCATTGCAGAATTTCTCTTGTTCTCGAACTGGGTTCGAGTAAATCCTTTGGTTCAGCAAGCCAAACAAAACATCTATCGTTACTTCACCACTCTCGGGTTTTTATGTAACCTCCTACGAAGCGTATCTTGATTGGATCACCGATTCTTCCAAATCTATTCCTTTATCAAGGTCACATCTGTTCCTTTTCAAAATCCTGGGCCTGTGGGTTATGGCCCACTTCAACACTAGTGCAGCTTTAACTCATCCTTGGAGTAACTCTCTTGTTCCATATTACACCTCCTTTAAATCCAAGAGTACTGCTGTCTTCATACCATCATATCAAAAGTAAAACTCCAACTTTTTTCCTTCAACTACAGTCCGTGGAATATATATTTTCTTATCCATTAGTCTAGTCTTCTTCACAGGTACTACCACCCTAAAAATGAAATTCACAAATCCATCCATAGACCATATTTCTCATATCCTCGAAAATGGTCAAAATCCGTGTTCATAGAGTAACAACTCATACAATTAAACATATGAAAACATGTCACCTTAACTTTATTGATTTCATGAATTCATTACAATATCCGAGACTTTCATTACATAAATTCAACTCCATATCCTTATGGAAACAATTGATTCCTACTACACTTATTACCAATATCAAAATTCCAACTACTCAGCTCCACTTTCATCTTGTCGGAACATTTAGTAGCATAATGTCCTGCTTCCTTGCAACGAAAACAAATGACTTTCGATAAGTCTTTGGGCTTCTTGGAGATGGTGCTGCTCCTTGAGTTCCTTCCTTCCTTCGAGACAATGATTGGCATAATGCCCGACGTCCTTACATTCAAAGCAGGTAATATGACTCTTGTCCCTATTTGCAGAAATTGGGTTGTTACGAGGGTGTCTTTGTTTTCTCTTCCGGTTTCTTCGTTCGATCAAACCTTCTATTCCCTGTGGATCAAACTCTATTGCTTCCGTCGGAAGTATCCCAATACTCTTTTCTTTCCTTGGTGCAATCTTGTGAAAATGTCCTTCTTCTCCACATGAATAGCAGGCATTGGAGTAAAATCTGTTGAGGCCTTCTCCATCAAGGTCTTCAACACATTCCTTCATCACTTGGTTCTTCTAGACCTTCCTTGAGGGCTTCTTTCATTCCTTCTTCACGCTTCGAATAGTTTGTTGCACCGTGGGGTAAATGTGACTTCTTGCCGGGTAGTGGGTGGTTCCTTCACACAAGAAACAAGTCACCGACTAGTTGGGCATTCCTCGGTGGGTGTTTCTCCTCACAATGAGGGCATCCATCCTTGTTGTGTTCCTCCGGTGTGTCCTATTTCTCCGCAAATCTTGCAGGCACAAGGTTTATTTCTTGGTGTATCATGGTGCTTCCGGATGAGACGTGATCTCAACAGGGTCTTCTTGAATTCCTCCCAAGTTCTTGCTCCATTAAATCCTTGTATGGCTTGATGCATTTTCCACCAGGTTGCAGCACTTCCTTCAAAATCTTCAAGAGCGTAAGATACTTCATTCTTCCTTGAAACCAAATTGCTCCCAAGTGATTCTCCATGTTTCGCATCCATAGCTCGCCTCCGGTGAGTCTTGATCCGAGAATATCAGTCCAACTTCATACATCATCTATGGGGTCCAAAAGTTTCGGGATGAGATATGAGAGAGGTGGGGAGGGATATACACACAATACAAACAATAGTTTTTGAAGAAACAAGTTTTACTTTGTGGCTGTCGGAAAACATCAAACAAAAGGCAGCTCACAAATCGTCGCATCTAACGTAAGTATATAACAGGGGTTTGGTCTTCTAAAGGTCAAATAATTCTTCAGATTCTTCAAATTCTTCTAGTCTTCGGAGTATTCAATTGTTGCAGCTTCAACTCTTCTAATGCATGGTGAAATCCTTGTTACTTTGAAGAGGTCATCAGCTGTCCGATATCTTTCTTGGAGCGGCTTCAGTTGATACTTCATGTGGTCAAAAGGGAAAAGGGGTATATTCTAACAATTTGAGGTGAGAGTGTCTATTTGATAAAATCAGAAAGGATGAGAAGTAAGAGTCTTTTTGAAAATAAAGTTTTAGAAATTTCCTATCCTAGGGCTCTCCGGTTTCTAGGGTCACGCCTCTGATCAACATGTGCTCGATACCATATCTCAGAGCGACCCGACCTCGACGGTCAAGCCTACGTGTTCTTTGTGCCATCCACGGATCAAGATATCTTGGCACACACAAGTACATCAATGTATATATCAAAGTGCAATCACATGTATAATTAACGTAAAACTGATATATACCTCATAAGTCACAGTGGAAACAAATAGTCGGTGTGGAGTCCCATCAACGCCATCGGCAAGTTGAGTGTAGACCGTAACCCTGTATCGTAACTCTTACTCGTCGAGGAAATATCGCAACATGATACGTTGCAGCCATGTAGGTCAATTACATTGAATGTACCGGCAAGATCACAATAAGAGAAAACAGATGATAAACTATACTATATGCAGTATGGCTTTGTGGCTCAGATCTGAGTTTTCTTTTGCAAAAAGCGGTTTTATTTTCCCTACATCAAAGGAATAAATGAAATCTGTACTATGGAATTTTCTATCATGACATGGTTCCGCCAACCGATGTCTCATAGCCCAAAATCATCATAAGTTGCCCACAATTAAGTTATCAATCCGTGTTGAGAGTTCCGAGATAGATCCAGTCCAGATGCTCAAATTGTCTCAGAAGGGGACACGGCTAATCGATTAGGTTTTAACCCTCTGCAGAGGTTTGTACACTTTACCCGCAAGATTCGATCCCTCTTTTATGTTCTCGCACTTCGTGGTGTTTGAGAACAAGACGATCAAACATGGTCTTCGAAGAGTTCCTCGACCACCGTCCGGTGCTCATTCAATCCTACCGTAGTTCTACATCTGCTAGCACCGCCCTAGCAGAGTCACAACTAAGGTCAACCAAGCCGAGCCCATAGTGACTTGCGGTTGCGGAGTAAGCTTCGGGCATGAAGTATTCTTCCGTCTCTTTGAGTCTGGGTGAAGCTTTACGCAATATGTCATGGCGCTTCTCCATGCATCCGGCCAACCACTGGTTTCTCCAGGTGCCCGTCAACCAAATCCTTCACCCAGTAGTGTGTATTGAATTCTTGTCTCGAGTCTTGAAGTCTTGAGGCCTTGAAGATGCAGTCCTTGCAGATTCCATCATGGAATTGTCGTCATTGACATAGATCCTCCATTCTCACACCACTCCGAGCACTCATACCAACCCGTCTACTATAGCGTAGCATTAAAATAAATAACGTCCGGGCTTGGTAACAGGTGATGGGTTCCTACCTCATGCATACTACTCAACTACAAGGATTCAATATCACTCTTTGGAGGGTTGTTGCAAAGATGCCACTAAATGCAATAAAACATAGGTATGAAAGCATGGTCAAAGTGAACTTTCCTGGTATTACTTGATGAAGATAATAACGCTCTCAGAATAAAGACTTGGTAGAACTATTCGTCACTCCTTTGAAAATCTATATTGCACAGACAATCATATAAGCAATCATCCTAGCAATCAATTCTATCAATCATAACAATACTCAATCAAAATAAAAGCAACAAGAAAACCAAGTCGAAAACCAAAGAAAAAACTTCGAAAGAAAAATTCAAGGAAAAACTAGTGGTGACCAACTCACACAAATCTTAACATAACATTACTAAATTATTCTAATATTTTTTTTCTACAGCAAAGAAAATATAAATCTAATAAAATAACAGAAAATAAATTACTAATTTACTAACTAACAAAATGAACTAATATAAAACTACTATAACCATCTAGTGAATACTAGAACAAATATAGCAACTAGCAAAACACTAAGACAACTATAACAGCAAATCATTTATTAAAACAGTAATAAACTATACTAAATAAATATAACAACTAATGTATTCACAAATAACAGAAACAAAAACAATATAACTTGAAGTGGAAAAAGAATTACTTTTAAAACTAATAGAACTATTTTTATCCACTATCACTATGAACTAAACAAGCAATTACAAAAGCAGTAGCTAAACACTAATAAATAACTACAAAAATTTATCTACTGTAGCTAAACATAAACATATAACAACAAGTGAAAATCTACAAAAGGAATGAACTAAAATAATTAAAAACAATAATTACATAACTAAAACAACTATATAAGCAAAACAGTACTGTTTTTACTAAAAATCTAATTTAAAATACTCCAAAATTACCAAACTAAATCCTACAGCTAAAAAATATCACAAGTGACCGGAGCAAAAGAATTAATTAAAACCTATTTTTAAACTCAAGTTATGGCCAAAATACTAATCTGAACAAAATTTATCAAATTCAAATTTAAACTACTCAAATTTGAAATCCAGAGACACTAACAGAAACTTCAGCAAATTTGCGACACATAGCAATTGGAATCACTCAAAATACTAAAAACTCTAAAAGATATGAATTTTCTAAGATTGCTATTTTCGAAGAAAAAAATGAATTACGGGATTTCGTGGATCTCACGGAGTAGTCGTCGGAGTTGGGGAAGAAGATCGGATCCGATGTTGCGGTTGATCCTAGAGGAAAGGAGATCATGGGACGGTGGAGAGGAGATCATATAAACCTCGGGAGAGGTCGAGGCGTGGCGGCACTTGGCGGCGGTGGTCTTTGCTGCACTTCTGCTGCTGAGAGGAGAGGAGAGGAGAGGTGTTGGTTTGATGTGTTGGAGGGGGGGTGCTTGGGTATTTATAGTGGGGAGGGAGGTTTTGCTTGGGGTAGGGGCAAGAAATAGACTAGGATTAGGAATCCTAGGAATAAAAACGGAATAATGAACGGGATCAAATCCTACTAGGATTTGTAAAAGAATAGGAAACCTTGGCTCCCTGGCTCCCTAGGTGCGTGCGTGCGATGGCCTTGGCCTTGGCCGGCCCGGCTGGTTGGCGGCTTGGGCCTTTGGCCCAAAGCGCTGTAATATTTTTTTTAAACAAACAGAGAGGAAAACAAAATGATAAAACAAAATTAAATGAAAATATTATATAGGCATATAATATATCAAAATTTTCAAAAATATTTCCTACATGATGAACATTATTCTAGCATTAAATAAAATACACACAAATTTAAATAAAGCAAAGAGTGCTTCGGTCCAATAAAATCCAACAAAAATCATTTTAAAATACCAAAATGACTTGATTAATTTCTCTCCAATTTTACGATGTAGGGAATCATGTTACCCTATTTTCCATATATTTTGTTTTTGGAGAAAAATATTCTGAATAAAACTCAAATAACTCCAAATTGGAAATAAATTCAAAGAACTTTGGATTTAATTCTTTTAAAACTCCCAACTCATATTTCATTTAATTTGAAGAAGTCATTTTATCTTCTCTCGTGAAAATCATTGAGTTGCATAAAGTTTCAGAATTGAAATATTTCCAAATGGAATTCAAATCTTTTCAAAACCCTTTTCATTTATTTAAATGGAAGAAGTCATATCATCTTCTCTCTAGGGTTTTGTGTTTGAATTGAATTTGAATTCATGGAGATCATAAATGCAAGGTGAAAGTTTGGGAATGTCATTTCATTCCTCTCATAAACTTTCAAAAGTTTCAAATTTCACTCAATTTCACACAATCAGTTACACAACAATCAAACAAACAAGCATAATTATTTATTTAATATAACATTCCAAAATTTAGAATTTTGGGATGTTACAGGTGCTTAACCCAGCTCAACCGGGGCACAATCGCAGTGGTTCTCCCAGCGCTACCTTAGCCGATATAACGGAACGTAAGGTACCAAAACATGGGAGCCGGGCAAACCCAACTATTGACCCAAGACATGATTTAGAGCCGATGCATATAATGCTATAAGTTCGAGGTGCCGCACTTGTGAAAGTGTTCGGACTTATCACACCATGTTATGGGGGTACTTAAGCCCCTGGTGTGTTGCCCGTACCAAAGTGTACAGTTGCACAATGTCATAAATGAACATATATATATAGAAAAAAGGGGATTCAATAATAGGCAGAAGCTATATATTGTTTATTCAAAAGGGCTGCAGTAAGAGCAGAACAATACAAATAGTGCGATAAGCAAGGGACGGGACTTTTTATCATGTCTCCCTCCAGGGGTAAGCCGCGGGATGGTGTGTAAAACAGATATATTGCTCAGAATGAGACCACTGGACACTCGACGTAGCTTTACGCTTCCCTGGCTGTTGCATCGTGTGTTCGGTGATTTTAATGCCGGACAGGGCTTCTTGAGAACGGAGTCCTGAAAGTAAAAAGAAAGAAGAAAAGAATGACACAATCGGGAGCCCCTGGTGCGGTTGAGCCGCATTCTGCGCATGCCGTGGTTGTGCCCCTTCCCCTATGCCCATGGTATTTCTAGAGCATAATTATGTACGCGTAGTAATGGTTTCACAATTTCACGAGGGCTGGGGCTTGGGCCGCATTGCTATGCGTGCTCGGAACGTGCCAGGCGGTCTTGTTGTAGGTTACTCCGGGCGCGCTTGACGGTGTCCAGGCGTTTAACAGCCGGACTCGAGAATTGCCTTAAGAGGCTGCTTTGTACTTCCGCCGCGAGGGCCGCCGTATGCTCCTCCGTACGGAGAGAGCGTTTGGTGTTTCCATTGACCGTAATGACTCCTCGAGGACCTGGCATCTTGAGCTTGAGATATGCGTAGTGCGGCTGAAAGTGCAACTATCCCTAGGTGGTTTTGGTAATTCATAACAACATATAGCTCATTGAGCTAATGCTATTCGAAGATGAACATTTCAGGAAAGCTCAATGAATGGCATGGCATGGATGATGAAAGTGGATCCCTCAAAATGCTAATGACAAAGGATTGGCTCAAGCTCAAAAGCTCAAGACTCTTCATTTTATATTTTAGTGATTCAAGATCACATTGAGTCTATAGGAAAATCCAAAACTATCAAGGAGGGATGACGTGTTGCTTAATGAGCCTCTTGCTTCATGTGCTTAGTGATATGCTCCAAAACCCTCAGCTACTTTCTCACATCCACATATGACCTAAACCTAAAGCCAAAATCGGTCTCACCGATTCTTCCAATTCGGCGCCACCGATTCCATATGTCATAGCCACTGCCACAAACCCTAGGCAAATCGGTTCTACCGATAGGGATCTCGGTCTCACCGAGATGGGATTGTAATCTCTCTGTTTCCTTTTCGTAACTTCTCGATCTCACCGAAAGAGCGGATCGGTCCCACCGAGATTGCAATGTAAACTTTCTGTTTCCTTTTTGTAACATTTCGGTCTCACCGAAAAGAGCAAATCGGTCCCACCGAGTTTACCTGACCAACTCTCTGGTTAGCTAATTACCAAAATCGGTCTCACCGAGTTTGTGTAATCGGTCTCACCGAGATTACGTTATGCCCTAACCCTAACCATATCGGTCCTATCGAGATGCAAGTCAGTCCCACCGAAAACCCTAACGGTCACTAGGTTTACTAAAATCGGTCTGACCGAGTTTGTTGATTCGGTCCCACCGAGATTGGTAAATTGTGTGTAACGGTTAGATTTTGTGTGGAGGTTATATATACCCCTCCACCTCCTCTTCATTCCTGGAGAGAGCCATCAGAACAAACTTACACTTCCAACTTACCATTTCTGAGAGAGAACCACCTACTCATGTGTTGAGGCCAAGATATTCCATTCCTATCATATGAATCTTGATCTCCAGCCTTCCCCAAGTTGCTTTCCACTCAAATCTTCTTTCCACCAGATCAAAATCCAATGAGAGAGAGTTGAGTGTTGGGGAGACTATCATTTGAAGCACAAGGGAAAGGAGTTCATCATCAACACACCATTTGTTACTTCTTGGAGAGTGGTGTCTCCTAGATTGGCTAGGTGTCACTTGGGAGCCTCCGACAAGATTGTGGAGTTGAACCAAGGAGTTTGTAAGGGCAAGGAGATCGCCTACTTCGTGAAGATCTACCGCTAGTGAGGCAAGTCCTTCGTGGGCGACTGCCATGGTGGGATAGACAAGGTTGCTACTTCGTGGACCCTTCGTGTGTGGAGCCCTCCGTGGACTCACGCAACCGTTACCCTTCGTGGGTTGAAGTCTCCATCAACGTGGAGGTACGATAGCACCACCTATCGGAACCACGCCAAAAACATCTGTGTCTCCAATTGCGTTTGAAACCTCCAAACCCTTCCCTTTACTTTATTGCAAGTTGCATGCTTTAATTTCCGCTGCTCATACACTCTTTGCATGCTTGCTTGAATTGTGTGATGATTGCTTGACTTGTCCTAAAATAGCTAAAACCTGCCAAACTCTAAAACTGGGAAAAGGCTAAGTTTTTAATTGGTCAAGTAGTCTAATCACCCCCCTCTAGACATACTTCAAGGTCCGACAAGTGGTATCAGAGCATTGGTCTCCATTTTCTTTGATTTCCATAACTTTTGTTGGTCATAGCCTTGGTTTCACAACCTAGGAGAGTATGGCGTCTAGCAAGGGAAGTTATCACCGTAGAGGTCCTTACTTTGATGGTAGTAATTTTGCTAGTTGGAAGCATAAGATGAAAATGCATATTCTCGGACATAACCCCGCCATTTGGGCAATTATTTGTATTGGCTTGCAAGGTGAATTATTTGATGGGAGAGAGCCGAACCGTGAAGCTAATGCGGAAGAATTGAAGATGTCGCAATACAACGCTCAAGCTTGTGATATCATCTTCAACCGATTGTGCCCCGAAGAATTCAACAAAATCAGCCGTCTTGAGAATGCAAAGGAAATTTGGGATACTTTGATTGATATGCATGAAGGTACCGAATCCGTCTAGGAATCCAAGTTGGATGTGCTCCAAAGTCAGCTTGACAAGTTCAAAATGAAGGATGGTGAAGGTGTCGCTGAAATGTACTCTAGGCTTGCACTTATCACAAATGAGATTGCCGGCTTAGGGAGTGAAGAGATGATTGACAGATTCATCATCAAGAAGATCCTAAGAGCATTGTATGGAAAGTATGATACCGTATGCACATTGATTCAAATGATGCCAAACTACAAAGATCTCAAGCCAACGGAAGTCATTGGAAGAATTGTTGCTCATGAGATGTCACTTAAGGATAAGGAGGAACTTCACAACAAGTCAAGTGGTGCTTACAAAGCCTCAAGTGAAGTCCCCACATCATCAATTGAGAAACACACCTTCAATGAAGAATTGAGCTTAATGGTGAAGAACTTCAGCAAATTCTATAAGAGTAGAAGCAAAGAAAGAAGCTCCAAGTCAAGGTCTTACAATGACAAAAGATCTTCTAGTCAAGAGCGAAATTGCTACAATTGTGGGAGACCCGGACACTATTCCAATGAGTGTACGGCACCCTACAAAAGAAGAGAAGACTCTCCAAAAAGAAGAAGTAGAAGAGAAGAATCACCACCAAGAGAGAGGAGGAGTACAGATGATCATTATGAACGAACACCCTCACGGAGAAGCAAGGATTCAGAAAGGAAGGACAAGTCATCAAAGAGCTACACAAAACGAAGACATCAAGCTCATGTTGGTGAATGGGTATCCGGCTCCGACTCCGACCATCACTTCGACTCCGAACATACTCAAGATGAAGGTGTTGCCGGACTAGCACTTGTGTCAACCAACTCCTACGACATATTTGAATCACCAAATGAAGGAATTGGTAGATGCTTCATGGCCAAAGGTCCTAAGGTAACACACCCCGAGTATATTGATTTTGATGTTGATGAAGATGACTTGCTAGGTGATAATGATTTACTTGTTGACAACTCTAGTGATGAATACTATGATGAAACATCAATTAATCATGCTAATCAAGTTGAAACGAATGACAATGATAAGGAGAAAATTGAGCGTCTAACTAAAGAACTAAACACTCTTAAGTTAGCTCATGAAACTATCTTTGAAGATCATCGAGAACTTTTAAGGGCTCATGAGAAGTTACGCTTTGAAAACCTCAATCTTGAGCAAGAGCATGAGTTCTTAAAAGCAATCAATGATGATCTCCGTAAGAAAAGTTCTTCTTACATTGCCAAGCATTTACTCTTATCCACTTACATGCCTCAAGTCAAGTCTAGTAACAAGAACAAGAAAGATTCTTCCTCTAGTAGTAACAATAATAATGTCAAATCCAATATTGTTGCTTCTAGTAGTTCTCTTGATTCCACTAATGATTCTCTTAGCCAAGTTACACTTGATTAAGAAAATAGCTTATTGAAGGGAATTATAGAGAAAGGTGTATACAAGAGCATTGCCGGGAGTAAGCAATTCGAGGAAATTGTACACAAGCAAGGAAGGCACCGGAAGAATCAAGGTGTTGGTTTTGAACGAAAGTTCAATGCCAATGGAGTTGAGTGGGAAGAAGATCAATACCCCAAGACGAAGTTTGTTCCTCAACAAGAGAAGTATGATCCTACTTCCTTCAAGGGAACAAAAGCACAAGATGATCTTCCACCACAAGACCACAAGAACAAAGGCAAGGACAAGCTTCAAGAAGAGATTGATGCATTTGAAGAAGCACATAAGGTCTCGGTCAAGTGGATTCCCAAGACTACGTTAAGTTCTACCTCATCAAGTACAACTACAACTCCAAGGATTCCCATCAAGATGATGTGGATCCAAAAGAAGAAGAACTAGAGAGTTCTTGAGGGTGACTCCACCAACATATTTCACTCATATCATTATGGCAAGGACAAGTGCAATCAACTTCCATATTTTGCACTAGTTCAAGGAGTCACAAACCCTCATGTTGGTAAGGCAATGGACAAGGTAACCTAATGATTTCATGGACATCATTTTGTGTGTGCATCACTCTATGTCTATGGATATACTTGTTTGTTCCTTGTGGGACTAACCCATGTAGGTATTGAAAGTGCAACTCACTCCAAAGGATTGCTCCAAAAAGATCTACATCAACATTGAGCATCCACATCTTCAACACCTACATGAAGTCATCATCGACAAAACCCAAGGTTAGTTCATCCCTCTAAGGGGGGATCTCACATCTAGGGGGAGCATAACTCTAAGAATTGAGTCAAAGCAACTCTAATGATGTGAACACATAAATGCTTTATCTAAAGTGGTAACCCCACTTGAGCTTAAACGATGAGTATGACCTATGCTCAAATGTCTATCATTTGACTCCTAAGTCAATACACTCATATATAGATGACCTAGTCATCGCAAATTGTTTGATAGATGCTAGAATTGGTTGTGCATGCTTTGCCACATATTTCATTTGCCATCTTATTGTGTGAGCATGTTGGTTGCATACTTTACTCATTCAAGGACATCCACTTGTTGTTTTGATTGATTGGCTTCTTTTTCTTTGGCCAAGTGGATGGACAAGAATGCCTAAGAGCCTTCTCTAGCTATCTATGCTTTTCTTGTCTCAAACTCTATTCATGCTACATCACAAAATTTGATCAAGTCAGATTCGAACCACTCTGTGTGAGGAGCACTCGGAGTCCCCAATTCGTCATAGACTTAAACTTCCAAAACTTCTTTGTGATTCTCGGTCTGACCGATTCCTCCATTTCGGTCTTACCGAGATCACTTAGTCGATCTAGGTTTTCAATCTCGGTGCAACCAATTTGAACTCTTCGGTCACACCGAGTTGCAATAACTGTACACAGTTTTGCATCTCGGTGCCACCGAGTTGTTCCACTCGGTCACACCGACAGGGTCGGGCTATATATAGTCAGAGGCAAAATTTTGGAAATTTCTCCGAACTCTTCGCCCGCGCAATAGCTCGCTCTGCCTCCGTGGTCTCCGGATCGTCTCCTCGTCGCCAGCCGCCTCCTGTCGCTGGTATCCGCCGCCGTCAACGGAATTCAACCCCGCCGTTGTCGCCGTAGCGAGTCTCCGTCGAACTAGGGTATGGACTCGATCACAGTGCTTTCCTCGTCCGATTCTCGGCACATTGTGTTCTTATTGATTCTTGCCACGATTGAAACACTCCTATCCAGTCAATGCAATCCTAAGAATAGTTTTCATTCAAAAATTTAGGGTTAGGTTTCCGCCGAAACCATCTCGGACCCACCGAGTTGAAAAACTCGGTCCCACCGATTTGGCTTATGCCATTGCACTAGTGAGACTCGGTCTGACCGAGAATTGCTAATCAGTGAGACCGATTTTAGGACTTTGTGAAACCCTAGCAGTCTCGGTGCCACCGAACTGTGACTCAGTCCAACCGAGTTCATCAGTTTAGGTTCCAAAACTGCTTGGTATCACCGAGTTTGAAAATCGGTTGATCCGAAATGCTTTTCGTGGAAAACTAAAACTGAATTTTGAGTCATTCTTTTGCAAAAATCTCTGCACTTTGTGATGCTCATCCACTCTACCTCATCTATAACTCTTCACAAGGTCAAGATCAAGCATGTCGGACAGAGTGACAGTCAGAACAGGTCAGAGGTACATGTGAACATGAGTGAGGGCACTAGTCCCTCCAGCTCTTCAGATGAAGGCAGCAAGAGCACCCCAAGAAATTTACCTAAAGCTGCCACCAGGCAAAGGAAGAAGAAAATCTCAGATTCTGAAGATGAGGATTATAGGGCAGAAGAAGATGAAGCAACCTCCAAGAAGGTAGTGCTCAAAAGGAGTATGGCTCAAAGCACATAGCACAAAGCACGGACTCAATAAGAAGGTTCTGCCAAGAGGACACCTATGCCAAAGGTCGAGCATCAACTCAAATTCTGAAAAGCCAGATCCCAAAGAGCCATTTCTTGCTGAAGGAAGAAAAGGAAAGAGAGGGTCAAGAAGACCACAGTCAGAGTTATTGGGAAGCCTTCCATGATGGAAGAGGAAGAAGAGATTGCTGCACCAGCACCAAAGGCACCCAAGCTTATGGGTGATGCTATAAGATCAGGGGCTGCCACATCTAAGCCCAAGGAAGCACCCAAATCTGCCCCCAAGGCCAAGTCTACACTAAAGAGGAATACCAGGAGTATTCCAGCTGCTGAGAAGAACAAGGCCCCAGTGCCTGAGGTTGCTGATGAAGAAGATGAAGAAGGACAAGTTTTGAGGAAGCTCAAGCCCAAGATACCAGACCACAGTGATGCCCATCCTGTGGCTGAGGACATGAAGATCAGAAGAGACAATGGGTTGAGGCTATGGAGGATGACAGATCCATATGCCTCAAGGAGAAGGACAACTGTGGACTACAGATTCCACACCAAGGAACAGCAGGACTTTTATGAAACTATTCTGCTGGATAAGAAGCCCATAGTGTGTGACATGAGGTGGGTCGACTGGACCTACATGAAAGAAAATGTAGAGCACTATCCTGGAGTGCAAGACAGTTTTGTTGCTGTTGGAGTTGCATACTTCGTTGGGCAAAAGCTCACCAACTGGAACGATGAACTAATCATGCAGTTCTACTCCACAACACACTTTTATCCGGATGGTAGGATAGTGTGGATGTCGAAGGTACAAGGTACCATCAAGCTGTTGAGGAGTGGGCAAAGCTGATAAATGCCCCAAAGGAGAATGAAGATTACCTTGATGTATATGCCAAGAAGAAAATGGACCACAATTCCATGGCACACATGTACAAGGAGATCCCAGACACAGCCATTGAGACACACAAGTTTGGATCAGTCCACTTCCTTCATCGGGGCTGCCAACTATCAAGCTGCATCTTAAGGCACACTCTCTTGCCAAAGTCTGGTGACCACAACATGATTAGAGGGCATGCAATCAACATGTTGCATTTGTTTGATGTGCCACGAAATTCAAAGTCATGAGCCTTATGGTTGAAACCATTAAGAGGACTGCGGTGACGAGAAAATAAGTTATGGATATGCCCCTCGGATCCGAGGAGTTGATTAACTCAAAGATGGGCACAGAGCAAATATCTATTGGATAAAGAACATTTTCCAATTTATCCAGACTTTGAGGACAATGAGGTTGTCATGAATGAGAATGATCCATCGTCAGTTCAAGCACAAGAGAAGAAGGAGAAGGCAAGGAAGGAGAAGGCTGCCAGGATGCCAACTCAAGAGGAGGCATTTGAGTATTTCTTGAAGAACAAGCAGGAGCAGCTTGGATACTTAATAGCATCAACACTGAGGATTGAGAAGGGATTGGCCACCCTCACTTAAAATCAGGAGAGCTTGGAAAGAATCATAGAACACAAGTTCTATGACTTAGATGTGAAATGGCGAGATTCAATCTCTTTGTGGAGCAACTACAAGATGACATGCAGGAGAGGAAGGGCAAAACAACAAGCGATGCGTTTACAGAGTGCCTAGAGCCCAGAGGTCATCTGCTGTGCCAGTTCCTGACACCAGAGCCACTTCGTCTGCACCAGCTACAGCCTCAGTGCCACCAGCTCCAGCACCTACATCAGCTCCAGCTCCATTTACTTCAACTGAAGCCTTCATCCTTGGCGCTATCCGGACTCCACCACCTGAAGATCAAGCCTGAGAGTCGATCTAGCACTATGCATTTTCTATGAACTTTTTGGTAACTTGTTGCCAAAGGGGGAGAAAAATGTGTAGATCATAGGCTTCGAGAGACAGAGTGTTGCTTTTGTTCTCTCTTGATTTGGTGGTTTTTAAACTTGTTTGCTTTTGGTTGCTTGAGTTACTATGTTTGTGAGACATTGATGATCATGTGTTTGATCATAAGCTACACTTATGCATGTTTGATGATATTATCTTATCTATCCTATGTGATCATTCACTGTGCTTGGTGATGAGTGCATGTATTCAATTTGTATCATTTTGAACGCTCCACCAAGATGTATGTGACATGGAAGAGTAACCCATGAGCCTAATTCCTTGTGCATTTGCAGTCCAAAGCAAATCGTAAACTATGCACAAATTTAGGGGGAGCTCTTGCTTACCACAAACTTCTCAAAGCGACGATGTTTTTCAATCCTATTATCATTAGTCGAAGCTTTGATCTATATGTTGTCAACAATTACCAAAAAGGGGGGAGATTGAAAGTGCAACTATCCCTAGGTGGTTTTGGTAATTCATAACAACATATAGCTCATTGAGCTAATGCTATTCCAAGATGAACATTTCAGGAAAGCTGAATGAATGGCATGGCATGGATGATGAAAGTGGATCCCTCAAAATACTAATGACAAAGGATGGGCTCAAGCTCAAAAGCTCAAGACTCTTCATTTTATATTTTAGTGATTCAAGATCACATTGAGTCTATAGGAAAAGCCAATACTATCAAGGAGGGATGAGGTGTTGGTTAATGAGCCTCTTGCTTCATGTGCTTAGTGATATGCTCCAAAACAATCAGCTACTTTCTCACATCCACATATGACCCAAACCTAAAGCCAAAATCGGTCTCATCGATTCTTCCAATCCGACGCCACCGATTCCATATGTCATAGCCACTGCCACAAACCCTAGGCAAATCGGTTCGACCGATAGGGATCTCGGTCTCACCGAGATGGGATTGTAATCTCTCTGTTTCCTTTTCGTAACTTTTCGGTCTCACCGAAAGAGCGGATCGGTCCCACCGAGATTGCAATGTAAACTTTCTGTTTCCTTTTTGTAAAATTTCGGTCTCACCGAAAAGAGCAAATCAGTCCTACCGACTTTAGCTGACCAACTCTCTGGTTAGCTAATTACCAAAATCGGTCTCACCAAGTTTGTGTAATCAGTCTCGCCGAGATACGTTATGCCCTAACCCTAACCATATCGGTCCTACCGAGATGCAAGTCAGTCCCACCGAAAACCCTAACGGTCACTAGGTTTACTAAAATCGGTCGACCGAGTTTGTTGATTCGGTCCCACCGGATTGGTAAATTGTGTGTAACGGTTAGATTTTGTGTGGAGGCTATATATACCCTCCACCTCCTCTTCATTCATGGAGAGAGCCATCGAACAAACTTACACTTCCAACTTACCATTTCTGAGAGAGAACCACCTACTCATGTGTTGAGGCCAAGATATTCCATTCCTATCATATGAATCTTGATCTCTAGCCTTCCCCAAGTTGCTTTCCACTCAAATCTTCTTTCCACTAGATCCAAATCCTATGAGAGAGAGTCGAGTGTTGGGGAGACTATCATTTGAAGCACAAGAGCAAGGATTTCATCATCAACACACCATTTGTTACTTCTTGGAGAGTGGTGTCTCCTAGATTGGCTAGGTGTCACTTGGGAGCCTCCGACAAGATTGTGGAGTTGAACCAAGGAGTTTGTAAGGGCAAGGAGATCGCCTACTTCGTGAAGATCTACCGCTAGTGAGGAAAGTCCTTCGTGGGCGACAGCCATGGTGGGATAGAAAAGGTTGCTACTTCGTGGACCCTTCGTGGGTGAACCCCTCTGTGGACTCGCGCAACCGTTAACCTTCGTGGGTTGAAGTCTCCATCAACGTGGAGGTACGATAGCACCACCTATCGGAACCACGCCAAAAACGTCCGTGTCTCCAATTGCGTTTGAATCCTCCAAACCCTTCCCTTTACTTTCTTGCAAGTTGCATGCTTTAATTTCCGCTGCTCATACACTCTTTGCATGCTTGCTTGAATTGTGTGATGATTGCTTGACTTGTCCTAAAATAGCTAAAATCTGCCAAACTCTAAAACTGTGAAAAGGCAAATTTTTAATTGGTTAAGTAGTGTAATCACCCCCCCCTCTAGACATACTTCAAGGTCCTACAGCGGCACCGCATTGAACTTTGCAAATGCAGTTCGTCCGAGCAGTGCATGATAGCCGTTGCAGAACGGGACTATGTCGAAGATTAACTCCTCGCTTCGGAACTTATCCGGGGATCCGAAGACTATTTCAAGTGTAACTGAGCCTATACAGTTGTCCTCTACACCTGGTATGACGCCTTTGAAGGTCGTCTTCATGGGTTTATTCCTTGATGGGTCTATGCCCATTTTGCGACTTGTATCACGATAAAGCAGAGTTCAGTTTGCTTGCCGCCGTCCATTAGGACTCTAGTGAGGTGAAATCCGTCAATGATTGGGTCTAGAACCAATGCGGCGAATCCGCCATGGCGGATGCTCGTGGGTGGTCCTTCAATCAAAAGTGATTGGGCAGGAAGACCACGGGTTGAACTTTAGGCGGCTGGCTCCATCGCATATCGTCCCTTAGTGCGCTTCCGCTCCCTTTTTGTTATGTGGGTTGCGTATATCATGTTCACCGTCCGCACTTGCGGGGGGAAGCCCTTCTGTCCTCTATTTTTCGGCGGCCGGGGCTCCTCCTCGTCATCAATATGCAGCCCCTTGTCATTGTTTTCTGCATTTAACTTGCCTGCCTACTTGAACACCCAACAATCCCTGTTGGTGTGATTGGCTGGATTTTCGGGGGTGCCATGTATCTGGCATGAGCGATCAAGTATTCGGACCAAATTGGACGGGCCCGAAGTATTTCTTTTAAATGGCTTTTTCCGCTGACCGGGTTTAGAGCCTCTGAATCCGGCATTGACTGCCGTATCCTCAGCATTATCGCTGTTAATGCGGCGCTTGTGCTTGTTGCGACGCGACCTGCCACTGCTGTCCTTGGTATCCGAATTACCAGGGCTCTTGGTCATGTTGTTACTACGAGCTAGTCAGTTGTCCTCTCCCGCGCAAAAGTGGGTCATGAGTGTTGTGAGGGCTGCCATGGATTTTAGCTTTTCCTGTCTTAGGTGCCGAGCAAGCCACTCGTCGCGGATGTTGTGTTTGAAGGCTGCAAGGGCCTCGGCATCCGGACAATTGACGATTTGATTTTTCTTGGTTAGGAACCGTGTCCAGAATTGTCTGGCCGATTCCTCTGGCTGCTGAATTATGTGGCTTAGGTCATCGGCGTCTGGTGGTCGCACATATGTGCCCTGGAAATTGTCGAGGAATGCGGCTTCCAGGTCTTCCCAACAACCAATTGACTCTGTTGGCAAGCTGTTAAGCCAATGCCGGGCTGGTCCTTTAAGCTTGAGTGGGAGGTATTTGATGGCGTGTAGATCATCACCGCGGGCCATGTGGATGTGAAGGAGATAGTCCTCGATCCAAACCGCAGGATCTGTTGTGCCATCATATGATTCAATGTTTATGGGTTTGAAACCCTCAGGGATTTGATGATCCATCACTTCATCTGTGAAGCATAGTGGGTGTGCGGCGCCTCTGTATTGGGCTATATCACGACGCAGCTCAAACTAGCTTTGTCTACTGTGTTCGGCCCGGCCAGAGTTGCCATGTCTGGCGTGACGGTTATCGTCACGTGTCGCGGGGCACCCACGCGATCCGTAGATCGACCTTGTTTGCCTTGCCTTGTCCTCCAATATATCTCGCAGGTCTGGCGCATTTCCCCGCGCCTTTGTATTTTTTGAGCAGCGACGGGGTGCGGCTTGAGTTGAGGGACGAGAGGCCTCTCTGTCACGGCCACAAGGTGGCCGGTCAGCCATATCATGCACTGGTGATGTAGGTTTGGGTGCTTCCTCCTCTAATCGGGGTAGCAGCATGCGTCTTGGGTAGCTCTTGGAGGGGCGCTCGAGTTCATACTCTTCGGCCGCAAGGACTTCAGTCCATCTGTCAGCTAGCAAGTCCTGGTTAGCTCTAAGCTGTTGCTACTTTTTCTTGAGGCTGCTTGCTGTGGCCATGATCCTGCGTTTGAAATGCTCTTGTTCGATGGGATCCTCGGGCACGACGAATTCGTTGTTGTCGAGGCTTGCCTCATCTTCGGAGGGAGGCATGTAATTATCGTCCTCTACCTCTTTTTCTGTCGCTCTCTCATGAGGGCTGGCTTCTCCATCCTCCTGCGCTGAATCTTGCTGGAGGGGTTGTCTTCGCTTGTCAGGGGTGTTATTGTCTCCGTGCGGAATCACCGTTTTTTGTGGCGGGATTTAGAGCGGCGCCCGACGGCCTTGGCGCTTAGGTTGTTTCTTGGAGGGTCATCCTCCGCTGTTCCATCGCCATTCCCATCTTTTGGGATGTCCACCATGTATATGTCGATGACGAGGTGGCCTTCCACCGCCTGTGGGCGCTGGTATAGTCGTCTCTGCATCGTCGTCCATACCATCGATGTCTTGGTCGAAGTCGAGCATGTCGGTTAAATCATCGGCGGTGGCTCTGAAGTGGGTGGTGGGTGGGCTTTGATTTTCTTCGTCGTCCGCATCCCAGCCTTCGACCATAATCCGGCCAGGCTCTCCGATAAAAGAGAGACTTTAGTGAATTCAGAATGTCACTCAAGGGCGAGTGTTGAAAGATGTCATGGCGGTGAATTCCATGATCGGCGTAATCGGATCCGATTGGCAGGGGAGCGGAAGGCTCGGAGTCGGCACCTTGGAGTTCTGAGCCGCAAGGGCGGGTAGGTGTACGGCTCAATCGCCGTGAGATCGCAGCCCCGAGGCGGTGTCCAGCCACCCATCCTCGATCGGCGTGGTCGGCTCGAGCTAAAGGTCGGGCGGACTCGTGCGACCTCGGGACACTTTGATGTAGCGAGCTAGATCATGCCCCTCGTGGACAAGGCGGCGCTTGGCTGTGGCTCGAACCCGTCGAAGATCAAGTCTCCGCCGATGTCGGCCGTGTAGTTCAAACTTCCAAATCTGACACGATGGCGGGCGTAGCTTTCAATCTGCTCCGGATGGCCAGCGAATTGGCCGATGCAAAGCTGCCGAATATGAAGATCTGTCCAGGGAGAAAGGTCTCACCCTGGAACGCATCGTTGTTGATGATCGGAGGAGCCATCGGGCCTAAGCATGACGACACAGAGGAACTCTCAATGAAAGCACCAATGTCGGTGTCAAAACCAGCGGATCTCGGGTAGGGGGTCCCGAAATGTGCGTCTAGGCGGATGGTAACAGGAGACAAGAGACACGATGTTTTTACCCAGGTTCGGGCCCTCTCGATGTAGGTAAAACCCTACTCCTGCTTGATTAATATTGATGATATGGGTAGTACAAGAGTAGATCTACCACGAGATCAGAGAGGCTAAACCCTAGACGCTATGCACTAAAACCCTCCGGTTTATATAGAAACCGAATAGGGTTAGGGTTACACAGAGTCGGTTACAATGGTAGGAGATCTACATATCCGTATCGCCAAGCTTGCCTTCCACGCCAAGGAAAGTCCCATCCGGACACGGGACGAAGTCTTCAATATTGTATCTTCATAGTCCAGGAGTCCGACCAAAGGTTATAGTCCGGCTATCCGGACACCCCCTAATCCAGGACTCCCTCACCCAGCTCCTGTGTTTGCTACCTTACGTTCCGCTATATCGGCTAGGGTAGTAAAGGGAGAACTACTGCAATTGTGCTCTGGTTTACCCGGATAAGCACCTCAGTATAGAAAGCCGAAAACTGACTGTCATGATGCGGCGAGAGCAGGTCAGCTCTTCGAAGGTTTCAAATCGCTAGAGATTTTTTCCGCATTACACGAGGGATCGGTACTTACCCGATCGGGTGCTTACAGCATCCTAGTTCAGATACTAGGGGCTACGCCTAAATTTTTATTGTTAAACTCCTATGTCTAAGTGAGGGTGTTCAAGACACATAGTCTGATTGCCTAGTTCGTTGCGCTAAACACATCCTTCAAGGACCAAACCATTGGATCAAGAGTGTTTAGATTCCATACCGACCACCCCCGTACTACCTACATGGGGGCAGAAGCCGACGACTGGCCAACTCTTAGATTTTATACAACACGGCCACACAGGAGGTAATTTTTTATATAAAAAACAAGCATTATATTACATAGCAACTTTGTTTCATCGTACAAGGCAGAGACAACTTGAATGTATTCATTCAAAGATAATGTCTTGCGCACATTGCATCGCCACAATGTGAGACCACTCTAGGACATCTTCAAAATACCGCTCGGGCATGCGGTGCTCCTTGCCTTCGGGCGGCCCCTCGGTCACAAGCTTGACAACATCCATCTTCGCCCACCACACCTTGACGCGGGCGAAGGTCATGCGCGTGCCCTCGATGCAGGCCGATCGCTTGACGATGTCCAGCCGAGGGCAGGCATCTACCAACCGCTTCACGAGACCGAAGTAGCTGCTGGGTATTAGCTTCGGCAGGCCACAACCGGATTATCAAATCCTTCATGGCTAGCTCGGCCACCCTATGCAGCTCAACCAGCTCTTTTAGCTGATCGCTAAAGGGCACTGGATGTTCTGGCGCAAGATATTGCGACCAGAACAACTTCTCCGTTGAGCTCCCTTCTTCGGCTCGGAAGAACTCCGCAGCGTCAGATACGCTGCGCGGAAAATCCGCAAATGCCCCTGGAGAACTCCGAATCCGGGTTAGTAGGAAATATTTACTCTTCACATACTTGCTTTCCATACTAAACGCCTTACCTGCCGCGATTTTCTTGGCCTCCTGGATCTCCTGGAGGGCGCCCTGGGCTTCAACCCGGGCCTCTTCCGCGCTTTGGCGAGTTCGGTCTCTCGAGCCGAAACATCGCACTCCAAGGTCTCGCATTTTTTCACCGCATCCTTGAGCTCTTGCTGGATCTCGTTAAGCATGGCCTTGAGCTTCTTACGGGCGGCTTGTTCCTTGGCAGCTTTCTCCTCGGCTTCGGCCAGGGCCTTTTTAAGGGCCTCGACCTCGGTCGTCGCTCCTACATATATCATGACACTATGGTCAATACACTTAATTTATTATTTCCGAATATATAGCGAGTCATTACATACCTTGCCTGTCTTCTAGCTGCTTCCTCGCTTGGCCGGGCTCCTCCTCGGCCCACTCCAGTCTCTGCTTTAGTCCGGAGACTTCGGCAGTGTGTGAGGTAGCGGCCAGCAACGACGCCTTCTTATTCACATAAGACATATTTAGTTAGTTTCCTGTGAAATTTAGTTGATCCTCTATCTGGCTTTTCTTTCCGAACACCGGACAGTGACTCAGGGGCTACTGTCTGTATTGGGATTTTCTATTTTGCGTCTCTTACCTCAAAACCTGTTAGCAGGCCCCTACAGGCTTCGGTCAGACCGCTCTTGATGGACTGAACCCTCTCAATCACCGTACCCATTAGGATACGGTGTTCCTCCACAATGGAAGCGCCTCGTAGCACTTCCAGCAGATTATCCGGTGCCTCTGGTTGGACAGAGGTCACCGGCGGGACAGGCACACCTCCTTCTCTTGAAGGAGGCTACTTGCCAGATTCTGGAGCCGTATGGGTCTCCGGATCCGTGTTCAGCTGGGGGCCGAACCGAGCATGGCCCCCATCGCCAGTCTCCATGGGGGACTATTCCCCCATGTGCCCGGCGACTGAGGTCTCACCCTCTGGCGCCTCCTGATCCTCTCCCTAGCCGGGGAAGGTCCTTCGGACAGCACCTTGGCGTCGCCCTTGGCCTTGGGAGATTGAGCGGCCGGCAGTGACTCGGTGGCTATCACCTTCGAACCCAGCGAACCTCCAGATGAGGACCGCATGGAGCTGTCATGAGCCGGACTGCAAGAGCATAATCCAACATATTAATACCATAAAGCGAAGAGGCCAGATAAAGGGACCTATGCGGGTTCTTAGTACTTACGATGTGGCCAGGGGCTTGTTCCGGGGGCGTTGCTCCGGACTGCTGTCGATGTCCCACGCGGAGTTATCCGCAAGGGAGCCCTTCCCCCTCTTGGATGCTTCCGCCTCCAGATTCGTGGAGGCCGCCCTCTTCTTCCTCCCCCCATCAGGGGGAGGGTTGTTTTCCTCCTCCTCCTCGTTGTCATCCTCAGCGGCGGAGGAATGGGTCACATCGTCTTCGGACGTCACGTCCGAAGCACCCTTGCGGCAGGGGCCACTTTTGGACCCCTTGGCCTTCTTCTTGCCCTTCTTCTCCAGCGGCTGATAGGGCACCGGGACCGGCATCTTCGCCAGGAGCGTGATGACTGGTTCTTCAGGCAGCGGAGCCGAACATTGAATCCGCTCCGCTTTCTCTGTCCATACCTGAAAAATATAGTAAAGTTTAGACATCCTCCTTGAACAAGTATGTAGAGGATGCATCTTGAGACGTGAAGGACTTACCGCATTGGCGGGATGGGCAAGACCGTGCCCGCAGTCTGAGTCTATGACCGGCGGCTTCTCATTGCCCTTAAAGAGCAACTTCCACGCATCTTCGTGAGTAGTTCCGAAGATCCTTTCCATGGTTTGGTGCTTCTCCGGATCAAATTCCCGTAGAGGGCAGATTCGGCTTTGGCAGGGGAGGATCCGACGAACTAGCATCACCTGGATCACGTCGACGAGGTTGATGTTTTTGTCCACCATGCTTTGGATGCGCGCTTGCAGCGCTATAAAATCATCCGACGAAGACCAATTTGGGCCCTTCTCCATCCAAGAGGTAAGCCGCATTGGAGCGCCGGACTTGAATTTGGGAGCCGCGGCCCAGGTGGCGTCGTGGGGCTCTATGATATAGAACCACAGTTTCTGCCACTCCTTGACAGTCTCCACAAAAGTACCTCTGGGCCATGTGACGTTGGGCATCTTTCTCACCATGGCTCCTCCGCACTCCGCGTGTAGGCCATCCACCACCTTCGGCTTCACATTGAAGATCTTGAGCCACAGTCCGAAGTGGGGCTGGATGCGGAGGAAAGCCTCAGACACGACAATGAATGCTGAGATGTTGAGGAAGGAGTTCGGGGCTAGATCATGGAAATCTAGCCCATAATAGAACATAAGTCCGCAGACGAAAGGGTGGAGAGGAAACCCTAACCCAAGGACGAAATGGGGGATGAACACCACCCTCTCGTTGGGCTTCGGGGAGGGGATGACTTGCCCCTTTACCGGAAGACGGTGGACCATTTCCTTCGCCAGATACCCGGCCGCCCGAAGCTCAGTAATGTCCTTCTCGTTGACGGAGGAGGCCATCCACTTGCCTTGACATCCTGATCCGGACATGGTTCGGTGCTTGCTCGAGGTGGAAAAGATGACAACTTGGGCGCTGGAGCTCAAGAATGGAAGGGCAAAGGAAGAGAGAAGGCGTGGGTGAAGAAAGGGAGTCCTTATCCCCTTATAAAGGCAGTGAATACCGAATGCCTCCCCACTCACCTTAAAACTCTCCTATTCCCAAGGGCTGTGCAAACGACACAGTTGGATTACCCATGCCCGTATTCATGAGAATCCCGCAATAGGGGGACACGATCTCTGCTTTGACAAGACGTGCCAATGGAAACCGCATCTCGAAACGCGGAACGGCAGACGAAAACGGTTCAAAATAATGACCGGGCAGAAGTGATGTCATCTTGCAAAAAGTAGTCAGTGGATGGGACTCGTGAAATATTATACTCTCTACGGCTGTGTGTGTGGTACTTGTGTTGCAGATTCAGACACGTTCGTTTCGTCCGAAGACTATCTTGGAGTATTCGGAAAGGGGAACCCGCCTTGCAATGCTGAAGACAATATGTGCGCCGGACACCTCGTCATTGAAGCTTGGTTCAGGGGCTACTGAGGGAGTCCTGGACTATGGGGTCCTCGGGCGTCCGACCTGTTGGACATGGGCCGGACTAATGGCCTGTGAAGATACGAGACCGAAGACTCTCTCCCGTGTCCGGATGGGACTCTCCTTGGCGTGGAAGGCAAGCTTGGCGACCAAATATGAAGATTCCTTTCTGTGTAAACGACTTTGTACAACCCTAGTCCCCTCATGTGTCCATATAAACAGGAGGGCTGAGTCCAGAAACAGATATAATCAGACAGGCTAGACTTCTAGGATTTTAGTCATTACAATCTCGTGGTAGATCAACTCTAGCAATAGTCATATTCATCAAGATCAATCAAGCAGGAAGTAGGGTCTTACCTCCATAGAGAGGGCCCGAACCTGGGTAAAGATTGTGTCCCCTGTCTCCTGTTAACCTTAGACGCACAGTTCGGGACCCCCTACCCGAGATCCACCGGTTTTGACACCGACAGCGACCCCATGCGTACAGGCGCCCGAGACCCCATGCCCACGGGCTACACAGGAAGCTGGCGCTGGAGCACCCCATGCGCACGGGCTTGTACCTTGCCCACAGGACCCCCGTGCGCACGGGCCCAACTTACCCCGTGCGCACTGGCCCTACAGGATGGCCGGCCGAGGCTACTATTTTGGGCCTCCACTTTGTCCCCTTCCTCCACCTACCTATATATATATCCCTCTCCCTCCTCCATTTAGACTTAGCAAATTAGTTGATAGACATTAGCGAGCTTTGCTCCTTGTATCCACTCCTCTAGGAGATCAAGACCTCCTAGGAGAAGATCCCCTTGTGGACTCAAGACCTCCACTTGGAGAAGACTATCATCAAGACCTCTTTCCTCATAGGATTGGGATGAACTTGTTACCTCTTGTATCTTCTTGTGTTGGATTTGGACCCTTGTATCCTCTTTGTGCATGTGGATTTAGCACATGTGTGATTGGTTCTAGTTGATTTGAGTGTTTCCCCTCTCTTGTGTTCTTCGTGTTCATCATGTTCTTCGTGGGATTTCCCCTCCAATTCATGAAAGATCCATCTTAAGGTTCCACCCTACAACTGAATAGTGAGAGAGCGAACCACCCAAAAGGGAGTGAGCGCCACAAGCCCAAATTGAGTGCCTCCACGATGAGAGACAAGAAGAACTTAGTCCTATTTGACACCAAAAGTGAGATGAGAGAAGTGTGTGCAAACCCATCAATTGTCATGCACTATGTCTGTAGCGATCCGACCTTAGACGGTAAAATCCCTGTGTTCATTGTCATACCTGGATCGGCAATGCTGACACACACAGTACTCGAATGTATTTATAACAGAGTAGAAATCACACACTTATTACGTTGAATGTCTCAAAAGAGAACTTATTACAATAAATATGGCTTAAGGCCATCTAAATAAGATAACAGCGGAAGGCTTGGAGGATAATGTGAGTTCATCAACTCCACAGCATAGCTGAGTGCATGACAAATGACCTATGGCACCTTACTCATCGTCTGAAAACTCTGTAACATGATATATTGCAGCCCGAAACGGGTCAACACATGGAATAAGCTGGCAATATAACACAGTAGAGCAATGAACAGACAAATGCTATCACTACATGCATATATGGCTGGTGGAGGCTCTATGGTTATATTGTTTTTGCGAAAAGCCAATTTTTTCCTCCAACAAAGGAATAGATTTTATTTAACTATCATGGTGGTTGAAACATCACTAAGAAGGTTCCTCCAACTCAATCCCAATTAAAGTAGTCATTAACATCCCAACAAATTAATTTAGAGTGATGAGATCAAATCAATAATTCGAGTAACAGATACTCAAGATGTCCATAACCAAGGACACGGCTAACCATGATTAGTTTATACACTCGGCAGAGGTTTGCGCACTTTTCCCCACAAGACTCGATCTCCTCTGTTTGATTTCGCACACTACATGGCGTTTGAGAAATGGATGACCGAGACACGGTCTTTCAGAAGCATTAACTCTTTACTCTGGGTAGACAGTTACACCTACTTTCCCTCTACATCTGCTAGCTACCACTGAAAGAGGTCACGCAACATACTCAACTATGGCAGAGCCCATAATGGCTTGTGGCTGCACACGGAAGTTTCTAGCATGAATAATCTTATGATCCCTTTGAGCCTGGGTGGCGGACTGTAGGATGATCACACGGGTACTCCGGGATACCCTAGGACAACACTGGATTCTCCAGGTGCCCACAAGCAATCCACCCAGATGTGTATTAAAGTTTCCACCTTAACTTGAACCATTAATTAACAACTCACATCTGTCATGGATACACTCAAACCCTATCCACGTCTACGAGCATAGCATGGCAATATAAGCATAACGTATAAGTAACTCCCAGGGGTTTGATAATAAACAGGGCAATAGGTTCTACCTCATCATCTACTTCCCAGACCCACATGTTAAGAGATCCTACTCATGCAATGTGTGAGGGTTGAAACTAATGTATAAAACTGGGTAATAAAGGCGTATGATCAATGTGTTACTTGCCTTGCTAACGTTCCGCAAAACCTAGTGACTCGTAGTAGCACGCTTCGCACTCCGGGAATTCTATCGCAAACAAACATTAGAATACATAAGCACTCAAGCAAATATGCACGGGTGAAACTCAAATAAGAAGAACTAACCAGAAAGTTCAACTGAAGAACTCTGGTTTGCAAAAAGAATCAAACCAAACAGAGCAACGAAACTCAAACTACGAAAGAAACAAGATCCGTTTACTAATCTGGACTAAAGTCAAATTTTACAGTACCAAAATCTTGTTCAAGTTGGTTAAACAGAAAGAGGACTTCGAGACGAAGATCTAGGCACTTGTTTCACCTAATTAGGATAAACGAGAGAAAAGATAAACTAAAACTAATATTAGGGCAGAAATCGCAATCGGAAATAATCGCGGAAAAATCCTGGAAAAAGAAAACTGACGAATAGGCTAACGAACGAACGCTCACTGTCCGCGGCTAACGGATGAACAGCATTCGTGAAAACGAATGTATGGACGAACTTCCGCTAAACAACCGAACCGAGAAAAACCGAACGAACCGATCTAATTAAAAAACTAGATCTAAGGTTTCTAAAAAAACCGAACGGTTAACCGAAAAAAACAACAACGAGCAGAAAGGCGGCGTCGGCTACCTCCCGTGGCGGGGCATGGCTAATGGAGGCAGAGGGCGGCGTGGCAGTATGAGGCTAGGGTTTGGGGCGGCGAGGCGGCTGGCGGCTTGGTGGGCTGGGGCCTCGGGGCGGCCGGCTTATAAAGCCTGCCCCCGGCGGGAGTCTGTGTCGGTTACGGCCCGTTAGGTCGGTGCAACCTTTTTTTAAACCTGACGTGGAAAAACAAATAAAAGAAGTACTTAATGGAGTCCAAAAATCCTGAAATAAATTTTCGCGGTCCTATAATAATATTGCGGACAAAGTGAACATTTATTTGAACCTCTACTGCAATTTTGAAAAACACATATTTTTCCTAATTCAAATAAAATAGCAATAAAAGTCCAAAAATATTATTTATTTGATTTTAATATTTTTCCTGCAATATTACCTTTATTTTGGAGAAGTCATATAATCTCGTCTCTTATATTTTAATATGAAATATTTTCTGAGAGAAAAATAATTAAAACCAAAGTGATCCTTGTTTCGATATTTGATAAAATTCAAATATGAAAAACGTAAAATCCCCAACTCTCTCCATGGGTCCTTGAGTTGCTTAGAATTTCGAGGATCGAAAAGAAACAATGTAGTAAAAATATGATATGCATGAATGACCTATGTATAACATTCCAAATTGAAAATTTGGGATGTTACAAACCTACCCCCTTAAGATGAATCTCGTCCTCGAGATTCGGGTTGGCTAGAAAATAGGTGTGGGTGGTCTTTGCGTAGGTCATACTTCTGAGCTTCTCGAATCTTTCCCAATAACGTTGATTGAACCTCCAATGCTGCAAGAAAACCTCTAGGGACGATCTCCAAACGAAGCTCCCTGAGATCTTCTGCTAACTCCTTTGGCAATCCTCCGCTTACAAGGGTGTTGACATAACTCTTCCGGCTCAAAGCGTCTGCTACGACATTGGCCTTTCCTGGATGATAGTGCAACTTCATATCATAATCCTTTATGAGCTCCAACCATCTCCTCTGCCTGAGGTTCAACTCCTTCTGAGTAAAAATGTAATTCAAACTCTTGTGATTCGTGTACACATCACAACAGTTTCCAATAAGATAATGTCTCCAGGTCTTAAGCGCATGCACTACAGCTGCTAACTCCAAATCATGCATGGCATAATTCAACTCATGCGGTCGGAGTTAACGTGAGGCATACGAAACAACTCTTCCGTCTTGCATAAGTACTCCCCCAAGTCCTACGCGAGAGGCGTCGCAATACACTTGGAAATCCTTGTGTATATCCGGCAGAATCAGCACTGGGGCTGTAGTCAAACGTTTCTTCAACTCCTGGAAACTTGCTTCGCATTCTTCAGCCCAATGGAACTTAGTATCTTTATTCAACAATGCCATCATGGGCTTCGCAACCTTGGAAAAATTCTCAATGAATATCCGATAGTATCCCACGAGTCCCAGAAAACTGTGGATCTCTCCAACTGAGTTGGGTGCCAACCACTTAGTGACAAACTGAACCTTGGTAGGATCCACTGACATACGTTCTCCTGATATAACATCTCCAAGAAATCCAACTTCCTTCAACCAAAACTCACATTTGCTAAACTTGGCATATAACTAATGTTCCCTGAGCTTCTCAAGGACCAAACGCAAATGCTCCTTGTGTTCCTCCTCATTCTTTGAGTATACCAAGATATCATCAATGAACACCATGACAAACTTATCCAAGAACTCCATAAATACTTTGTTCATCATGCTCATAAAATAGGCAGGGGCGTTAGTCAATCCAAATGACATAACCGTATACTCATAAAGCCCATACCTTGTGGTGAAAGCTGTCGGTATATCCTTTTCTCTAATCTTCAGCTGGTGATATCCTGATCGCAGATCGATCTTCGAAAACACTTTAGCTCCTTGCAGCTGGTCAAGAAGATCATTGATCATCGGCAGTGGGTACTTGTTCTTGATCGTCACTTCGTTCAACACACGATAATCAACAACCATCCTTAACGATCCATCCTTCTTCTCAACCAAAAGCACTTGGGCTCCCCATGGTGATGAACTTCGTCGAATGTACCCTTTCTCCAATAACTCCTTAATCTGCTTCTTAATTTCCTCCAGATCATTTGCGGGCATCCGGTATGGTCTCTTCGATACCGGTCCGGTGCCTGGCAACAGCTCTATCAGAAACTCGATGTCTCGATCTGGCGGCATTCCTGGTAGCTCCTCTGGAAATACATCTGGGTAATCCTTCACTACAGGCACTACCTCCTGAACAACTCCCGTGAGAGAATTTACTTGGGTCCTCCTCGGTGCATGCCTAGATACATACTTGATCCTTTTTCCCTCCGGGGTGGTGAGTAAAATCAACTTACCTGCGCAATCGATGTTTCCCCCATACATCGATAGCCAATCCATTCCTAGTATAACATCCAATCCTTGTGACTCCAAAATTATCAGGTCTGAGGGGAAAACATGGCTTCCAATGGTCAATGGCATCTCAAAACATCCTTGACTTGCCATATACTCTGCTCCTGGTGAACTTACTAACATAGGTGTCCTAAGTACTTTGGTGGGCAACTTATATTTATCCATGAATCCCCTTAAAATGTATGAATGCGATGCACCAGTGTCAAAAAGAACAATTGCGCTAAATGACTTCACCAAAAACTTACCGATAACTGCATTAGGCTGCTCTTCAACCCCCTTCCACATTCACGTGGTTCACTTGTCTCCTGTTGAAAGGGTTGGGCTTCTTCCCAGAGCTTCCATTGCCGTTCCCATTCTTCGCTTTAGGGCACTCAGTGGCATAGTGTCCAGTCTTCCCGCACTTGAAACATGTAATGTGCCTTAGATCCTTCTTGGCGGGTGTAGCTGGATTGGAGCGATTCTGATTACTGCTTGCTCCACTCCCATTCCCATTCTTGGGGCCATTGTGGTTATGGGAAGCTCCTCCATTGTGAGTGTGGCCTCCATGGTTAAGGGTATATCCTCCCGAGTTTGGGGTAAAACGGGGTTTTTCCTGAGCTCCTGAATTGCACTTTCCTTGTCCATACTTCCACTTACGGCTCTCAATCTGCTGCTGCTTCCCTTCAATCATAAGAGCCTTGTCTACCAACTCCTGGTAGTTGTTAAATGTTGCCACCATCAACTACATGCTCATCTCATCATTCAGCCCTTCCATAAACTTCTCCTGCTTCACGGCATCTGTGGCCACATCATCAGGGGCATAATGAGATAGCTTACTAAACTCATCTAATACTGAGCCACAGTACGATTTCCCTGGCACAAGTTGTGAAACACGCACTTCTTCATGCTCATAGCTCCAGTTGAGACATGGGCCGTGCAGAATGCTTGCTGAAACTGATCCCAAGTGATATTGGATATAGGGAAAGTGGTCGTGTAATTCTCCCACCATGAGGCTGCTGATCCAACCGACTGATGTGCAGCAAAATGCACCTTCTCTGCATCTGTGCAACCTGCGGTGGTCAACTCCCTTCCAATCCTGCTTAGCCAGTCATCCGCAACTATTGGCTCGGTGCTACTGGAAAACACCGGCGGCTGCAACCTCAGAAAACGGGCTAAGTTGTCAACTAGAGGCGGGTTGTTGTTGTTGTTGTTGCCTTGGTTCTCAGCTAATTGCTGTATCAAGGCATTCTGCTGCTAGATCAACTGGGTGATCTCAGGTGGGAAGACAAATCCGGTGTCACGTCTCGGAGGCATCTGATGGGTTTAGAGGGGAGAGATTAGAATGGAATGAGGTCTAGTGAGAAAGCACTACCCATATGCACATGAGACAAGCACAGTCATATCATATCACTCAATCAATCAAGCAAGGGCATACAATCGGTCTAGAACTATCGTTACAAAAGTGCTCGGACTACTACTATATACATGGGGAAAGACTACTAATCATATGGTGGTCATCTAGAGATTTTGATCGGTGGAAGTCTCCACGATATCCACTCCAGCTTCGTCTTCATAATCATCATCACTACCATCAAGGTCGGAGTCGGTGTCGTCGATGATGATGTAGTCTTCAAAACGAGTCTCCTTGGGTTTGTCGTCTTCTCCTCCTGGTGAGGGGTCTCCCATAAAAACTCCTAGCTTCCTTGTCAGGTCGTCATTCTTCTCCACTAGTATCGTCATTTTCTCCTCATATCCATCGCGTGTAGACTTGAGTTCCTCTTCTAGCTCTGTGATCCTGGTCATCGCCTTCTTCAAATCTATCATGCCTGCGCACATCTGGTTCTCCTAGCGTCGAATATGTTGGTTTAACTCCTGGATGAAAGCTGCAATGGACCTGTCCTTCCTGGTACTGATCATCTCCCATTGCTTGTCTCGGCACCCACATATCAGGTAGATGGTGTACTTAAGATCCTTGTGATAAACTTCGCCGATGCGTCCCATGGTGATGTGGGCTGCCATGGTCTTACCTAAACTCCAGGTTGGGGCATCAAAGGAAAACTCTATGGGCTCAGTGACTAGCGTGAATGTCCTTCCTGGAACTTGAACTCAGATCATCCAATGCTCCTCTTCCTGTAAAGTGGCGGTGTAGGTTTCGGTGAAGCTTGGTATTCCGATATTCAGGTACCTAGTGACTTCCTTCAAGTGTCTCCCAAAAGGTGTGTCCTCATCCGATTGTGCAAACTTGTTCCTTGAGTCCGCCATCCTAAAGAGTAGAAAATGGAGAGGAGTCAGAAATGAGTAGAGAAGAGTGACCTATGGCTAATCTTAGTGGTCGTGTCCTACATTCAGCGCCATCCAACCTCAGACGGTCAAATCTCTGTGTTCAGTGTCATCCCTGGATCGGAAATGCTGACACACATAGTACACGAATGGATTTATAACATAGTAGAAATCACACACTTATTACATCGAATGTCTCAAAACAGAACTTATTACAATAATATGGCTTAAGGCCATCTAAATAAGATAACAACGGAAGGCTTGAAGGATAATGTGAGTCCATCAACTCCAACGGCATAGCTGAGTGCATGAAAAACGACCTATGGCACCTTACTCGTCGTCTGAAAAGTCTGCGACATGATATGTTGCAGCCCGAAATGGGTCAGCACATGGAATATGCTGGCAATATAACACAGTAGAACAATGAACAGATAAATGCTATCACTACATGCATATATGGCTGGTGGAGGCTCTATGGTTATTATTTTTTTGTGAAAAGCCAATTTTTTCCTCCAACAAAGGAATATATTTTATTTAACTATCATGGTGGTTGAAACATCATTGAGAAGGTTCCTCCAACTCAATCCCAATTAAAGTAGTCATTAACATCCCTACAAATTAATTTAGAGTGATGAGATCAAATCAATAATTCAAGTACCAGATACTCAAGATGTCCATAACCGGGGACACGACTAACCATGATTAGTTTATACACTCTGCAGAGGTTTGCACACTTTTCCCCACAAGACTCGATCTCCTCCATTTTATTTCTCGCACTACATGGTGTTTGAGAAACGGATGGCCGAGACACAGTCTTTCAGAAGCATTAAATCTTTACTCTGGGTAGACAGTTACACTTACTTTCCCTCTACATCTGCTAGCCTACCACTGAAAGAGGTCACGCAACATACTCAACTATGCCAGAGCCTATAATGGCTTGTGGCTGCACACGAAACTTTCTATCATGAATAATCTTATGATCCCTTTGAGCCTGGGTGGCGGACCGTAGGATGATCACACGGGTACTCCGGGATATCCTAGGACAACACTGGATTTTCCAGGTGCCCACAGGCAATCCAACCAAATGTGTATTAAAGTAGCCACCTTAAGTTGAACCATTAATTAACAACTCACATCTTTCATGGATACACTCAAACCCAATCCACGTCTACGAGCATAGCATGGCAATATAAGCATAACGTATAATTAACTCCCAGGGGTTTGATAATAAATAGGGCAATAGGTTCTACCTCATCATCTACTTGCCAGACCCACATGTTAAGAAATCCTACTCATGCAATGTGTGAGGGTTGAAACTAATACATAAAACTGGGAAATAAAGGGGTATGATCAATGTGTTACTTGCCTTGCTGACGTTCCGCAAAACCTAATGACTCGTAGTAGCATGCTTCGCACTCCGGGAATTCTATCACAAACAAACATTAGCATACATAAGAACTCAAGAAAAGATGCACGGGTAAAACTCAAATAAGAAGATCTAACCAGAATGTTCAACTGAAGAACACCGGTTTGCAAAAAGAATCATACCAAACGGAGCAACGAAACTCAAACTATGAAAGAAACAAGATCCATTTACTAATTTGGACTAAAGTCAAATTTTACAGTACCAAAATCTTGTTCAAGTTGGTTAAACAGAAAGAGGACTTTGAGACGAAGATCTAGGCGCTTGTTTCACCTGATTTGGATAAATGAACGAAAAGATAAACTAAAACGAAAATTAGGGCAGAAATCGCGATCGGAAATAATCGCGGAAAAACCCTGGAAAAAGAAAACTGACGAACAGGCTAATGAACAAACGTTCGCTGTCTGTGGCTAATGGATGAACAGCGTTTGTTAAAACGAACATATGGACGAACGTCCGCTAAATAACCGAACCGAGAAAAACTGAACGAACCGATCTAATTAAAAAAACTAGATCTAGGGTTTCTAAAAAAATTGAACGGTTAACCGAAAAAAACAATGACGAGCAATGGCGTCGGCTACCTCCGGTGAGTGGCGGCGGCGGCGGTCGGGTGGCGGACGGCGACACGGCGATGGCGGACAACGATCTTCTGCGACAACGGCCGTGGCAGCGTGCGGATCGAGGCATGGCGGCTAGGGTTTGAGGCGATTAGGCGGTGGCGGCTTGGTTTGGGGCCTCGGGGCCGGCTTATAAAGCCTGCCCCAAGTGAGTCAAGGTCGATTCTGACCCGTTAGGTCGGTGTAACCTTTTTTAAAAAAACTTGGTGCGGAAAAACAAATAAAAGATGTACTAAATGGAGTCCAAAAATCTTGAAATAAATTTTCATGATCCTCTAATAATATTGCGGACAAAGTGAACATTTATTTGGGCCTCTAATGCAATTTTGAAAAACAAATATTTTCCTAATTCAAATGAAATAGCAATAAAAGTACAAAAATATTTTTTATTTGATTTTAATATTTTTCCTCCAATATTCCCTTTATTTTAGAGAAGTCATATTATCTCCTCTTTTATTTTTTAATATGAAATATTTTCAGAGAGAAAAATAATTAAAACCAAACTGATCCTTGTTTCGATATTTGATAAAATTCAAATATGAAAAAACGTGAAATCCCCAACTCTCTCCGTGGGTCCTTGAGTTGCTTAGAATTTCGAGGATCGCAAAGCAACAATGCAGTAAAAATATCATATGCATGAATGACCTATGTATAACATTCCAAATTGAAATTTTGGGATGTTACAATGTCCTTTTGTGCAAGGACGAGGCACCAAAAAACTAACAACTCTCACAATCTACATTTAGTGTTATCTTCTCTATTCCAGGAATTCCAAGATGTATTCCCCGTCGAGCTACCTCCGGGTCTACCTCCACTACAAGGCGTCGAACACCGCATCGACCTCATCCCCGGAGCACCCCTTCCTAACAAATACCCTACCGCGTCAATCCCTAGGAAACCAAGGAGATCCAATGGCAAGTACAACAACTCATCGACAATGGCCATGTACGTGAAAGCTTGAGAACTAGTGCCATTCCGGTAATCCTTGTTCCCAAGAAAGATGGTACATATCGCATGTGTTCCGATTGTCGTCCTATCAATGCTATTGCCGTGTGTTATCTTTACCCCATTCCACGCCTAGATTATATGCTAGATGAGCGTAGCGGAGCCGCAATTTTCTCTAAGATTGACCTTAAAAGTGTCTACTATCAAATACGCATCTGTCGGCATTCAGGAGCAGGGGTCCCCGGACTTGCTCGCCTCGGCCCTAGCGTGGCTAAGCGGCGAGCCGTCACGGCCCATCTTCATCAGCAAGACACCCAAGACCCTCGCGAGGCAGACGATGCAAGACCTCCTCTAGAGTGGCCTAGCCAGGCAGGCTCACGATGAGCGGAGATATCAAGACGAGGCAAACCTCACGAGGCTCTCGTGACGTGAGCCATGACGAACGGTACCAAGCGGGTGCCAGGCGGGCGCCGGTGTGCGCAGTGTCCTTATTTCCTCTTTGGTGTTAAGGAGGTTAGTGCAGGCGAAGAGTACCGAGGCATCAGGCAAAGGTTGCCATATTGGTACAACGAAACCAAGACCAGGAGGACGGCCAGGCGGAGGTCATGGTGGAGCCCAAGACGACATCACCCCAGGGCTTTTCGCAGGCGAAGACCGCTTTTGTCAGGATAGCTTGTACTAGCTGTCCCCCTTCAAATTTGCCCACCGTTGTTGGCTCCCTTCCCGCTCAATATTTGGGAAGAGGACCAGGGCCTATATAAGTAGAGCTAGCCACCACAGTAGAGGCAGGTTGAACTGATCGAATCCTCACGCCACAAGTTCACAAGCACAAGAACATCTCAACCTCAGGAGGCTGTTCTTCCCTCTTACTGTTCATCTTCAGCCCAAGAGGCAATCCACCACCACCACACTTGAGTAGGGTATTACACCATAACGGTGGCCCGGACCAGTATAAACCTCATGTATTTCTATGTTGCGAGTTCGATGAGTTCATCCGCAAGATCTTAGCGAGCTAGAGTGTAGATCGGTAGGATGGAGAGACTTCGCGCGCACCCTAGTGTTCGAACCTTAAGGGTTTGCAGGAACCCCACATCCGACATTTGGCGTGCCAGGTAAGGGTGCGCCGTAGTTTCCCTTCCATCAGTTCGTTGCTCCATCGCTCCATCGTTTTCATGGCGGACGCTCGCCGTGCTCGAGCTGAGCGTCGGGCTGCCCTCTCTGCCCGTGTCGCTCAGATGGCTCCCGTAGGCGGGCCACCTCGTCATTCTCCGTCTCCTGGCGCCAACACTGCCACCGGCCCGGCGGGGAACGAGCAGCAAGCGTCCTTGCCACATCCTTTAGTGCGGCAAGACGGCCGCACCGCTACTCCATCGTTACCCCTGCCGGTTCCTTGTCTCACGTGCACCGCGCTCCCATGGAGGCACGGGCCGCGCTCATCGCGGTGAACGAGCTCCTACGTTACCGACCTGTCGACGACCTCTATGAGGAGTGGCTTGACCGCGTCACCGAGCTCGTCCGCGCCGTAGGGGCCTCTCCGGCGCCATCCCAGTCTCTGCCTCCCCCTCAACCAGGCGCGGGCGACGGGGCTCATGGCATGCCTGCACCAACTCAACCCCAAGACAGTGCCTTGGCAACAAGGCGCGCGCCTCCGCGGCGTGATCCACCGCACCCAGCGCCCGCGCGTGAGGAAAGAAGCTACCAAGAAATCCCGTGGCCGCAAGAAGCTGCACCGGCGCTCCCCGCGCCACCTCTTCAAGACCGCGTGCCGCCTGCAGTGGCGCAGCACGGACCTCGCCAAGACCAAGCTCCACCTCAGAAGCGGGCCCCTGTGACCACGGCCGGCTGCTGCGCCTTCACCCCCGAACTGCGTAGCGTCGCCTGGCCAGGCAAGTTCAAACCAGATCTGCCTCCTCGCTACGACAGCACCGCCGACCCCGCGGAGTTCCTGCAGCTCTATGAGCTAAGCATCGAAGCAGCCAACGATGACGAAAAAGTCATGGCGAACTGGTTTCCCATGGCTCTCAAGGATAGGGCCCGCTCCTGGCTCCTGAACCTGCAGCACGGCTCGATCTCCTCATCGGACGAGATGCGCGACCACTTCGTCGCCAACTTCCAGGGCACTCGCGACCGCCCACCGGCCGTTGGTGATCTACGCCGCATCAAGCAACAACCAGGAAAGACCCTCCAGAAGTACATCCAATGCTTCAACAACTCCCGCCTCAAGATCCCCAAGGTCACAGACGAAGCCATCATCTCCGCGTTCTCAGACGGCGTCCGTGACGTCAAGATGAAGGAAGAGCTCGCTATCCACGAGGATCTTTGCACATCTCAGGAGCTGTTCAACCTGGCGACCAAGTGTGTAGAGCGAGGAGGCGCTCTCTCTCCTTGAACTGCCAGCTGCAGGAGCGGAGGAGAAGAAGGCCAAGGCCAAGGACGTGAAGCGCAAAGCGGCAGTGGTGCTTGCAGCAGAGCACGACACCAAGCGAGGCAGAGATCAGCCCAAGTCATCCAAGAACGGTCAACCATTCTGCGCCTTACTCAACCTGAACACCCACAACACCAGCGACTACCAAGAGCTCAGAGCCATACGGGAAGGACGCTATGGTCGACACCCCGAGTGCAACGACCGGGGCTACGGCCGCGGAGGCGGATGCTGGGACGACCGTGCCCCGCTCCAGGAGTGGTGCGACCGGCCTCGTGAGGACCGCTGGCAGGACCAACCTCGCGAGGGTGACTGGAGGGACCAGCCTCATGAGGATCGCCCCCAGGGCAACGCTGGTCTTCCTCCGCTGCCGCCGCCAAGGAGGAACGACCACCACCACCAGGACGAAGGGGCTGGGGGCTTCCAGGAACCGCGTGCGATCGCCTGCATCTTGGGCGGTGCCCAGGCCCCAACCTTTCAGCGCATCTTCAAACAGTTCGCTCGCGAGGTGAATGCGGTGCTCCCCAAGCTCGAGGCCACGCGCCCGCTCAGGTGGTCCCAATGTGCCTTCACCTTCAACTCGGCAGACCAGCTCAAGTGCGCAGCCACCGCTAGCGCTCTCCCTATGCTGGGCTCCCCAGTCATCAGCAATGTGCAAGTCACCAAGACCCTCATCGACGGCGGCGCAGGGCTCAACGTCCTATCCGTCGACACGTTCGACAACCTCTAAGTGCCATATGAGCAGCTTCGGCCAACCAAGACTTTCTCAGGAGTGACCGACGGTTCCACCACACCGATAGGGTAGGTCCGCCTGCCTGTCACCTTCGGGGAGCGCAAGAACTATCGCACCGAGCTCATTGACTTTGACGTCGTGCACATCCGCCTGCCGTACAATGCCATCCTCGGGTATCCAGCCCCGGCCAAGTTCATGGCAGTCACTCATCATGGCTACAACGTTCTCAAGATGCCAGGAAGCGGAGGAATCATCACGGTTCCGTGTGAAGAGAGGGATGCGGTGTGCTCCCTCGAGTGCGCCTTTCAAGCCGCAGCAATCGACAACACCGACAGCAGGAGTGAAGGCCCTCCGGAGGCCATCCCCAAGAAGAAGCAGCTGCGCCGAGCAGGATCTCAGGAGGGCGGCGATGCAGCTGGAGCCTCGCCAGGATCAGCGCCCGCTCGAGGGACGCCTCCCTCTGTCACATAGGAAGGCGCGCCCGGTGCCCTCCTCGGGCAGTGCTCGGGGGCTCTCTTTTGGAGGGCCACAGACCTTGCCAACCTCACGAGGGAGGCGCTTGGGCACCACTTGGAGGCATGCTTCACGACACGTTTCCCTCAGGAGAACACATGGCAAGGAGTGCCCACCACCCAGGAGTTCATCACCAAGACCACCCAGGAACTTCAAGAAGCAAGAGCCATGCGTGGCCACAACCGCTCACATGGCGCGGCTCCCCTTCCAGGCGAGGATGCCGAGCTGCGTGTCTGCGTCGACATCCCAGGGCTCAACAGGGCCGCATCTCAGGAGCGCTTCTGGCCATCGCGTGCGGGCCGCTGCGAGGGCCCGCCACACAGCTACGTTCGCATGCCCTTCAGCTTGCCGGGCGTGGCGTCAGCCTATCAGCGCAATGTGCGACAAGTCCTGGCGGCTCAGGAGGCCAGGTTCCACGCTGTCCTGGAGGAGATGGAAACGGCCTTCAGGGAACCTCCTGAACCCCCGGAGCCTCCCGGGGCTCAGGGCCCCGGTGGCTCATGAGGAGCCATTCCTTCAACACGCGGCTTCAGCTGCGCCAACTCTACTTCTTCTAAAGAACCAGGTGACATCTTCCAAGTTCGTTTAAGCAGGGAGAGCCCCTCGGGATGCATTATTCCCAAGCCGCATGGGTCCGTCCCTGTGGCATGTATCCCTTTTGGTTAAGTCTTTAGCTTACCTTGCTGGGGGCGCCCCTCGGGCTGCATCATCCCCATGCCGCTCGGGCCAGACCCGGTGGCGTGTATCTTCCTGCATTTATCCAAGTTGATCTGCTCTTCATGCTTAACCTGCCAGTTTCTATCGCCCGCTCGATTGCTGCCCGTCGCGGGTCTGTTCTTCCCATGCAATTCGCTTGCACGTTAAAAGGGGGGCTCCTGAGCATTGCGACTCAAGAGCTCTTACTCGCTCTCCAGCCCTCACCCCAGCCTTGACCACGGCATCGCGACACAGCATACCGGTGGCGGCGAGCTTCGCTCGAGGCAGGACACGAGGGCGTGAGAGTGCTTGCATCTAACTGCCTTGCAGGAACACACAGTCACCAAGACTCAAGACCAGGCGCAGCCTGCCTTGAGGTAGCGCCTCATGAGTCCCGGGCTGGCTCTCGAGTGCCCAGATACACCTCGCAGCCCTGCCGTGCAAGCCACGTGTCAGGGCGGGGCTCTACACGGCCCAGGGGCTCCTCGCAGAGGGGGCCCCCATCCCATGCCCAAGTGGAAGTACCATTCTCCGCGCTGGTTGTTGACACTGCCGAGGAGCGGCTATGCCCGTGCACAAGCGGAAGCACTATGCTCATGTTGGTGATAAACAGGTGAGGCGACCCGGCGTGCCAACCTCGGGGAGCCAGGCTCGGCGCCCAGCCTTACATAGCGCCTCCCTTGGGAAAGCCGCGCATGGGGGCAGACACAGGGGCTGCGCTCGAGTCACGCCAAGCGCACGCCACCTAACTAGGTCCCGGACACAGGCATGTAGCGCCCCTCCGAGGCCTCGGTGAGGCAGGTATGGGAATTGTTTGCGTCAAGGGGACTCACGAGCATCGCGTGAGGAGCCTAGCTGGTCATAGCCCCTCACTCCTTGGTCCGTCCTGGTCTCTGGTGGCCCAATGGCGATTGAGGTATCTTGTGAGGCGGGCCCTGCCGACGTAGAACATTAATCTACCCCCATGAACTCTCCCTATATGATGTTTGCGCGTCAAGGGGGACTCTTGAGCATCGCGACTCAGGAGCCTAACTGGTCACGTAGCCCCTCACTCCTTGGTCCGTCCTAGTCTCCGATCGGCCCAATGGCGGTTGAGGTATGCAGGGCAGACTCTGACCTTGAGCATAAAGCATAGAGGAAGAAACATGAAATCTCGAAGAAAATATTACAAGCATATTGTCATCACAATACCAAATAAAATTGTAAATGCCTCCACGACGCCTGTTACATGTCGCAGGAACGGAACGGGAAGAACGGCCGCGCCGTCGCCAGCGGAAGGCGCTCCCTCGTGATCGGTTTTGTCTTTACCACCAGCTACAAGGTTGACGACGTCGGACAGAGGAGCGGAGACAAAGCCGCCGCAACCTCCTCAGCAAGGCCCCCACCTGATCCTGTACGGCCGCGGCAGCCACCCCGCACTAATCTTCAGCTGCAGGCTCCAACAGCTCGTCAAGGCAAGCGTTGGGGTCATGAAGGTGCAGGCGGCTAAAGACGCGAGTCAGCGCGGCTTAAGACAGGATGCGAGCTTCTGCCTCCGCCATGGGACTGAGATCATCAACGACCTCCTCAAGTGCCTTCACCATGAGAGGAAGCAGCTAGGCGGGGCCGTCCTCGTCGGTGTTCAGAGGCTTCTCCAGGCCATGCTCGTAGGGCGTCTTCAACGCCTTCCGAGACCTCTTCTCGAGATCGGTAAAGGCCACGTGGTCTTCGGCAAGGACTCGTGCCTTGGCGTCAAGATCGGCCTCCCTCGTCCTCATCTTCCGCTCCAGCTCCTCCAATCGGTTGCGCTCGGCAGCCTGCTTCTTCCCCAGCTCCGCCAACTCTGCATCACGATTCTTGACGGCTTCCTCCCGGGCCTTCATCTCCTCCTCCTTCGCTTGGCGGCAGTGCACCTCTTCGGCGTGCTTGACGCGCAGGCTCTGCAGCTCGCCCTCCAGCACTTGGCAGTGGTCACGGGCGGCGTTGGTGTCCTTTAGCGCCACCTCGCGATCGACCCAAGCATTGGCGGCTCCTTGCTTCTCCTTCTCGGAAGCTACAGCAGCCTGACCCAGCGCCGCGCGAACTGCCAGGTCGGAGTGAAGCCAACCAGAGGCCAGCTCCAAAAGCTCGGCCACCAAGCGCGGGTCTGCGCTTAGGACATCCGCCTACAGCTGGGACATCTTCGCAAGGGCACGCTCCAAGACGGCAGCAGGAGCAGAAGGACCAGGGAGTGGAGATGCAGCAGTGGGAGGAAGCGACATCATCACCAGGGGTTGAGAGACCGCCGATTCCGGAGTAGCTGCGACCTCGTCAGCCGCACCAAATACCGGCACCTCCGGAGCCAGCGGGGCCATGGGGGACGACTCCACGTGGCGAGGCTCCTCTTGGCCTCGCGAGGATGATCGGGCCGGGGAGTTGCGGGCGCTGTTGCCTCCTTTCTCCGCGGGAGGCACGGCCGCTGCGTCTTCCTTCCTCTTCTTTGCTGAAGATGTCGGCCTGATCAACCAAGGGCGAGTATCAGGAAACGACGAGTAAAAGCAAGGGCAAGGCGAAGCTTAAGCCACTTACCGATCCACTGCGATGTATTCCACTGACCGCTTGAGAGGCTTGAAGCTTGACAGATTCGGGACCTGAGGAGCAGGCGTTCGGGCTCCGGCGGCACCAGGCGGAGCAGAGGCAGAGCCGGAGCCAGCCCCAGGAGGTTCCAAGACAGGGGCGGCACCACGGGCTACTAGCAACGACCTACCCTTTATCGGGATGAGGGGTTGCTCTCTCTCCCCTTGGAAGGCGTCGGCCTTGGCATCATCAGGAAGGGCGCGGAGAATCTCAGCCTTGCTCAGGGGGGAAGTCTGCCCCACCTCCTCCAGGGTTTTATCCGAGTCCTCCTCCTCCTCTCCCTCTCCGTGGGACTCACCAGAAGACACCTCCACCGGTTTCTGCGCCGTAGGAACTCCCGGAGGCGTTGGCGGCACCAGCCCGCACGCATCAAAGATCAGCCTGGAGGTGACAAATTCCCCCCGGTCCCTGCGTTGGAATAGGGGAACGAAAGCGCTAGGCGGGTACTCCTGGTTGTCCCCGACTATGAGGCGCAGGGCGGCATCCAATTCATCGCCAGGCAGGTCCCCTGGCCTCAGGCGGGTCTTGTTCTCCTCTTCTTCAAGCTCCCAGAGGGGGCGCGCACGCGCCTGGAGTGGGGCAACCCGCAGCGTCAAGAACTCCCTTAGGAGCATCGCTCCCGTTACCTTGGCCACCCTCGCGTTTCCCGGCCTCAGGTCGGTCATCATCTGCCCCAACACCAACGATGCTCACTCGTCGACAAGCTCCGCCTTGGGCCACCCCGTTGGGGGGCGCCTTTGTTAACAACGCCAGGGCGTGGAGTCGGCGTGGCTGGGCATCCATCATGACCCATTTGGATCGGATGTTGTCGGCCCTCTTCCCGGTGCTCGAGGTCGAGTTGGCCTTGCTGCACGCTATGAAATTAGCACAACCGAAGGTGTGCTCGCCGCTGACGCGGAGGAAGAAGAAATGCCGAAGGATCGCCACGAACGGCATAACGCCAGAATGCGCCTCGCGCATAGTAGGCAAAGATGGGCGGAGGAGGACGAGTTGGGATGGAGATGCAATGCACACCACGTGAGGTCGAGGACTTCATAAAAGAAATCAGAAGGGAGAAACAACTTCGGCGGCGCTGCTCGAGAAGAAGGGGAAGAAGGTGCTCCCCTCGGGCTCACGGCTCGTCGGACCTTGAGCCGAGCTCCGTCTTCCCCCACTCGTTGCTCTCGCCCGCTGTCAGCAGGCGCACGGAGGCGAGGCTCTTCCCCGTGACGGTGGGCGCCTCGAGGGCCGGCTCATACCAAGCCGGTGTTGAGGAAGTCTTGACCTTGCGCGGCGCCATATGCGGTAGATGCAGAGCAAGGATGGAGCAGATCTGGAGATAGCGGCGGCAAAGAGCGAGAAAGGGGATCTAGAGTGAGACAAGGAAGAAGCAATGAAGGAAAGAACTGCCTGCGCCAGCTTTTTTCAGGGCAAGCGGTTGCCGAGGCAGCGTGGGGAAGCGGAGACGCCCACGTCCAATCAACCGCCACACGTCAAACGAGGCCGCAGGCTTTTGGGGCCCGCGGTGCTCCGAACTTGACCCTTAGCCGCCCAGCCAAGCCAAGCCAGCGCACCTTGGGCGGGGGCTCTGTCGGCGTGCAGGAGCGAGGGTCCCGGACTTGCACTGTGGGCAAATAGCAGCAAGAGCCCCACGGCCCATCTTCATTAGCAAGACACCCAAGACCCTCGCGAGGCGAGGCGATGCAAGACCTCCTGCAGGTAGCCTGGCGAGCGAGGCTCACGAGGAGCAGAGATATCAAGGCGAGGCAAACCTCACAAGGCTCTCGTGACGTGAGCCATGACGAACGGTACCAGGCGGGTGCCAGGCGGGCGCCGGTGCACGCAGCGTCCTTATTTCATCTTTGGTGTTAAGGAGGCCAGCGCAGGCAAACGTTGCCATATTGGTGCAACGAGACCAAGACCAGGAGGACAGCCAGGCGGAGGTCATCGTGGAGCCCAAGATGGCGTCACCCCAGGGCTTTTCGCAGGCGAAGGCCACTTTTGTCAGGATAGCTTGTACTAGCTGTCCCCCTTCAAATTTTCCCGCCGTTGTTGGCTCCCTTCCCACTCGATATTTGGGAAGAGGACCAGGTCCTATATAAGTAGAGCTAGCCACCATAGTAGAGGCAGGTTGAACTGATCGAATCCTCACGCCACAAGTTCACAAGCACAAGAACACCTCAACCTCAGGAGGCTATTCTTCCCTTGTACTTTTCATCATCAGCCCAAGAGGCAATCCACCACCACCACACTGGAGTAGGGTATTACACCATAACGGTGGCCCGAACCAGTACAAACCTCGTGTCTTTCTGTGTTGCGAGTTCGATGAGTTCATCCGCAAGATCTTAGCGAGCTAGAGTGTAGATCGGTAGGAGGGACAGACTTCACGCGCACCTCAGTGTTCGAACCTTAAGGGTTTGCCGGAACCCCACATCCGACAGTATCCAAGAAGGTGATGAATGGAAAACCGCATTTAAGACCAAATTTGGCTTATATGAATGGCTTGTTATGCCAATGGGTTTATCCGAAGCACCCGGTACTTTCATGCGACGCATGCATTTTGTTCTTCGACCCTATATTGGCGTATTTGTTATGGTCTATTTTGACGATATTCTTGTCTTGAGCAAATCTCTTAAATATCATGTCACCCATCTTAGAACCGTGTTGCAAACCCTTAGGAAAGAGCGTCTTATGCTAATATGGACAAATGCCTTCTTGGTGTTGATAAACTTGTTTTCTTGGGTTTTGTAGTATCTTCTAAGGATGTTCATGTAGATGAATCTAAGATCAATGTTATTAAGACTTGGCCCCAACCGACAAACTTGCAACAAGTGCGTAGTTTTCTTGGTTTACCTGGTTTCTACCGTAGATTTGTGAAGGATTTTAGCACCATTGCTTTACCTTTACATGCTTTGAGTAAGAAGAATGCACCCTTTGTTTGGGGACCATCTCAAGATACCGCATTCAAGAGCTTAAGAATTTGCTTGCTTTACCCAACTTTGATAAACCTTTTGAGATACAATGCGATGCTAGTGGTTATGGCATAGGAGGTGTGTTAATGCAAGAGAGGCGCTCCGTAGCTTACTTTAGCGAAAAACTTTCCGGAGCGCAACTCAATTATCCCATCTATGATAAAGAGCTATATGCTTATTGAGAGTCTTGCATATTTGGGAGCATTATCTCCGCCCTCATGAGTTCATTCTTCACATCGATCATGAAACACTTAAGTATCTTAAGGGTCAAACTAAGTTGAACAAGCGTCATGCTAAGTGGAGTGAGTTCATTGAGTCATTACCTTATGTCATCAAGTACATCAAAAGAAACTGATGTCTACTATGCAACCTTCTTCTTGTAGACGTTGTTGGGCCTCCAAGTGCAGAGGTTTGTAGTACAGTAGCAAATTTCCCTCAAGTGGATGACCTAAGGTTTATCAATCTGTGGGAGGCGTAGGTTGAAGATGGTCTCTCTCAAACAATCCTGCAACCAAATAGCAAAGAGTCTCTTGTGTCCCCAAAACACCCAATACAATGGTAAATTATTAGGTGCACTAGTTCGGCGAAGAGATGGTGATACAAGTGCAATATGGATGATAGATATAGGTTTTTGTAATCTGAAAATATAAAAACAGCAAGGTAACAAGTGGTAAAAGTGAGCGTAAACGGTATTGCAATGCTAGGGAACAAGGCCTAGGGTTCATAATTTCACTATGGCAAGTTCTGTCAATAATAATTACATAATTGGATCATATAACTATCCCTCAACATGCAACAAAAAGTCACTCCAAAGTCACTAATAGCGGAGAACAAACGAAGAGATTATTGTAGGGTATGAAACCACCTCAAAGTTATCCTTTCTGATCGATCTATTCAAGAGTCCATAGTAAAATAACACAAAGCTATTCTTTCCGTTCGATCTATCCTAGAGTTCGTACTAGAATAACACCTTAAGACACAAATCAACCAAAACCCTAATGTCACCTAGATACTCCAATGTCACCTCAAGTATCTGTGGGTATGATTATAAGATATGCATCACACAATCTCAGATTCATCTATTCAACCAAGACAAAGAACTTCAAAGAGTGCCCCAAAGTTTCTACCGGAGAGTCAATAAGAAAACGTGTGCGAACCCCTATGCATAAGTTCACAAGGTCACTAAACCCGCAAGTTGATCACCAAAACATACATCAAGTAGATCATGTGATATCCCATTGTCACCACAGATAAGCACATGCAAGACATACATCAAGTGTTCTCAAATCCATAAAGACTCAATCCGATAAGATAACTTCAAAGGGAAAACTCAATCCATTACAAGAGAGTAGAGGGGGAGAAAAATCATAAGATCCAACTATAATAGCAAAGCTCGCGATACATCAAGATCGTACCACCTTAGGAACACAAGAGAGAGAGATCAAACACATAGCTACTGGTACATACCCTCAGCCCCGAGGGTGAACTAATCCCTCCTCATCATGGAGAGCGCCGGTATTATGAAGATGGCCACGGTGAGGATCCCCCCTCCGTGAGTCTTTGAGCAGAGGTCTGATTGGCTTTTGGTGGCTCTGAGGCTTGCGGCATATATATATATATATATATATATATATATATATATATATATATATATATATATATATATATATATATATATATATATATATATATATATATGCTGAAATAAGTCGGTCGGGGAGCCATGAGGGGCCCACGAGGGTGGGGGCACGCCTAGGGGTAGAGGCGTGCCTCCCGCCCGTGGCTTCCTTGAAGCTTCACGGCGTCTACTCCAAGTCTCCTGGATTGCTTCGTTCCAAAAATAACTCTCCGAAGGTTTCATTCCATTTGGACTCCATTTGATATTCCTTTTCTTCGAAACACTGAAATAGGCAAGAAAACAACAATTTGGGTTGGGCCTCCGGTTAATAGGTTAGTCCCAAAAATAATATAAAAGTGTTTAGTAAATCCTATAAACATCCAAAGAAGGTAATATAATAGCATGAATACTTCATAAATTATAGATTTGTTGGAGACGTATCAGCATCCCCAAGCTTAATTCCTACTCGTCCTCGAGTAGGTAAATGGTAAAATAAATAATTTATGAAGTGTGAGTGCTAGCAGGTGCACAAGTTTGATTAATGATAATTTCAGTCACCTTTTCTAGCATCATTATATGTCATTGCAGTAGCTCAACTCACAAAACTTTTCACGATCAAGTAACAAGCTATTCACATGTTAAAACATAGACCATAAAATTTCTTGAAAACTAACAAACTATGTTCTCAGTCATCAAACAATTGCAATTCATCTTATTTTCAGGAAGGGTCTATGTAGAGCTTTGATTTAGCAAATCCCACATACTCAACTATCATATAGTCTTCCATGATTGCTACCACTCAAAGCATATTTTTAGAACAAATAGCATCCATCGAACACAGAGAAAGATAGGGGCTTAATGTTTCGCCTCCCAACTTATTTATCATATAGATAATTGTCAACAATAATAATTCATGATCAAATATATTTGAATGGCCATATATGCTTAGATATTTCCCCACCACATGATGCTTGCCAACTAAAAATTAGGTTGGAATGAGAAGGAATACTACTGACTCTTGCATAAAAGTAAAAGATAGGCCCTTCGAAGAGGGAAGCAGGGATTTGCAGAGGTGCCAGAGCTCGAAGCTGAAAGTGCGTTATATCGACTAGAGGGGGGGTGAATAGGCGATTTTTATGAATTCTTCACTAAGGAATTTGCCGGTGAGGAAATTCCTTAGCTAAAAACTACTTGCTGCGGAATAAGTACTCGAGTAAGCATAACAGAATACAAGCATGGTCATCATGATGAAATGAAGACAAGCAGAGTATAGAAAGCGTAATCACAGGATAACACAAGATGAAGACAAAGCGGTGAAGAAATTGAGCTGAGGAAATTGAGAAAGTCTCGGTCAAAGTCTTCAAACACGAGATATGATGAAGCACTTAACACGATAATGTGGAAATGAAAGAGTTGGGAAGTAGAACCCGATAAGCTTGGTGAAGACAATGATTTGGTAGACAAGTTCCAACTGTTGTCTCGCTTTATGCGTCTAGTTGGAGCGGTGAGTATTTAAACTCGAGGACACAGTCCGGACACCCATTCTGAGCACGCAGCTCGGGCACCAAATCCTCACCATATTCTCCTCGAACTAAGGTCACACAGACCTCGTCCAATTACTCGTGGTAAGTCTTCAGGCGACTTCCAAACCTTCACAAACTCGGTCACTCAGCGATCCACAATTCCTCTCGGATGCTCTAGACCATGACGCCTAACCATCTGGAAGAAGCACAGTCTTCAAAGGTAACAAGCGTCGGATCCACGCAGGATCAATCTCTTCAGTGATGCTCAATCACTTTGGGTTTGTAGGTGTTTGGGTTTGGGTTTTCCTCACTTGATGATTTTCACTCAAAGTCCTCGGAGGATGGGATGCTCCCAATTGACAAGTGTCAATTTCTCTCGAAGCAGCAAACCAGCTAGTGGTTGTAGGGGGTGGCTATTTATAGCCTAGGGGAGCAGCCCGACATGATAAGACATAAATGCCCTTCAATGATATGACCGTTAGGTGGATAAGATATTTTGAGACAGTGGTGGCGTAGCACAACAACGGTTGGAAATTTGAGGTTTAAATTCCTCGGGGCTATCATGTTCCTCCTTTGTGTAGGCAATCCTTTGGCGAATTCCTAACTCCTTAGTCGAACAAATTCCTCGGTGACGGAAGAACTTCGTCTCATCCTTGAAGAAATTGTTGAACTATATGAGATTTCAATGGCTTCACTCGAAGGGATTGGTAGGTGTAGGATTTTGAGTTGAGCATCACATGGAAATTTTTCCTTAGTATTTCCTCGACCCCTTTAACGAAGACGGTGTTTCCTATGACTCAAGAAAGAGAGAGCGAAACTACGAAAACAAAAGTGTTCACGCTTCATGTTCTTCAAATGAATACCAAGTCTTCAAGGTTACACCAATTTCTTCACTTTCAAAGTCTTCAGAAAGTCTTTAGAATACCAAAGTCTTCAGTCGAAGAACTTCATTTTTAGGGGTCGACTTTCTCTGTAAATATCAAACTACTCATAGACTTATAGACCTGTATACACTCATAAACGCATTAGACCCTTAACCTATAAGTCTTCAATACACCAAAATCACTAAGGGGCACTAGATGCACTTACAATCTCCCCCTTTTTGGTGATTGATGACAATATAGGTTAAGTTTTCAACGGGGATAAATATATGAAGTGTAAATACTGATATTGAGGAATTTGATTGCAAGATATAGAAGAACTCCCACTGAAGATGTGCATAGTGAGGAATTTGCTTTTGAGGCAATGCACACTTGAAGAGTTGAATCATGGAGATCTCCTCCCATATCTTGTAATTCATACACGCATTTGACACATAATATGAAGAATTTGAAATGCATGATGAAATATGGTGAGTGATGTAATTGACATGCGTGTATTAACATATAACGAGGAATAAGCATGCGAGAAGAACACATCAAAAGTATCGAGCACCATCGGGTTTAAGATTACAACTCGATCCAATAAAGTTTCAGAAGCGAGAGTTGTAACTTAGCAAATAAAACACCCATATAATAGGCGGCTTGAAGACTAACTCAACTTTCTCCCCCTTTGTCATCGAATGACCAAAAGGATCGAAAGTGAGGACTAACGCCCCGTAAGAATATCAAGTTGATGGAGGAGCGCCAGCGTTGTCGGGGTCATTTGTCGTAGTAGGGCCTGCCGCAGTGTCATCCAAGTCTTCATGTTCATTAGTGTCGCGCGATAAGAATAGGAGCTGGCCACCAAGGAAGGAACCTTGACCTTCTTGTATTTCTTCGGTGGAGGTGCGGACCAGTAAAATTTTTCCTTGAGACCCATTTTCTTGAGATCTTCTTATTTGTAGACATGAGACAAAACAGCCTGTGCGGTTGAAGGTTTCATGGAGGTAGTATTGATTTTACGCCTTGCATTATGGGTTGAGGTCATGTTGTGAAGAATTGAACCAAGCGATGCTTGACCCATTTATGATTGCGATCAACCTTCGATGAAGGCGAGGAGAAGCTCATAATCGGTCATCACCACAGGTCTTTGTGCCTTGAGGATTTGGCTTGGTTGTGTTGGCGGCAGAGTCATGGGTGGCAGAGTCATCATTGGTTGAGTAGGATGCAACCTTGCGAAATTGACCATCAATGGACGAATGTCTTCATCTATCACAGCAGCGGCCTTGCCTTTGTCATCAGCTGAGGAAAATGTCCGTTTGAGGACTTCAATCGGAGGCAAGTAGCTGCAGTGATTTAGAGTATCAGCTTTGTAATTGAGTGAAGACCTTGTTCTGATGAACCTCATAATCCAAGGTGCATAAGGCTTCAGCTCAAAAGGTGACATAGCGACATTGGCCAGAGTCCTCATGAAGAAATCATGGAAGTTGACGAGAACGCCATCAATGATATTGAAAAGCAGATTCTTTATGATGCCAACGACTTCTTCTTCATTCGAGTCGTGGCCTTTGATAGGACTCAATGTCTTTGTCAAAATGCGATAGACAGTCCGAGGCACATACAGTAATTCCTTGATGATGAATTTGGTTCGTGGGTCCTGCCCTGGCTTCAAAGGCTTCATCAGAACTTGCATGTAGTGATTTGTAAGCTCAGGTTCTTTAGAGGCGATCGAGCACCTTCAAGGGAGGACCGAGTGGTAGGGCACGAAGAAATTCATGGCTGGTGCCTTGTAGTGAGTGTTTTCGACATCGATCCAGCACCCATGAGTTCACATCTTGAGAATTTCTGTGATGTGCGGCGTCATAAAGAATTGAAGAATGAGTTCTTCATTCCAATCACATATGTCGGTCTGCAGAAATTTAGATCCGACATCGTGAAGAACACCGAGGACCTGGCTCGAAGCCAGCAGAGATTCCATGTCCACATGAGGAATGTGTGCATGATCGAAGACTTTGTCGTTGTTGAACAGACAGCGAGGAATAGAAATTGGCACTGGTTGGCCGTCGAAGCGCCTACGCCTTATGCGAAGCGAGTCATAGGGGTTATGTCTGTGAAGAACACATGCTCACCGAAGAAATCTTCAGCCTTGAACTTTTGCTTCCTTGAGAATGGATCCTTTGGCATTGGCAGTGGAGTATCAGTGAGTTGCATCACGACCTCAAGAATCACAATCTCAGGTTTTTCAGGCTGAGGAATTTCTGGTTCCTCTTCAGTGGCAGTCTGCGTGTTCAAGTGATCAGCAGCAGCAGTTTCTTCAGCACTAGTGGCTGGAATTTCTTCACGCACAGATGAAGTGGGGTGAGTTTCTTCAGAGCCCAGTTGAACGGTTGGTGCAGGGGACTGAGCTATTATCTGTAGAGGGGTGAAGAGTGGAGAATTGGGGTGCTGACTTTCCCAAAAGTCATCATTCATCACTGGCGTAGTGCACCCAATATCCACGTCTTCATCTTCCATTTCTTCAACGCCAGCCTCTTCAGCTGTGAACTGAGGCATGGGTGAGGAGACAACAGGTGTTAAAGGGATAACATCCACTGCAATTTCTTCATCAATCTGCTCTGACGAAGCAGCAGAATGATTTTCTTCATCAATTCCGCTAGGGATCACATATTCTTCACCAAAAGGAACAAGGTCCTTTGATGGCATGGTTGAGATCGGAACAGCATCAATTTGATTTGCAAATGAACTTGTCAGAGGCTTCATTTTCTTTGGAGCTGAGGAATCTGAAGCAGCTGATGCTTTCATTTTCTTCACAGCTGCACGCTCTGCAGCCTTGGTCTTCTTCACATCTAATGCAGATGGAAGGATTGGAGTTGGTGTAGGCACATGAGGAGCAGAGGAATATGGTTGATTTTCTTGGTATGGCGATGCGATTGCCTTGACTTCTTCATTTTCTTGAGCGCACAACTAGTGGATGCCCCGCAATTTCTTCGGTAATTTGGAATGCAGTCATCAGCCTGGAACTAACATTTTCTTCAGCGATCTGAAAGTCATCAGCGGTGCTGGCATGTTCTTCAGTTTGATGAGCAGAAGCTTCAGCCTGAGGAATTTCCTGTTGCGATGGAGCTGCAACATTTGAGGTGAATTTCTCAGTCAGTTTAACAAATCTAGGGGTGGAAACGGATTGGATACGGATCGGATAGTGCTCTTACCACTTCCGTTTTCATATTTTCAAAATGAATACGAATCCAAATACGGATGTTATCGGATACGGATGTGGTTCGGATGTTATTCGAATACGGATACATGTCGGATGTTTTCTTGATTCGGAACGAACACGAATAATATCGACATATTGCTTAAATAAATTAGTCAATAGCTATGTGACATGAAATAATCAACTTGTGACATACAAGAAGTCAATGATAAATTGGTTTATGAATAAATACTATTGTAATGCATAATAATTTCTAAGTTTAATCATACAAAGAGTAAAATTTGACCACTTATTTGGCTTTTATGTTGGACCATTGGAACATCGGGGCTAGAATTTTGAAAATTACCTCCCATATCTTATTCGGATACGGATGTATCCACTTCCATATCCATATTTGTGTCAAAATGTCCTACCATATTTTATTTTTTATTTGTTTAATAAATTCGGATACGGATAATTTCCATTTCCATTTTGGTTCGGATGCGGATGTTTCGGATATGAATAGGCATTTTCTCGGATACGAATATCGGATATTTTGGACTGTACGCTACCACTTTCCACCCCTAAACAAATCTGACTTTGGCACCTTGCCAATCAGCATAGTAGGCATTGAAGTTATTGCTGAGGGCTTTGATTTCAGACTGGATTTTGATAAGCTCATCATTTGTCATAGAGACAATGTTGGTCTTCAAAAACTTTTATTTCCTATACTGTGCTTTCTTGATCTGCCTAGCCTTCTCAAATTTCCATTTTTCTTCAGAGATGAAATGGGTCAGCATGTGACTTTGGCCAGGAGTCAAATGGAAATCAGGCATAGGAGTGTCTGGATCCATGTGCCAGAGATCAATATAATCGAGGATCAACTTAGGATCCAATAGCAGTGGCACATTGGTGCCTTTGGCTCTAGTGGCCCTGACTTGCCTGTCTCGATGATTTCAAACAAGTTCATCATCATCAACCGTCTTCTTGACGGCACTTGGAAGGCGACTTGCTTCTTTTGAGGACTAGGGCGAGGACCTCGTCCAGCAGTTGCCTATGTCTTCAGCAGGGATGGTCCCATTGAAGAATTTGGTGCAGCTGAGGAACTAGCTGAGACACCTGAGGCAATGGAGATGCACTGTAGATCCTTTGGCACGTGGCAAGATGCACAGTGCAAAGGACTTTGTCGGGCGGCGAAGACTTTGGCGGAGGAGCTGAAGATTTTGGAGGAGCAAGAGCAGCATGAGGAATTGGCCGTGAGGGCTTTGGCGATCTGGCCGTGAGGGCATTCTTTGAGAACTAGGCCTTGAGGGCCTTTGGAGGTGAAGCACTTGGCTTGCTTGCGGCTTCTTTGCCATAGATATCTTTGGCTTGACAAAGAGAGGCCTCAAAGCAGCAGCAGAGTCCTCATTGAATTTCCTCTTTGCTTCTTTGGCTTGCTGGCCAACAGCTTGGCGCTTTGCCCATTCATCATGATAATCCTCACCGCGCTTGAGGCTGTGGGGATCTGCTACTTGGCCAGGTACCAATGGTGGTCTTGGGCATGGAGGATTGAGTGCGAATTTCTTCATGTATTTTGGAGTTACATACTTGTACTCCCTCCATTCTCTTGCCCATCTCCTTTGTATCCTCTGTATGCGCACCTTGCGCTGATTTTTGTTCTCCTTACCAAACTTGGCCTCATCAGGAGTGCAATAGTCTTTGTATTTGTCATCAGGGATCTCAAAGGCAGTCATGACCTCAGGCTTCTTTCCTCCTTTATGCGGCTTCTTACCGTCTGCCATTTTCTTCAGTTGAGGAATTTGAACAATCGAATTCTCTGAAGAAGTATGCAACTTTTCTTCGAGGAACGCTGCAAATGAGTTAAGTTGATGAGAACCTAGTGATTTAGCAGCGGACATGAGTACCTGTGAACAGAGTATAGTTGCGAGGAATTTGGAGAGGTCATATGCGTTCTTAGAAGGTTTTTCAAAAAGAACAAGTTTGAGGAATTTTGACCAGATGAGTCTTGAAGAATTTCACTAAGCATTCTTTGTCTTAGGTTCCGGAGTTGTATAGATCAAAGATCCACACAACTGAGGAATCTTGAAGAAAAATGATGCTTAGAGAAACGAATGAAGAACAGATGACATGTGAGGTGTTTAGTGTGTGAGGATTTGAAGAATAAAACACCTTTGAGGATTTTGTAGAAATCATTTGAATCAAAGAGGCAGTAAAAGTAACTTTTAATTACCACGAGCGAAGAACACGGCTGTCGTGAGATCACGAGAGGTGAAGTTAAATCGGTCGCAGATCTTCCACGCCCTAACTTCGGCGGAGGAAGATGGCTCTGGCGGCGTAGTGAAGATTTCATGACGGCCTTGAAAGTCTGGCGGCGAGGTCGAGGAAGTGAAGCTCTTCCTCATCGGTGACGATGAAGTAGCGGCGGCGCTAGGGTTTGAGAAGCTCGAGCGGGAGAGAGAGGTCGAGCGGAGTAAAGGAAGTGAGGAAGGGGAGAGGGTGTATTTATAGCCATGGTGAAAAATTGTTCACCCAAAGATTTAGGACGAACGTGCCCCTGACCCTTCTCATTCGCATGACATGTGTCACCCATGTACTGAAAAGTGGAGATCGAGTTAGATCGTGGGTGAATAGATAAGTCTATCGTGGGAAGCGGAACGGTTTGAGCGGCAAAGCCGAAAATTTGGATAAGATAAGTTAAAAGTTTCATTCGCAAATTCTTCAGCTGACAAGGACACAGTGAAGATTTTGAACGAGTTTCAAATAGAACGCACATGAAGAATTTGTGAATAGATTGGGTTGAGTATGGAATAGAGGGGGAAGGGTCCGATCACATTCACTTAGCGAGAAGAACAACTGAAGAAATAGCCATAAGTGAATCTTGTAGAGGACATAAATATATATATATATATATATATATATATATATATATATATATATATATATATATATATATATATATATATATATATATATATATATATATATATATATATATATATATATATATATATATATAGCCAATGAAGAAAAACAGAGCTAAAGTGAAGATTTTGCAAAGTTGAAGAATTTGAAAAAGCGAAGAATTTCAAAAGCGAGGAAAACTCAAATTGAAGATTTTCAACTTTGGTGGTGGCGTGACCCACCGTATAAGAATGATGATTTCAGACACCGCGTACAATTGTCGTAGGGTTCTGAGAATCAAATTCTTCATTTATTTCTTCACACTTACAGTGTTGTTCTTCATTGATTGAAGAAAAGTGTTTCTTCATGTGTTGCACATCTAAGTCATCAATTTTGCATAAGTGTTAGGATGAATGTCCTATTCAAAGAACATTCGAAGATTCTAAGATATTTAGCTCACACCGCAACTTGCTAAATCTCTTCTCATCCAAGGGCTTGGTGAAGATATCGGCTAGCTGTTCTTCAGTCTTCACGTGTTCGATGAAGACGTCGCCCTTCAACACATGATCACGAAGAAAATGATGACGAATCTGAATGTGCTTTGTCTTCGAGTGTTGAACTGGGTTGTGAGCAATCTTGATGGCACTCTCATTGTCACAGTAGAGAGGCACATTCTTCATGTTGATGCCATAATCCTTGAGAGTTTGCTTCATCCACAGCAATTGAGCACAGCAAGAACCAGCAGCAATGTACTCAGCTTCTGTAGTTGACAGTGATACGCAGGTTTGTTTCTTCGAGGACCAACAGACCAAGGATCGTCCGAGGAAATGACAGGTACCATATGTTGACTTGTGGTCCACACGATCACCAGCATAGTCAGAGTCATAATATCTAATGAGATCAAAAGCCAAGCCCTTGGGGTACCATAATCCAAGTGTTGGTGTGTGAGCTAGATATCGAAGAATATGTTTCACAGCCTTATGGTGTGATTCCTTCGGTGTAGCTTGAAATCGGGCACACATGCAAACACCAAACATTATATCTGGCCTAGATGCACATAAGTACAATAAAGAACCAATCATGGAGCGGTATACCTTGTGATCGAAGTCAATGCCATTTTCATCAGTGCATAGATGGCCATTTGTGGGCATAGGAATTTTGGCGCCTTTGCGTCTTGCATGCCGAATTTCCTCAGAACATCCTTGAGGTATTTCTCCTGAGATATGAATATGCCATTGCGCTGTTGATGAATTTCAAGACCTAAAAATAATTTCAACTCTCCATCATTGACATTTGATATTCTTCACTCATCATATAGGCAAATTCATCACTATAACGTTGGTCAGTACAGCCAAAGATAATATCATCAACGTATATTTGGCACACAAATAGTTCACCATCATAAGATTTAGTAAAGAGAGTAGGGTCGAGTGAACCGGGTGTGAAGCCATTCTTCATGCGGAATTCCTTCAAAGTATCATACCATGCCCGAGGGGCTTGCTTGAGGCCATAGAGGGCCTTGTTGAGTCTGAAGACTTTGTCAGGATTCTTTGGATCTTCAAAACCTGGGGGTTGAGCAACATATACTTCTTCCTCTAGCTTACCATTGAGAAATGCACTTTTTACATCCATTTGATATAAAGTGATACCATGATGGTTAGCATAAGCAAGTATTATGCGAATAGCCTCAAGTCTAGCAACAGGTGCAAAAGTTTCATCGAAATCAATTCCTTCAACCTGCGTGTAGCCTTGAGCTACAAGTCGTGCCTTATTCCTCACCACAAGGCCATTTTCATCTTGCTTGTTGCGTAGATCCACTTTGTGCCAATGATATTATGCTTGCGAGGATCTGGACGTTTGACCAGTTCCCAGACGTTGTTGAGCTCGAACTGATGTAATTCTTCTTGCATGGCCTGAATCCACTCAGACTCCAGAATTGCTTCATCTACCTTAGTGGGGCGCTGTGATAGAGACAAAAGCATAGTGCCCACAAAAGTTAGATAAATGTGAAGCTTTTGAGCATGTGAGAGGACCTGGTGCTTCAATGTCATTGATGATCTTTTCAACTTGCACTTCTTTTGCAACGCGAGGATGAGCTGCTTGTCGTCGAGGAATTTGATCAGCATTTTCTTCAGCATTTTCTTCAGGTGCATCAGCTCGACGATCTTCACGTTCTGGAATGAATTCTTCAGCAGATTCTTCAGTAGGAATGACATCCTCAGTAGCCTTGAACTTGATAGAATCCTCAGGTGCTGGTTCATCTATCACAGAAGGTAGGTGCTCTCTTTGTGAGCCATTAGTTTCATCGAACCACACATCTACAGTTTCAACAATCTTGTGAAGAACATTGTTGAAGACTTTGTAGGTGTGCGAGTCCTTTCCGTAACCAAGCATAAAACCTTCATGTGCTTTCGGTGCAAATTTAGCATTGTGATTAGGATATCTAATCCAACATTTAGCACCAAAGACTTTGAAATAACTCACATTGGGTTTCTTGTCAGTGAGGAGTTCATAGGCAGTCTTCTTGAAGAATTTGTGAATATATACCCTGTTGATGATATGGCACGCAGTGTAAATTGCCTCAATCCAGAAGTGATGAGGCGTCTTGTACTCATCAAGCATAGTGCGAGCCATCTCAACAAGAGTTCTGTCCTTGCGCTCCACGACGCCATTTTGCTGAGGTGTATAAGGAGCAGATAACTCATGAGTAATCAAGACAAGAATTCTTGAACTCAGTTCCATTGTCACTCCTGATGTGCTTGATCTTCACACCAAAGTTGGTTGAAGCCCTCGAGGAAAATCGTTTGAAGACTTCCTGCACTTCATGTTTGTAAGTAACAATGTGTACCCATGTGTAACGAGAGTAATCATCAATGATAACAAAGCCATATAGAGATGCATCATTAGTGACTGCTGAGTAATGATTAGGACCAAAGAGGTCCATGTGAAGCAATTCGAATGGTCGAGTAGTGGTCATGATAGTCTTATTTGGATGCTTGGCCTTGGTCATTTTCCAGCTTCACGGGCCCACACAAGTGATCCTTGAGGAATTTGACATTCTCAATGCCAATGACATGCTTCTTCTTATGGCGTGTGCAAACTCCTCATGCCTGCGTGACCAAGTCGTCGATGCAATAGCCAACCTTACGAAGCTTTTGCAAGTAGGCACACTGCTGGTTGTGGTCTGTAGAGAAATCAACAATATACAAGTCTCCTCTCCTAAAGCCTTGAAGACTTTGGAATTGTCGCTTCCATAACCACAACACAAGCGATACTTGCCAAAGACAACAACCATATCAAGATCACAAAGCATTGAGACAGACATAAGGTTGTATCCTAAGGACTCAACAAGCATGACTTTGTCCATGTGTCGATCCTTTGTAATCGCAACCTTACCTAGACCCAATACCTGACTTTTGCCTTTGTCAGCGAAGATGATATGCTTCAGATGTGATGGTGATAAGGGAGCATCAATCAACATATTCTTGTCACCAGTCATGTGATTTGTACATCCACTACCGAGGACCCACTCAGTGGCTTTGGGTTGATCATCCTGCAGATGAATTAGTGTAGCTTACGTACTCATATACTTCATCAGTGAAGTATATGACATCAAATTCATCAGATGAATTTCATCAAGCAGTAAAACAGATATAGCAGTATGAGAACGTGTGAAATGAAAGTTCATTTCTTCATCATTAGCCTGCGTCCTTTCAGGCATTTTCGTCAGGCCCCCAGCAAATTCTTCAGACATTAAAGCGTGTCTGGAGACCTGACCCTGCAGAAGAGATTAGTTCTTTTTCTTCACCACCCACATCAGTTCATCACTCTGTGAACTCCATATGAGAATGGTGGCAAAGAAGCCAGACCATTTCGTTTCACATAAGAGGGGTTAGGGTAAGCATATGAATAAGCAGAGAAATTCTTCGAGGACTTATGAACATAATGGTTTGAAGAATAATGCACATATTCATAGCCCTTAGCTCTACCCTGCGAAACAGAGTTGTTTGATGATAATCATATGAGGACTTTGATCCTTTTGAGGAATTTGGTCCACGTGAGGAATTTGGTCCGTATGAGGACTTGGATCCATATGAAGAATTTGGTCCATATGAAGAGTTTGATCTGGGGTTCCTATTCTTCACAGGTGGTGTCATGAGGACATTCACCTGAAGACTTTCAAGGCACCTTTTGGGAACCAGATTTTCTTCATAGGGAACCGTTCTGCGATTAGTGCCAACATATCTAGCAAATACTTCACCATTCTGATTTTTGAACAGTTTATAGTTGGAGTCAATTGACTCATCAGAAGAATGAGGAGATTCACATGTAAAGCCAGATAAGTTAGATGGAACAACTGGTGGTCCCTTTGCAGCAACCCATGAGGTTTTGGGGTACTGCTCAGGCTTCCAATATGTACCATCAGCATTGATTTTCCTCTCAAAGGCAATACCCTCTTTCCTAGGGTTCCTGTTGAGGATCTACTTTTTAAGCACATCACAAAGAGTCTGATGCCCTTTGATGCTTTTGTACATGCCTGTTATGTACAATTCCTTCAACCCTGCATCGTCAATGATACTAGCAATGTCCTCAGATGAGGAATTAGTGATAGCAGAGGAAGGTGCATAATTTGTAACAATTGAAGCATTTGAACATTCAGGTGAAGAATTAGCAGATTCACGTTCAATGCACTTTAAGCATGGAGGAACAAATTCTTCCTGAGAAGCACTGATTTATTGAGCAAGTAATGAATCACGCTCCTTTTGAAGATCTTCATAACTCACTCTTAGCTTCTCAAGATCTTGCTTATTTTGAAGAAATTCATAAGAAAGCTTCTCATGATCAGATAAGAGAGTGTTATGATGACCTTGAAGGCTGTCAAACCTAGACTAAAGTCTCTGAAGATTTTCAGTCAAGGCTTTAGTGCGATCCATTTCTTCACCCAACATATCATCACTTTTGTCTAGCATGTTTTGAACCTTTTCAAAAGCCCTTTGTTGTTTCACAGCAATCTTAGCAAGTTTAGAGTAGCTGGGCTTGAGGTTTTCATCGATTCATTCTCACTAGATTCGGAGGAGGTATATTTGAGTACCTTGGCACCCTTTGCCATGAAGCAAGAGGTGGGGCGTAGTCATCATTGTCTTCATCAGCCTTGTTGGTGAGGTCATTTTCTTGAGTTGAAGATAGACTTGTCGGCGAATCACGATGGCGAGAGCAGACTCGCCACACTGACTTGGACTCCTCGGATGCCTCCTCTTCCTCATGTTCCTCGATTCAGCCTCGAGTCCATTTCCTTGCCAATGAATGCCCGAGCCTTCTTGGAGCTGCTCTTCTTGTGATATGAAGACTTCGAGGATTTTGATGATGAAGATTTTGACGATTTCTTCTTCTTCTTAGCGTCATCAGAACTGTAATCCTTGTATTTCTTCGTCTTTAATTCCTTTTCCCACTGAGGACAATCTTGAATATAGTGACCAGGTTTCTTGCATTTGTGGCATAGCCTCCTTTTGTAGTCACTGGATGAGGAATCACTGCTCCTTGAGGATTTTCCAAAGCGGCCACGTCTTGAGAATTTCTGGAACTTCTTCACGAGCAGTGCTAGCTCCTGGCTCAATTCTTCAGGATCACCAAGGCTGCTACCAGAATCTTCACATTCAGATTCAGACACTGCCTTGGCCTTCAGGGCACGTGATCTGCCATAGCTCGAACCATAGAGATCTCTCTTTTCAGCAAGCTGGAACTCATGAGTATTTAACCTCTCGAGCATATCAACGGGATCAAGTGACTTGTAATAAGCAAGTTCTTCTATCATCAATGCCAGAGTATCAAATGAGGAATCAAGCGATCTCAACAATTTCTTCACCACCTCATGGTCGGTGATGTCAGTGGCACCAAGCGCTTGAAGCTCATTTGAGATGTCAGTGAGGCGATCGAAGGTTTGTTGAACATTTTCATTTTCGAGTCTTTTGAAGCGGTTGAAGAGATTGTGAAGAACATCAACTCGAGAGTCACGCTGAGTTGAGACTCCTTCATTCACTTTGGACAGCCTATCCCAGATAAGCTTAGCAGTTTCCAAAGCACTCAGTCTTCCATACTGTCCTTTACTTAGATGGCCACATATGATATTCTTCTCTTGAGAATCGAGTTGCTTGAATCTCTTCACATCGGTAGCGTTCAGTGAGGGTGAGACAGAGGGAACACCATTTTCCACAACATACCAGAGATCGCTATCAATTGCCTCAAGATGCATTCGCATCTTATTCTTCCAGTAGGGGTAGTCTGTCCCATCGAAGGTAGGACAGCTAGAAGAGACCTTGATCATACCTGCGGTCGACATAACTAAAATTCCAGGTGGTTAGACCAAAATCACATAGAACAAGGGAGTACCTTGCTCTGATACCAATTGAAAGTGCGTTATATCGACTAGAGGGGGGGTGAATAGGCGATTTTTATGAATTCTTCACTGAGGAATTTGCGGTGAGGAATTCCTTAGCGAAGAACTACTTAGCGGAATAAGTACTCGAAGTAAGCATAACATAATACGAGGCATGGTCATCATGATGAAATGAAGACAAGCACAGTACGAAAGCGTAATCACAGGATAACACAAGATGAAGACAAACAGACTAAAGAAATTGGGCGAGGAAATTGAGAAAGTCTTGATCAAAGTATTCAAACACAGATATGATGAAGCACTTAACACAATAATGAGGAAATGAAAGAGTTGAGGAAATAGAACCAGTAAGCTTGGTGAAGACAATGATTTGGTAGACCAGTTCCAACTGCTGTCTCAGTTGTACGTCTGGTTGGAGCGGCTGAGTATTTAAACTCGAGGACACACAGTCCCGGACACCCAATCCTGAGCACGCAGCTCAGGACACCAAGTCCTCACTGTATTCTCCTTGAACTAAGGTCACACAGACCTCGTCCAATCACTCGTGGTAAGACTTCAGGCGACTTCCAAACCTTCACAAACTCGGTCACTCGGCGATCCACAATTCCTCTTGGATGCTCTAGACCATGACGCCTAACCGTCTGGAAGAAGCACAGTCTTCATAGGTAAAAAGCGTCGGATCCACGCAGGATCAATCTCTTCAGTGATGCTCAATCACTTTGGGTTTGTAGGTGTTTGGGTTTGGGTTTTCCTCACTTGATGATTTTCACTCAAAGTCCTCGGAGGATGGGATGCTCTCAATTGACAAGTGTCAGTTTCTCTCGGAGCAGCCAACCAGCTAGTGGTTGTAGGGGGCGGCTATTTATAGCCTAGGGAGCAGCCCGACATGATAAGACATAAATGCCCTTCAATGATATGACCGTTAGGTGGATAAGATATTTTGAGACAGCTGGCGCGTAGCACAGCAACGGTCGGAAATTTGAGGTTCAAATTCCTCAAGGCTATCATGTTCCTCACTGTGTAGGCAATCCGCACTGGCGAATTCCTAACTCCTCAGTCAGAACAAATTCCTCAGCGACCAGAAGAACTTCGTCTCTGTCACTGAAGAAATTGAATGAACTGTATGATATTTCCAATGGCTTCACTCGAAGGGATTGGCAGGTGTAGGATTTTGAGTTGAGCATCACATGGAAATTTTCCCTTAGTATTTCCTCGACCCCCTTTAACAGTACGGTGTTTTCTATGACTCAAGAAAGAGAAAATGAAACTACAAAAACAAAAGTCTTCACACTTCATGTTCCTCAAATGAATACCAAGTCTTCAAGGTCACACCAATTTCTTCACTTTCAAAGTCTTCAGAAAGTCTTCAGAATACCAAAGTCTTCAGTCGAAGAACTTCATTTTTAGGGGTCGACTTTCTCTGTAAATATCAAACTCCTCATAGACTTATAGACCTATGTACACTCATAAATGCATTAGACCCTTAACCTATAAGTCTTCAATACACCAAAATCACTAGGGGGCACTAGATGCACTTACAGAAGCTTAAACAGAGATGAAAATAATTTGGGAGGTATGCTTTCATTGTGAACATAGCGACCAAGAGTTTCCAATATCTTCCATACTAGATACATTATAGGCGGTTCCCAAACAGAAAGGTAAAGATTTTACTCCCCCTCCACCAAAATTTAACACTCCACGGCTTGTCCGAAACAACATGTGCTGTCCACCTTTCAACAATCCTGGGGGAGTTTGTTTAAATTATTTGTGAATTTGTTTTTGATCTTTTGATCATAGTACTGGGCATCCCAGTTACCAGCCATTTTCTCGTGAATGATGAGTGGAGTCCACCCATCATGAGAATAACCCACCTAGCATGGAAGATACTGACAGCCCCTAGTCGCTACATGAGCGATTCGGGCATACAAAACAGATTATTATTTGAAGGTTTAGAGTTTGGCACATGCAAATTTACTTGGAACGGCAGGTAAATACCGCATATAGGTAGATATGGTGGACACTCATGGAATAAACTTGGTTCAAGTAATTTGGATGCACAAGCAGTATTCCTGCTCAGTATAGATATTTTGGCTAGCAAAGGATTCTAAATAGCAAGCACCACATGTTAGAGGATCCATAACAATATAACTTCTATACAAATATACCCAAGCATAAATCATTATGTTGTCTTCCTTGTCCAACTTCGACTAATTTGCTCAGGTTTGAAAATAATTAATGGGGCTCAAAATCATAGAAGATGTCCAAGATAGTATATTTATATGTGAAATCTCTCTTCCTTCAATATTCTTTCATGAATTGTTCAAGTGACCAATACAATGTTTGCTAACCTTCGAAAAAATTACCACCTCTACTTCTTATATGTGAAGGCATTACTCCCCATGGGAAAGGCATATGAAACATATATAATTTCAGATTTATGACATTCAAATCATTCAACCATTTATTCATAGGATATAAGTGAAGCACGTGAGTAAATGACAAACTACTCCAAAAAGATATAAGTGAAGATCAATCAGTAGTTAAATTATTATGTAGCTATGTGAAGAATCTCCCATTTAATAATTTCAGAACTTGATATTTTATTCAAATAGCAAGAAATACAAAATAAAATGACATTCTAAGAATAGCAAACATCATGTGAAGAAGCAAAAACTTAGGATCGACCGATACTAACCGATAGTTCTCGAAGAAGAAAGGTGGGATGCCAACTAGGGCATCCCCAAGCTTAGAAGCTTGAGACTTCTTGAAATATTATCTTGGGATGCCTTGGGCATCCCCAAGCTTGATCTTTTGTGTCTCCTTAATTCCTCTCATATAACGGTCTTCCTAAATATCAAAAGCTTCATCCACACAAAACTCAACAAGGACTAATGAGATAAGTTAGTATAAACCAATGCAAAAACCTTACCATAATATACTGTAGAAATCACTAAAATTATTATTCAACATTGCATACTAAATGCCTCTGCATATTTAATACTCCTATCCTCAAATAGAATCATTAAACAAGCAAACATATGCAAACATAACAACAATCTGCCAAAACAATACATTCTGTAAAGAATGTAAGATTCATCATACTCCCTAACTCCAAACATTATGAAATTCTACCACACTGTAGAAAATTTATCAGAGCTTATTATGCAAAAAGTTTCAACATTTTATCATATTCTGGCTTTTCTAGGGAATTTTTGCAACAACAATAAACTTTCTGTTTTGAAACAGCAACATGTATACTTGCAAAATAAGCATGGTAAAGGCTATCCTTGCCATTTTTATTGAAAATAGAGATGCAAAAAATTATTATAAATAACATCAAGCAAATACTAACAAAAAAAATGACGCTCCAAGATAAACACATATCATGTGGTGAATAAAAATATAGCTCCAAGTAAAGTTACCGATGAACGAAGACAAAAGAGGGGATGCCATCTGGGGCATCCCCAAGCTTAGGCTCTTGGTTCTACTTGAATATTACCTTGGGGTGCCTTGGGCATCCCCAAGATTAGGCTCTTGCCACTCCTTATTCCATAGTCCATTGAATCTTTACCCAAAACTTGAAAACTTCACAACACAGAACTCAACAGAAAATCTTGTGAGCTCCGCTAGTATAAGAAATAAATCACCACTTTTGGTAATGTTGTTAACTCATTCTAAATTCATATTGGTGTAATATCTACTGGATTACAACTTCTCTATGGTTCATACCATCCGATACTACTCATAGATTCATCAAAATAAGCAAAAAAACACAATGAAAACAGAATCTGTCAAAAACAGAACAACCTGTAGTAATCTGTCTCAAACATATACTTATGGAACTCCAAAAATCCTACCAAATTAGGAAAACCTGAGCTATTTGTTTATTGATCTTCTGCAAAAAGAATCAACTTAAAATCACGTTCCTATGATGTATGAAAACTAATCTCATGCGCACAAAAGTTTATGTTTTTCAGCAAGATCAAATTAACTATCACCGTAGGTTATCCTAAAGGTCTTACTTGGCACTTTATTGATACAAAAGCTATAAAACATGATTACTACAGTAGCATAATCATGTGGACACACAAAAACAGTAAGGATAAATATTGGGTTGTCTCCCAACAAGCGCTTTTCTTTAATGCCTTTTTAGCTAGGCATGATGATGACAATGATGCTCGCATAAAAGATAAGAATTGAAACATAACGGGAGCATCATGAAGCATATGACTAGCACATTTAAGCCTAACCCACTTCCTATGCATAGGGATTTTGTGAGCAAACAACTTATGGGAACAAGAATCAACTTGCATAGGAAGGCAGAACAAGTGCAACTTCAAAAATTTCAACACATAGAGAGGAAACTTCATATCATTGCAATATGTAAAAGCACATGTTCCTCTCTCATAATAATTTTCAGTAGCATCATGAATGAATTCAACAATATAACCAGCACATAAAGCATTATTTTCATGATGCACAAGCATATAAATTTTACTACTCTCCACATAAGCAAAATTCTTCTCATTCGGAATAGTGGGAGCAAACTCAACAAAATAACTATCATGTGAGGCATAATCCAATTGAAAACTAAAATCATGATGACAAGTTTCATGGTTAACATTGTTATTTATAGCATACATGTCATCACAATAATCATCATAGATAGGAACTTTATTATCATAATTAATTGGAACCTCTTCCGAAATAGTGGATTCATCACTAAATAAAGTCATGACCTCTCCAAATCCACTTTCATCAATATAATCATCATAAATAGGAGGCATGCTTTCATCATAATAAATATTCTCATCAAAACTTGGGGGACTAAAAATATCATCTTCATCAAACATAGCATCCCCAAGCTTGTAGCTTTGCATATCATTAGCATCATGGATATTTAAGGAATTCATACTAACAACATTGCAATCATGCTCATCGTTCAAAGACTTAGTGCCAAACATTTTAATGCATTCTTCTTCTAACACTTTGGCACCATTATCGGAATCCTTATTTTCACGGAAGACATTAAAAAGATGAAGCATATGAGGCACCCTCAATTCCATATTTTTTTGTAGTTTTCTTTATAGACTAAACTAGTGATAAAACAAGAAACTAAAAGACTCCATTGCAAGATCTAAAGATATACCTTCAAGCACTCACCTCCCCGGCAACGGCGCCAGAAAAGATCTTGATGTCTACTACGCAACCTTCTTCTTGTAGACGTTGTTGGGCCTCCGCGTGCAGAGGTTTGTAGGACAGTAGCAAATTTCCCTCAAGTGGATGACCTAAGGTTTATCAATCCGTGAGAGGCGTAGGTTGAAGATGGTCTATCTCAAACAACCCTGCAACCAAATAGCAAAGAGTCTCTTGTGTCCCCAACACACCCAATACAATGGTAAATTGTATAGGTGCACTAGTACGGCGAAGAGATGGTGATACAAGTGCAATATGGATGATAGATATAGATTTTTGTAATCTGGAAATGTAAAAAGAGCAAGGTAACAAGTGGTAAAAGTGAGCGTAAACGGTATTGCAATGCTAGGAAACATGGCCTAGGGTTCATACTTTCACTAGTGCAAGTTCTCTCAGCAATAATAACATAATTGGATCATATAACTATCTCTCAACATGCAACAAAGAGTCACTCCAAAGTCACTAATAGCAGAGAACAAACGAAGAGATTATTGTAGGGTACAAAACCACCACAAAGTTATCCTTTCTGATTGATCTATTCAAGAGTCCGTAGTAAAATAACATGAAGCTATTCTTTCCGTTCGATCTATCCTAGAGTTCGTACTAAAATAACACCTTAAGACACAAATCAACCAAAACCCTAATGTCACCTAGATACTCCAATGTCACCTCAAGTATCCGTGGGTATGGTTGTACGATATGCATCACACAATCTCAGATTCATCTATTCAACCAACACAAAGAACTTCAAAGAGTGCCCCAAAGTTTCTACCGGAGAGTCAAGACGAAAACGTGTGCCAACACCTATGCATAAGTTCACAAGGTCACTGAACCCGCTAGTTGATCACCAAAACATACATCAAGTAGATCACGTGATATCCCATTGTCACCACAGATAAGCACATGCAAGACATACATCAAGTGTTCTCAAATCCTTAAAGACTCAATCCGATAAGATAACTTCAAAGGGAAAACTCAATCCATTACAAGAGAGTAGAGGGGGAGAAACATCATAAGATCCAACTATAGTAGCAAAGCTCACGATACATCAAGATCATACCACCTCAAGAACAAGAGAGAGAGAGAGAGAGAGAGATCAAACACATAGCTACTGGTACATACCCTCAGCCCCGAGGGTGAACTACTCCCTCCTCGTCATGGAGAGCACCGGGATGATGAATATGGCCACCGATGAGGGATCCCCACCTCCGGCAGGGTGCCGGAAAAGGGTCCCGATTGGTTTTTTGTGGCTACAGAGGCTTGCGGCGGCGGAACTCCCGATCTATTGTGCTCCCTGATGTTTTTAGGGTATATGGATATATATAGGCAAAAGAAGTCGGTCAGGGGAGCCACGAGGGGCCCACGGGAGTGGGGGGGGGCGCATCCAGGGGGTAGGGTGCGCCACCCTGCCTCGTGGCTTCCTCGAAGCTTCCCTGACATCTACTCCATGTCTCCTGGATTGCTTCCGTTCCAAAAATAACTCTCCCGAAGGTTTCATTCCGTTTGGACTCCGTTTGATATTCCTTTTCTTCGGAACACTGATAAAGGCAAGAAAACATCAATTTGGGCTAGGCCTCTGGTTAATAGGTTAGTCCCAAAAATAACATAGAAGTGTTTAGTAAAGCCCATAAACATCCAAAACAGATAATATAATTGCATGAATACTTCATAAATTATAGATATGTTGGAGACATATCAGAAACGAGAATGTTGTGGCAGATGCGCTTTCACGTAGATGCATGCTTGTTACCCAACTTGAATTGAATGTCATTGGCTTTGAGCACATCAAAGACTTGTATGCGCATGATCCTAATTTTGCTACTCCATATGCCAAATGTTTGATGCATACATCTTGGGAACGATATTACATCAAAGATGATTATCTTATGAGATCTAACAAACTATGTATTCCCGAGTCTTCTCTTTGTTTTTTACTTTTGCAAGAATCTCATGGAGGAGGACTAATGGGACACTTTGGACGCGACAAGACATTCCCTATGCTCTCCAAGAACTATTTTTGGTCCAAGATGTTCCGCAACGTCTCACGCTTCACCAATCGGTGCTCTACATGCCGCCAAGCTAAGTCTAAAGCTCAATCCCATGGTCTCTATATGCCTCTTCCAATTCCGTATCACCCATGGGAATATATTAGCATGGATTTTGTGCTTGCTTTGCCTAGAACTAGAAATGGCAAAGATTCCGTGTTGACCGATTCTCTAAGATGGCTCATTTCATTCCTTGCAACAAGATAGACGATGCTTCACATGTTTCAAATCTTTTTTGTAGAGAAATCTTGCGCCTCCATGGAGTTCCAAAGACTATTGTCTCCGACCGCAACGTCATGTTCTAGATCTACTATTGGAAGACTCTATGCGCCAAGCTCGGAATCAAGCTTTTCTTCTCCTCGGCATTCCATCCACAAACCGACGGCCAAACGGAGGTGACGAACCGAACACTCTCCACTCTACTTCGCGTGTTGATCAAGAAGAACATCAAGGAGTGGGAGGAGTGTCTACCCATCACTGAGTACACCTACAACCACGCAAGACACTCGACTACCGGCAAGTCCCCCTTCGAGATCGTCTACGACTTCAACCCGTTGCCCCCATTGGACATTCTTCCTATACCACTACAAGAGCGCATCAACATGGACGCGAATGCCCGTGTGAGTAATGACCCACAAGTATATGGGATCAATTGTAGCTCTTTTCGATAAGTAAGAGTGTCGAACCCAACGAGGAGCAGAAGGAAGTGACAAGTGGTTTTCAGCAAGGTAATGTCTGCAAGTGTTGATATTGTAAGTAGCGGAGTTGTTTGATAGCAAGATAATTTGTAACAAGCAAGTAACGGTAGTAGTAACAAAAGTGCAGCAAGGTAGGCCAATCCTTTTAAGGCAAAGGACAGGCCAAAACGTTCTCGTTGATAAGCAAAGCATTCTCGAGGGTACACAGGAATTTCATCTAGTCATTTTCATCATGTTGGTTTAATTCGTGTTCGGTACTTTGATAATTTTATATGTGGGTGGACCAGTGCTTAGGTGCTGTTCTTACTTGAACAAACCTCATACTTATGATTAACCCTTCTGCAAGCATTCACAACTATGAGAAAAGTATTAAGAATAAATTCTAACCGTGCATTAAACTTTTCGATCCAATCGGTCTCTTATGGAATAGCGCATAAACTGGGGTTTAAGCTTCTGTCACTCTCGCAACCCACCATCTAATTGCTACTCCACAATGCCTTCGGCCCAAATATGGTGAAGTGTCATGTAGTCGACGTTCACATGACACCACTAAGGGAATCACAACATACATACTATCAAAATATCGAACACATATCAAGTTCACATGATTACTTGTAACATGATTTCTCCCGTGACCTCAAGAACAAAAGTAACTAATCACAAATGATAAACATGCTTGTGATCAGAGGGGTATTATCATATTGGATCTAAACATATAATCTTCCACCAAATAAACCATATAGTAATCAACTACAAAATGTAATCAACACTACTAGTCACCCACAAGCACCAATCTATATTTCCGCTAACAAGATTGAACACAAGAGATGAACTAGGGTTTGAGATGAGATGGTGATGTTGAAGATGTTGATGGAGATTGCCATCCCCAAGATGGGATAGTTGTTGGTGATGATGATGATGACGATGATTTCCCCCTTCGGGAGGGAAGTTCCCCTGGCGGAAATGCTCCACCGGAGGGCAAAAGTGCTCCTGCCCAAGTTCCGCCTCGAGACGGCGGCGCTCCATCACGAAAGTTCTCTCCTTATTTTTTTTCTAGGTCCAAATGACCTATATACCAGAAGATGGGCACCGGAGGTGGGCCTGGGTGAGCACAACCTACCAGGGCGCGCCTGGGCTCCCTGGCGCGCCCAGGTGGGTTGTGCTCACCTGGTGGGCCCCCTCTGGTAGTTATTTTCTCCAATATTCCTCAAATATTCCATAAAAAATCTTAGTGAAGTTTTAGCTTGTTTGGAGTTGTCAAGAATAGGTAGCCTGACATAGCTTTTCCAGGTCAAGATTTCTAGCTGTCGGAATTCTCCCTCTTTGTGTATACCTTGCATATTATGAGAGAAAAGGTATTAGAATTACTCCAAAAAGCTTTATTGTGGATAAAAACATTGTAAATAACAGTAAGAAAACATGATGCAAAATGGACGTATCAACTCCCCCAATCTTAGACCTCGCTTGTCCTCAAGCGAAAACCGAAATCAAAAAGCATGTCCACATGCTTAGAGAGAGAGGTGTCGATAAAAACAAAATACGAACATAGGAGCATCATGTTGATTATTATAACAACAAAAAAATTAAACATAAGACTTTTATCAAAGAACTTTTAGCATATACTTCTCATGAATAAGTAAGAATTCATCACACAATCGAAGTATAAAGCAAAAACTCTATTAAAAACCAACAAACTATGTTCTCAGACAACTTTGCAACTACAATTCATCATCTTTTCAGGAAGGGTCATGTATCGGAGCCTTTAGGTAAGTCAACATACTCAACCATCATATAGTCTTCTATGATTGCTAACACTCAACGCGTACACATGAGCAAAATGTTTCAACCGAACACATAGAAAGATAGGGGCTTATAGTTTCGCCCCCCAACGTATTCACCTCAAGGGTGATGTCAACAATAATAACTCCTATTATCCATATTCAACTGGACATATGTGCCTAGATCTTTCCTCACCACATGATGCTTGCCAAAGGAGAAAAATAAAAAGGAATATAAGGAAAACTTAGACTCTTTGCATAAAAGTAAATACATAAAGGTAAAAGATAGGCCCTTTGCAAAGGGAAGCAGAGGTTGCCATGCACTTATTTGTTTGTATGCTCAACCCCTTAGTGCAAAAGAACGTCACATTGCATTGCCCCTTGTGATAGCGGCCTTTATTATGTAGTCTGTCGCTTTTATTTTTCACCATCACAAGTTTGTGCAACGCTCAATTTTCTCTTACACTAAATGATCTCACACATTTAGAAGCAATTTTTATTGCCTTTTTGCACAGATGACAGCTGATCTTCTCAATCCCTAGGTAGGTATGGTGGACACTTGAAAATAAGATTTGGGTTTTAAGGGTTTTTGGATGCACAAGTAGTATCTCTACTTAGTGTGGAATTTTTGGCTAGCAAAGATCCCTTCCGGACCCTATTTGGATGGGCCTCCTTGAGTTCAACAACGCTCCCCTGAAGAAACGCCACAGCTGGCGCCCTCAGAGCCCTCAGGAGGAAGATAACGGAGAAGTGCTTTACCTGATGGGCCTGATAAAAATGCTGGCTCAATCAGGACTGACAATAATCGAGGTTATGTCAATATGTATAATGCGGGGGGTACAACCACTTCAATATCGAGGGCACCCCATGTGGCACTTTAACAGGGAAGATGATGCCACCCGCTGCAGGCGTAAGGGACTGGACTCAGTTGTTGCTCTAGCAAAAATTATGTTTGATTTGTACAAGGGAGAGGAAGAGGAGTTCATCCGCATTAAGCCACGGGATGGATTCTCCATGTACAACCCTCCATGCTGGGTGAGCTGTCACTTTTTACTCCCAGCCTTCCCGCATTCTTCGTCATAAGTACTTACCTTGCCGTTTCATGGCAGGAACTGCGAAAATCTGTAAGGGAGGTCAACAGCCCGCCTCCACAACTGGAGGACCCTGACCGGGCCCTCGATCCCGGACCCGAAGAGGATCCGGACATATTTGTGGAGCTGATCAACAGGACATTCTATCAATTGAGCTGCGATGATGCCATGGTGTCCATCATAGCCGACTATCCTGGGCTACTCCCTGCATTGCATGTAAGCAAAACCTGAGTCCCAACTTTCGAGAAGGATCCCCTTTTTTGCACTTCACCTACCGTACACATATGGTATCTTACAGGGAAGGCCCTCGGGACGCCATGCCGAACCCGCAGTGACTCGCCAACAAGGGGCACCGAAGCTGGGTAGGCTAAAAAGGAAGGGGGTCAGGACTGAGATGCCGCCGCAGAGATATGATACAGAACCTCTCTCCATGGTTGTCGTCTTTTAAAATATAATAACGTACATGTTTCCAAGTAGGAAAAACGCTCGCCGGACTATGTCCGAAGAGGTTGCCGATCACGCCTCCACCAGTCGGGCTCCAGGGCCGGACATAGAGGCGGAAGCTAACACGGGGCGAATGCCGGATGCTCCTCCTACAGAGGATGCCGATAGATTATCCGCTACAAATTCCGAAGTGGAGAGCTCCATGAATCATAGGCGTCGCCGGGCCGTACTGCGTGACGCTTGTTTCTCCCAAGAGGCGTTTGATGCCTTCAACTCAGGAGATGCGTACATCTGTGCCGCCCAAAATGGTCTTGGCAGAGCCACTGGCCAGTATGTAAAGGATATACAGGTAAGAAAATCTCATGATTTTATATATCAGTAGCCCCTGAGACTTGAAATAGTTGACACAACTGATTTAAGGATCATTATTTGTGCAGGTTCTTACAGAGAATAATACCCTATTGTCTCAAGAGCTGGAAGAGTGCAAAGCCCAGCTACAGGCCGCAGTTCCGCATTGAAGGAGTCCGAGAAGGCCCCCTCTGGTAAGACTTGTTTCCATTGGAAAGAATGACAGGTACTAGATAGTATGCGGCATGCACGCAAATCTAACAATAGATGTTGCAGATGACTTGGAGTGAATCCGGAGGCCGTGCCGGGGGATGCGCAACGTGCTAATCGACAGCTAAATGCTGGCGAGTGCGTGCTTACGTGGGTTAGGCAGGAGAAAAATTATCTCCAAGACGCCAATATCCAGCTGGGCATGGAACTGAAAGATGTTCGAGCCCAGCTTGCGGACTCCGTGAAGGAGAATAAGCGGCTTCGACGCGGAATTTTGAGTAAGTGCTTGAATGAACTTTTGAAAGAGTTCGGTGAAGAAGCCGGCTAAGAGAGTTATGTCTACCGGTATGCTGATGGGTCATCCCGCGGAGGAGATGCCCGGGTCTGCGGGTGATCTTCTACCAGAGCTCTCACAACTGCACGAACAAGTTCGGCAGGTGATGCAGGGTATTGCCCAAGCCTTGTGCCCATCCGCTTCCCCACCAGGAGGCATGGGGGAGCTTATAGAGAAGCTCAAGGGAGCATGGCGGCGCTTCCGATTATGGAAGATATCAGCCTGCCAACAAGGTGCAAGGGAAGCCTGGGCCATGGTGAAGACACGATATACCAAAGCTGACCCAAACGACATGGCCGAGGTCGGACCTATGGGGCCCGATGGGAAAGAGATCCCTGTCAGTTTGGTGTATGACCAAGTAGAATTAGCCGCAAAGTATTCCCAACAGGATTGTAGGCTAGACAGCCTGTTGGATGGTATAGAAGAAGAATTTAGTCAGTCTAAGTGACTGTGTACTTCAAGTGACATATATTGTCCCTAGCCAGATTGTAAATTATTTGTCACTGCGAACCTTTTCGCTTTGACCTCTGGACCCGATAGTCCGGAGTGTATCCGAATACCCGCTCAGTTATGTAAAAACTGGGGTACGCGTGGAAACCAGGCGTAGGGGTCATAAGTGCTTGAATAGACAAGTACCCAACTAGCTATGTTATATTACATGGATAGTAAGAAACATCTTCCAGGGAGAATAGTTCCGTTAAGGGTTCCTTTCCCTGGGTACGCATACCCTAATGTGCATGTCCGAACTGCGAAAAGAGGCGCATGCTATAAACATCTGGGGGCATGTATTAAAATAAATAAAAGTCATCTTATGTTCACCGACCGAGTATTCCCTTAAGAATGCTAGCTTTCGGCTTCACCCAGTCTGAGGTACACATCCGGCTGTCCCGGCAGTAACAATCGCAGAGTTGCTCCCCTTATGCCCTAGCCAAATTAGCGGGAACGTAGGGCATAAACACAAGAGCTAGGCAACCGAGCTTGGCCAAAACTTAAGTCATATCGATGCATATAATGGCGAAAAAAGGTACATGTGGAAGAATAACTCATGTGTGGGGCATAAAGCCCGTAAAAATAGTTATATTAAGCTTCTGTATAAGAAGCCCCCAGGTATAATGAGCGCGGCTAGCGCGTCAAGATTGTGTAGTCAAGACACAATTTAGCCTTTTAAGGCCTTGAAGAAAAGGAAAAAAGAAGAGAGAAAGAGGGAAAAGACAGATAATGGATATGTAAAAAATTGACGGAGGTAAGGAGACGAACATAGAGTCCGGCACTAGGCGTAGAACCTTTGGAGTCTGGCTGCGTTCCATGGGTTTGGCTCGAGTCGATTATCCGATGCATCCGCAGTCGGTACGCTCCCTTGACTTGACTGTTAGTTTGTGGGTGATAGACAGAAGCATAATCGAGCTTGATGCCCATGTTGCTGCACCAAAGTTTTACCTCGTCGGCTATAAAGTTCAAGCCGTTGTCGGTGATGATGTTGTGGGGGATGCCATAACGGTGTACAACCCCAGATATGAAGTCTATCACCGGTCCGGATTCAGCCGTTTTGACTGGTTTGGCTTCTATCCATTTGGTGAATTTGTCCACCATGACCAATAGGTATTTTTTCTTATGGGTTGCCCCTTTGAGGGGTCCGACCATATCAAGCCCCAGACCGCAAAGGGCCAAGTAATGGGGATTGTTTGGAGAGAGGTAGGCGGCATATGGCTTTGGTTTGCTAAAAGCTGGCAACCGACGCAACGTTGAACAAGGTCCTGTGTGTCTGCTCGGGCCGTCCGCCAATAGAAACCTGTACATAAGGCCTTGCTTACAAGGGCCCGTGTTGCGGCGTGGTGGCCGCCGAGTCCAGCATGGATTTCTGCCAATAGCTTCCGCCCTTCCTCTTCGGAGATGCACCTTTGAAGGACTCCGGTAGTGCTTTTCTTATAAAGCTCTCCCTCGTGGACCTTGTAGGCTTTAGACCGCCGCACTATGCAGCGTGCCTCATTTTGGTCCTCGGGTAGTTCCTGCCTGGTTAGATAGGCCAAGAATGGTTCTGTCCATGGGGCGATGACGGCCGTTATCACGTGGGCTGAAGGTATTATTTTGATGGTAGAGCCTCCGATTGTGTCGGAGTGTTCGGTATATGGTGTTGTGGCCGGGTCCGGACTATTGTTACCGGTGTCCCCTTCCCATACCATGGATGGCTTAAACAGCCTTTCCAAGAAGATGTTAGGTGGGACAGGATCGCGCTTAGCGCCGATACGGGCAAGGATATCCGCCGCCTGATTGTTTTCCCGAGCCACATGGTGGTATTCAAGCCCCTCGAACCGAGCTGACATTTTGAGAACGGCGTTGCGATAAGCCGCCATTTTCAGATCCTTGGCGTCGAAGTCTCCATTTATTTGAGATATTGCGAGGTTCGAGTCCTCACACACCTCCAAGCATTGAATGCACATGGAAACTGCCATCCGGAGACCATGTAACAGGGCCTCGTATTCGGCTGCGTTGTTGGATTCTGTGTATAGTATTTGGAGTACGTATTGGACTGTATCTCCGGTGGGGGACGTCAGGACGACGCCAGCCCCTAGACAAGCGAGCATTTTAGAGCCGTCGAAGTTCATGATCCAATTGGAGTACGTGTCGTATTCTTTAGGGAGTTCGGCTTCTGTCCACTCGGCGACAAAATCGGCCAGTACTTGCGACTTAATGGCTCGCCGTGGTCTATATGTTATGTCGAACGGGAGGAGCTCGATAGCCCATTTGGCAATCCGGCCCGTGGCATCGCGGTTGTTTATTTCGTTGAGTGGTACTTCCGAGGCCACCGTAATTGAACACTCTTGAAAGTAGTGTCGTAATTTCCGGGATGCCATAAATACCGTGTATGCTATCTTTTGATAATGTGGGTACCGTGATTTGCATGGAGTGAGGACAGTGGATACATAATATACCAGCTTTTGAAGTGGGAATTTATGTCCGTCCGTCTCTCGTTCGACGACGAGCACTGCGCTTACAACTTGGTGAGTTGCCGCTATATATAACAGCATTGGTTCGCCGACATTTGGCGCGGCCAAGATTGGGTTGGTGGCCAGGATGGCTTTTATTTCTTCCAATCCGGCCATGGCCGCATCCATCCACTCGAAGTGTTCAGTGCACCGAAGAAGGCGATAAAGGGGTGGTGCCTTTTCTCCTAATCGGGAGATAAAGCGGCTGAAGGCCGCCTCGCATCCAGTTAACTTCTGTATTTTCTTGAGGTCAGTTGGGATAGCCAACTGTGACAGATCTTGGATTTTAGCTGGATTTGCTTCAATTCCTCTACTGGAGACGATGAAGCCCAGGAGCTTTCCGGCGGGCACGCCTAAAACACATTTTTCCGGATTGATCTTAATGTCGTATGTCCGGAGATTGTCGAACGTGAGCCTCAAGTTGTCCATTAAGGAATCGACGTGTCTGGTTTTAACGACCACATCGTCTACGTATGCCTCCACTGTGTTCCCGATCTGTTTTTCCATACATGTCTGAATCATGCGTTGGTACGTTGCACCGGCGTTTTTGAGCCCGAATGGCATTGTGTTAAAACAGAAGGGGCCGTATGGAGTGATAAATGCCATTTTGGCTTGATCAAACTCCGCCATCTTAATTTGGTGGTAACTGGAGTATGCGTTGAGGAAGCACAATGAGTCGTGTCCTGCGGTAGCGTCGATAATTTGATCGATGCGAGGGAGGGGGAAGGGATCCTTTGGGCAAGCCTTATTAAGGTCCTTGAAGTCGACGCATAGGAGCCAGGATTTGTCCTTCTTTGGTACCATCACCAGTTTTGCTAGCCAGTCCGGATGTTTGATTTCTCTAATGAATCCAGCCTCCAGTAACTTGGCTAGCTCCTCTCCCATGGCTTGTCGCTTAGGTTCAGAGATACGCCGAAGAGTCTACTTGACCGGCTTGAATCCCTTTAGAATGTTAAGGCTATGCTCGGCCAGCCTACGTGGCATTCCTGGCATGTTTGAAGGATGCCAGGAGAATATGTCCCAATTCTCGCACAGGAACTCCCGTAGTGCGGCGTCTACAATGGGGTTTAACTGTGCCCCGATGGATGCTATTTTTGTAGGGTTCGTTGGGTGGACTTGGAATTTGATAATTTCATCCGCTGGTTTAAAAGAGGTGGACTTGGATCTTTTGTCGAGTATCACGTCATCCCTGTCCACTTTGGAGCGCAGTGCAATTAATTCCTCGGCCGCGAGGGCTTCGAATAATGCCTCGAGGGCCGGTGCGGCTATTTTATTTTCGACGCGGAGTGCTATGTCCGGATCACTATCTTGAGTGATGATTCCATTGGGCCCAGGCATTTTGAGCTTCATGTACCCGTAATGGGGTATGGCTTGGAAGATCGTGAATGCCTCCCGCCCTAGAAGGGCGTGGTATCCGCTACTGAACGGGGCCACTTGGAATGTAATTTCTTCGGACCTATAATTCTCCGGCATGCCGAATACCACATCTACTGTGATTTTCCCAGTGCATCGTGCCTCTTGACTAGGGATGATTTCTCTGAAGGTCGTGCTGCTTTGCTCAATGCAGTTTCTGTCTATTTCCATTTTTTGAAGAGTCTCCTCATAAATGTGGTTTAATCCGCTGCCATCGTCCATGAGCACTTTAGTAAGCCGAAAGCCGTCCACAATTGGACTAAGGACCAAGGCGGTTGGTTCTCGGGATGTTCGGAATTTAGGTTTGTCACTGGCATTGAAGGTGATAGCCGTGTTGCTCCATGGATTTATTGTTGCCACGTGGCAGACTTCGGCAAGGCTGCGGAGTGCTCATTTACGCCTATTATTTGAGGCGAAGGTCTCGAAGACTGTCAATATTGTATTGTTGTTATCCACGGGGTGGTGCTCTGCGGTATTTTTAATGAGGATATCCTCCCGCTCTTGGCCACCTCCCGGAGAACCCAACATGCTCTAAGGCTGTGTGTTGGTATGGTATCCGCTGTACTGTGAATTTTGCATGGCCCATTAAGCCATCCCTCCAATACGGTTCCACGCACTTTAGTGGGCTTTTGCTTCTTTGTAATTGAGTCGGGCGACTTATGAGAGTGCACCCTTTTAGTTCGGACTTGGGGTTTTGTCAGAGCCGGATTATCCCAAAATTTAGTTTGGGTTCTCCAGGCGCTTTCCATCGCACAATACTTCCGTACTGTAACATCCCAAATTTTGGAATGTTAATATAATTAATTGAATTGTTTGTTTGTTTGCTTGAGTGAATTAAACTTGAGTGAAATTTGAACCTTTTCAAAAACTTTTGAATGAGAGGGAATAAAATGACTTTCCCCTTCTCCGGTAAATTCAAATTCATCCTATTAAAATCAATGAGAGAAGATGACATGACTTCTTCAACTATAAAGAATTTGAGCGGAGTTTTGCAATTTAATTCTTTCAAATATTTGCACTTGCTTCTCTATTTTTCTTCCCGAGAAATACCCCGAAAATAAATTCTTGCAAGCAAGAAAGAGCGGAGGAAAATGACCCTCCAAAATCAGGGGCATTTTGAAAATAATTGAGCCAAGAAAAACCAAAGTTTTATTTAAAAATTATTTGCAAAAGAAATAAAGCCTTTAGGGATTTTCTGAAAAACATTTTTTTAAGTTTTATTTTGGCCGTGGAATAATGCTCATCATCTACATTTTATTTTTCTGATAATTTTAGTATATAAAACTCTTTATTCGAATTGATTTGATTTCCTTTTATTGTTTTAGTTTCCTAATTTTAATAATAGGAATGGAATCGTTTTATTAGGAAAAACCTGGCCCATTAAGCACTTTCCTACTCTAGCCCAACAAGAGATCATCTCCTTCCTCTGTTTCCTCTCACGTTACACAAGCTTTCCATATCCATGGAGACAGGAATCTCCACCTTCCGATCTCCCTCGTCTTTCCATCCCAGCGCCTCCCGAGACCGCCTATAAACCCCTCCTCTCCTCGTTCCATTTTTCCCATCACCACGCCTCCCTGCCCGTAGCCTTCTCGCCACCGTCCTCCTTTTCCTGCCTAGAACGCTCACCAGAGCTCTTGGAACCTCCCATCGCCCAGCGCCACCTCCCCAGCGCCGACCCTCCTCCGCCACCCCCACCCTCGGCGACCTCGCCCCCTCGCGAGCAGCCCTCCACATCGCTGTCTCCTTCCTGCCATCTCTGCCTCACGTACAGGTAACTCCGTTTTCGTTTTCAGATTTATTCCCGTAACAGAATTTAGTTTCGTTCTTGTTTAGCTTATAACTTTTGATCTAGAAGTCCAATGATGCTGATTCTTTTTGCGTTGGATCACAATTTTCTTGTAGTTTCCAAAAATATATAATTTGTCTATGTTTGGATTTATAAAAATTGAGTTAGATCAGATTTGAATTAAAGCTTGTTTTGCTTATTTCGGGAGTTTCATAATAGATTTTTATTTAATTCTTTTTGCTCCTAGTTGCTTAATGAAATATTTTCTGTTTAGTTAATATAAAACCATGATTAGGTGATGTTAAGAAATTTTTGTTATATAAAACTATTTTTGTTGTTATTTGAAGTAGGAAAACTTTGAGTTGTTTTTTCTTTAAGTTTTCCTTTGGGTTTTGCTTTGTTGGTTTTGGTGTGTTACGTTGTTATGTTATGTTATGCTATGTGCTTATTATAGTTATTGTTTGCCTCGGTAGAATTTCCGGAGTGCGAAGATTGCTACTACAAAACCCTAGTTTTTCGAAGATCGTCAACAAGGCAAGTTCACTTTGACCATGCTTTCGACCTATGTTTTATTGCATTTAGTGGCACCTTTGCAACCACCCCTCAAGAGTGTTATTGAAATTCTTGTAGTTGAGTAGTATGCATGAGGTAGGAACCCATCACCCTGTTACCAAGCCCGGGCGTTATTTTATTCTAATGCTACGCTATAGTAGGCGGGGTTTGGTATGAGTGTTCGAGAGTGGTGTGAAGAAGGAGGACTCTCGTCAATGGCGACAACTCCATGATGGAATCTGCAAGGACTGCATCTTCAAGACCTCAAGACTTCAAGACTCAAGACAAGAATTCAATACACACTACTGGGTGAAGGGCGGTTGTGGGCACCTGGAGAAACCAGTGGTTGGCGGGATGCATGGAGAAGCGCCATGACATCTTGCGGAAAGCTTCACCTGACTCAAAGAGACGGAAGAATACTTCACGCCGGAAGCTTACCTGTGCAACCGCAAGTCATTATGGGCTCTGGCTTGGTTGACCTCAGTTGTGACTCTGGCTGGGGCGGTGCTAGCAGATGTAGAACTACGGTAGGATTGGATGGGTACGGACGGTGGTCGAGGAACTCTTTGGAAGACCATGTTTGGTCATCTTGTTCTCAAACACTCGAAGTGCGAGAAGCGTAAAGAGAGGATCGAATCTTGCGGGTAAAGTGTACAAACCTCTGCAGAGGGTTATAACCTAATCGATTAGCCGTGTCCCGATTACGGACAATTTGAGCATCTGGACTTGGATCTATCTGGAACTCTCAACACCGGATTGATAACTTAATTGTGGGCAACTTATGATGATTTGGGCTATGAGACATCGGTTGGCGGAACCATGTCATGACAGAAAAACTCCATAGTACAGACTTCATTTATTCCTTTGATGTAGGTAAAATAAAACTAGCTTTTACGCAAACAAAACTCAGATCTGAGCCACAAAGCCATACTGCATATAGTATAGTTTATCATCTGTTTTCTCTTATTGTGATCTTGCGGTACATTCAATGTCTTGACCTACACGGCTGCAACGTATCATGTTGCAGATATTTCCTCGACAGTAAGAGTTACGATGCAGGTTACGGTCTACACTCAACCTGCCAATGGCGTTGATGGGACTCCACACCCGTTTGATTGTTTCCGCTGAGTATTATGAGGTATATATCATTTTACGTTATTTATACATGTGATTGCACTTTGATATATACATTGATGTCTGTGTGTGCCAAAGATCTTGATCCGTGGATGGCACAAGAATACGTAGGCTTGACCGTCTCGAGGTCGGGTCGCTCTGAAATGGTATCGAGCACATGTTGGCTGTAGAACGTGACCCTAGAAAATGACTTAGTAATATGAAGACCCCAATAGGAATGACCTTTGTTTTGTACTACTCTCGTAACACCTCATTCCTTTTCTTGAACCTTCCTTATCTCAAGCTATAGATGGAGAGCTACATTCGAACAAAAGAGAACACTACGAGAAGGTTCTTGGAGGCCCTTCCTTGTGGAGCTAGTCAGGTTCTTTGAAGTTACCGATACCGAGATCAAGGCAACTAAGAGGACGTCCAGATCATGGGGAGTCAAGACCCAAGTTTTGGTCGTAAAGAAGCCCCCAAGACTGCAGACATCAACTTCGAACTATAAATGGTGATCGTGATCTGGGCATCAACACTGCCGTCCATGATGCTATTGCACGTTTATGCTATCGCCATCGTGCTGCACTAAACTCACACTTCTTTGGAAGGATTGGATGGCGAAGTCCGATGGAGCAACTATTGCCTTGGCGAAGCGCAAAAGATGAAGTTCTCCCCACTTTTAGTGTACAATCAGGATCTGGAACAATACGTCAAGAATCTTCAGATGGACCTCCGGAAGCCCTGTTCGACAATGAAGCACTACGAGAAGAGGTCAAGACTCGAGATGAAGGTAAACAAGCTGGAGGAGGAGAACCTCGAGATCTCGAGAATCGCCAGAATCGAAGAACAGCAGGACCATGTCTCATGCAAAGGACGTTGAGATCCGAAGCTCAAGGAACAACTTCGGGACATACTGTGGTCGTCACAAGAAACTCCGTGTCGACGGAGAAAATCTAGCGTAAGAACTGGAGGAGATCAAGTCCACACGAAGAAGCCTGGTGGGGACAATGACCAAGTTCCTAATAAATTAGCTTAGTAGTATCCCACCATGAGAGAAATAAAGATGAACGCTTCCTCGATTTAAGTATCGACCATACCAACTTATGTGGGTGGCGATCTTGTAGTATTGATTGAATAAATGAATGCTTGGTTGCTATTATTTTGTGTGTTTATTGAATGGTTGGATAGATGCGAAATTGTAGGTTTGTATTTATTTCAACCATGAGGGACGAAAGTTACGGAAGAATGGTAGAAGGCCTTCATATGGGAACAACATCGAGAATTGGAAACTCCGAGCATTGAAGACCTGAAGAAATGAGGACTTAGAAACGAAACCATAGTAGAACGGCCCATTACAAGCGATAATTTTGTTGATGAGTGGGTAATTGCTTTTCTTTCTATCTCAACCAAACCCGGAATCTTGAACCCATGGACAACTGAACACCAAACTTTTCGGAGACAATTGCAATTTCCCCATGGAGATACATTCCTTGTTACGAGCACCCTCCTATCCTACACATGCAGATGACAACCCTTTATGAGTCTTTCCTTAAGGGCCTCAAACGATCATGACCACGACAAGTGATCATGATTAACCAAAGATCTTGAAGGACATGATGAAGCATATTCACCTTGAAGGAGATGCAGTCTACAAAGGCTACCCTTCATGCAGAAGGGAGTGGAACTTTGGTATGTGGAGGTACACCTCCACCGTTTGAAAGGAGTTTGCCCAAAGAGGATGGGGCATTACTTTTTCATTTCACGTGTGCCACAAGCAACTTTCTTCGATGCTGTTCGTGAAGCAGCCATGGAAGCCATACGCCGGATCGGAGAAATACTTGAAGCAAGACTCCGTTATACTCAGGAATACCTAAGGGAAGTACATACAGAGATGATGGAGGTGAAGCTCAAGGCCACTACGATGAAACAGAAGATTGAAGATTTCAAGGCACATGTCGCACAATTCCAGTGGGACTGAAGAATCCTCAAGGAGGAAAAAAAATGAATAAAGTTGGAAGTAATGTCTGACCATACCAAACCATGTGGGTGGCAGCATTTGTAACAAAGTACCTTTTGAAATTTGGATTCACGAAAAAATGATTAAGGATGTAATGAAAGATTGATATGAGAATAATGAGATGTTATGGACAAACTTGTGCATTTATTTTTGGTCGTAGTACTCTGTAAAACCACAGGATCAATGAAGAAAGAAATGTGTTATCCATGACGGTCCCTAGAAGGAAGCTGGACAAAATAAGTTGGAATTTTGTTTTTGATATGATGGTATGAAGAAGCAGTAGTACTTTGGATTTAAAGGAGGTGTAATATGGAGCGAGAGAGTTACTCCAAGGATGAAGTTAAAGCTGCACTAGTGTTGAAGTGGGCCATAACCCACATGCCCAGGATTTTGAAAGGAAACTGATATAACCTTGATAAAGGAATAAATTGGAGGAATCAGCAGTCCAATCAGCATACGTTTACGTAGGAGATTACGCAAAAACCCGAGAGTGGTGAAGTAACGATAGATGTTTTGTTTGGCATGCGAAACCATGGATTTATACGAACTCAGTTCGAGAACAAGAGAAATTCTGCAATGCTTGTGAGTATGCCCAAGTGTTAAAACACGTGATTCGATATTTACATATGTGGTAATGATTCAAATGCAGGATGGATTGGCCCCATACCAAGACTTCTATCATGGACTATCATATGTTGATGGAAAATCGAGAGACTTGAAAAACTTAGAAGAGTGTCGACGCGATAAGCCATAAAACCATAAAATGGTAGGACGATGGAACCCCATTACAGCAACCGTTGCCAAGCGTAGGTTATACGGTGAGGTTCAACCCAGACCCGTTTTCTGCAGGAGAAAACCATAAATTGTAGACCACCATGAGTGTTTCGATAGTTGTTTAGAATGGACACAGACCCATCAGCTAAGAAGATCCGGTCTCGGACGAACTTCAACTTTGACGAACCGACCCAAGCTTTTGAGGAAAACTCTATGCTTCCGACGTAAGAGCTTTAATGAAGGAGCTATTGTAAGATATGTGAAGAGACATACATTGTCAGCCTCCGGAGGAAATATCTGAGTTTATTGGAACCATGACCTTGTTTTTAAGTGTGGTAGCACCCCGACCTTTTCGACCAAGACATTTGCTAGAAGACCCCAACCCTAACCTTTTCTTGCTAGCCTCTTGAATCTCGAGGGCTAGATTCATTTTAAGTGTGGTAGGTTTGTAACATCCCAAATTTTGGAATGTTAATATAATTAATTGAATTGTTTGTTTGTTTGCTTGAGTGAATTAAACTTGAGTGAAATTTGAACCTTTTCAAAAACTTTTGAATGAGAGGAATAAAATGACTTTCCCTTCTCCGGTAAATTCAAATTCATCCTATTAAAATCAATGAGAGAAGATGACATGACTTCTTCAACTATAAAGAATTTGAGCGGAGTTTTGCAATTTAATTCTTTCAAATATTTGCACTTGCTTTCTATTTTTCTTCCCGAGAAATACCCGAAAAATAAATTCTTGCAAGCAAGAAAGAGCGGAGGAAAATGACCCTCCAAAATCAGGGGCATTTTGAAAATAATTGAGCCAAGAAAAACCAAAGTTTTTATTTAAAAATTATTTGCAAAAGAAATAAAGCCTTTAGGGATTTTCTGAAAACATTTTTTAAGTTTTATTTTGGCCGTGGAATAATGCTCATCATCTACATTTTATTTTTCTGATAATTTTAGTATATAAAAACTCTTTATTCCGAATTGATTTGATTTCCTTTTTATTGTTTTAGTTTCCTAATTTTAATAATAGGAATGGAATCGTTTTTATTAGGAAAAAACCTGGCCCATTAAGCACTTTCCTACTCTAGCCCAACAAGAGATCATCTCCTTCCTCTGTTTCCTCTCACGTTACACAAGCTTTCCATATCCATGGAGACAGGAATCTCCACCTTCCCGATCTCCCTCGTCTTTCCATCCCAGCGCCTCCCGAGACCGCCTATAAAACCCCTCCTCTCCTCGTTCCATTTTTCCCATCACCACGCCTCCCTGCCCGTAGCCTTCTCGCCACCGTCCTCCTTTTCCTGCCTAGAACGCTCACCGGGAGCTCTTGGAACCTCCCCATCGCCCAGCGCCACCTCCCCAGCGCCGACCCTCCTCCGCCACCCCACCTCGCCGGGCGACCTCGCCCCCGCGCGAGCAGCCTCCACATCGCTGTCTCCTTCCTGCCATCTCTGCCTCACGTACAGGTAACTCCGTTTTCGTTTTCAGATTTATTCCCGTAACAGAATTTAGTTTCGTTCTTGTTTAGCTTATAACTTTTGATCTAGAAGTCCAATGATGCTGATTCTTTTTGCGTTGGATCACAATTTTCTTGTAGTTTCCAAAATATATAATTTGTCTATGTTTGGATTTATAAAATTGAGTTAGATCAGATTTGAATTAAAGCTTGTTTTGCTTATTTCGGGAGTTTCATAATAGATTTTTATTTAATTCTTTTTGCTCCTAGTTGCTTAATGAAATATTTTCTGTTTAGTTAATATAAAACCATGATTAGGTGATGTTAAGAAATTTTTGTTATATAAAACTATTTTTGTTGTTATTTGAAGTAGGAAAACTTTGAGTTGTTTTTTCTTTAAGTTTTCCCTTTGGGTTTTGCTTTGTTGGTTTTGGTGTGTTACGTTGTTATGTTATGTTATGCTATGTGCTTATTATAGTTATTGTTTGCCTCGGTAGAATTTCCGGAGTGCGAAGATTGCTACTACAAAACCCTAGTTTTTCGAAGATCGTCAACAAGGCAAGTTCACTTTGACCATGCTTTCTGACCTATGTTTTATTGCATTTAGTGGCACCTTTGCAACCACCCCTCAGTAGTGTTATTGAAATTCTTGTAGTTGAGTAGTATGCATGAGGTAGGAACCCATCACCCTGTTACCAAGCCCGGGACGTTATTTTATTCTAATGCTACGCTATAGTAGACGGGTTTGGTATGAGTGTTCGAGAGTGGTGTGAAGAAGGAGGACTCTCGTCAATGAGCGACAACTCCATGATGGAATCTGCAAGGACTGCATCTTCAAGACCTCAAGACTTCAAGACTCAAGACAAGAATTCAATACACACTACTGGGTGAAGGGCGGTTGTGGGCATCCTGGAGAAACCAGTGGTTGGCGGGATGCATGGAGAAGCGCCATGACATCTTGCGGAAAGCTTCACCAGACTCAAAGAGACGGAAGAATACTTCACGCCCGAAGCTTACCATGCAACCGCAAGTCATTATGGGCTCTGGCTTGGTTGACCTCAGTTGTGACTCTGGCTGGGGCGGTGCTAGCAGATGTAGAACTACGGTAGGATTGGATGGGTACGGACGGTGGTCGAGGAACTCTTTGGAAGACCATGTTTGGTCATCTTGTTCTCAAACACTCTGAAGTGCGAGAACGTAAAGAGAGGGATCGAATCTTGCGGGTAAAGTGTACAAACCTCTGCAGAGGGTTATAACCTAATCGATTAGCCGTGTCCCGATTACGGACAATTTGAGCATCTGGACTTGGATCTATCTGGAACTCTCAACACGGATTGATAACTTAATTGTGGGCAACTTATGATGATTTGGGCTATGAGACATCGGTTGGCGGAACCATGTCATGACAGAAAAACTCCATAGTACAGACTTCATTTATTCCTTTGATGTAGGTAAAATAAAACTAGCTTTTACGCAAACAAAACTCGATCTGAGCCACAAAGCCATACTGCATATAGTATAGTTTATCATCTGTTTTCTCTTATTGTGATCTTGCGGTACATTCAATGTCTTGACCTACACGGCTGCAACGTATCATGTTGCGATATTTCCTCGACAGTAAGAGTTACGATGCACAGGTTACGGTCTACACTCAACCTGCCAATGGCGTTGATGGGACTCCACACCCGTTTGATTGTTTCCGCTGAGTATTATGAGGTATATATCATTTTACGTTATTTATACATGTGATTGCACTTTGATATATACATTGATGTCTTGTGTGCAAAGATATCTTGATCCGAGGATGGCACAAGAATACGAGGCTTGACCGTCTCGAGGTCGGGTCGCTACTACGCACTATGGCTGCCAAATCAGCGAAGTGTGCTATGTCACGGTGATGACCCACAAGTATAGGGGATCTATCGTAGTCCTTTCGATAAGTAAGAGTGTCGAACCCAACGAGGAGCAGAAGGAAATGATAAGCGGTTTTCAGCAAGGTATTCTCTGCAAGTACTGAAATAAGTGGTAACAGATAGTTTTGTGATAAGATAAATTGTAACGAGCAACAAGTAACAAAAGTAAATAAAGTGCAACAAGGTGGCCCAATCCTTTTTGTAGCAAAGGACAAGCCTGGACAAACTCTTATAATAGGAAAATCGCTCCCGAGGACACATGGGAATATCGTCAAGCTAGTTTTCATCACGTTCATATGATTCGCGTTCAGTACTTTGATAATTTGGTATGTGGGTGGACCAGTGCTTGGGTGCTGTTATTACTTGAACAAGCATCCCACTTATGATTAACCTCTATTGCAAGCATCCGCAACTACAACAAAAGTATTAAGGTAAACCTAACCATAGGATGAAACATATGGATCCAAATGAGCCCCTTACGAAGCAACGCATAAACTAGGGTTTAAGCTTCTATCTCTCTAGCAACCCATCATCTACTTATTACTTCCCAATGCCTTCCTCTAGGCCCAAATAATGGTGAAGTGTTATGTAGTCGACATTCACATAACACCGCTAGAGGCTAGACAACATACATCTCATCAAAATATCGAATGAATACCAAATTCACATGACTACTAATAGCAAGACTTCTCCCTTGTCCTCAGGAACAAACGTAACTACTCACAAAGCATATTCACGTTCATAATCAGCGGGTTAATAATATGCATAAAGGATCTGAACATATGATCTTCCACCAAATAAACGAACTAGCATCAACTACAAGGAGTAATCAACACTACTAGCAACCTACTAGCACCAATCCCGGACTTGGAGACAAGAATTGGATACAAGAGATGAACTAGGGTTTGGAGATGAGATGGTGCTGGTGAAGATGTTGATGGAGATTGCCCTCTCTAGATGAGAGGAGCGTTGGTGATGATGATGACGATGATTTCCCCCTCCCGGAGGGAAGTGTCCCCGGCAGAACAGCTCTGCCGGAGCCCTAAATTGGTTCCGCCAAGGTTTCGCCTCGTGGCGGAGGAGTTTCGTCCCGAAAGGTTGCTTCTGGTTTTTTCTCATCAGAAGACTTCATATAGGAGAAGATGGGCATCGGAGAGCCACCAGGGGGCCCACGAGGTAGGGGGCGCGCCCCAGGGGGGGCGCCCCCCACCCTCGTGAGCAGGGTGTGGGCCCCGTGGACTTCATCTTTGGCGACAATTTTTCTTTATTTATTTTAAGATATTCCGTGGAGTTTCAGGACTTTTGGAGTTGCACTGAATAGGTCTCCAATATTTGCTCCTTTTCCAAATTGAATTCCAATTGCCGCATTCTCCTTCTCCATGTAAACCTTGTAAAATAAGAGAGAATAGCCATAAGTATTGTAACATAACGTGAAATAACAACCCATAATGCGATAAATATCGATATGAAAGCATGATGCAAAATGGACGTATCAACTCCCCCAAGATTAGACCTCGCTTGTCCTCAAACGAAAAGCCGATAACAATAAATATGTCCTCATGTTTAGAGGTGGAGGCGTCGATAAAAATAAAATACGGACATGAAGGCATCATGATTATTCTCATAACAGCAACATATATAGATTTTGTCATATGATTACTTATGTTCAAGTGATGATCTTTTCACAATGCAAAAGTATGAATCAGAAACCTTATTGGGCACCAACAAATTATAACCTCGGTCATTGAAGCAATTGCAATTTATCATAACATCGGAAAGATTCTATGTTAGAGATAAAAAGCAAGTCCACATACTCAACTATCACTTAGTCCTTCATAATTGCTAACACTCACGCAATACTTGTGGTTAGGGAGTTTTAATCGGACACAGAGAAAGATAGGGGCTTATAGTTTTGCCCCACAACCTTTTACCTCAAGGGTAATGTCAACAATAATAATTCATGCTCCCCTACATCCAATTAGATATATATATCATGTTCTTTCCAACATGCTGGGCTTGCCAAAGGATAAAATGAAAAAGGGAAGGTGAAGATCACCGTGACTCTTGCATAAGGTAGAGGATAATAATAAAAGATAGGCCCTTCGCAGAGGGAAGCATAGGTTCCCATGCGCTTTTATGGTTCGATGCACAAAATCTCAATGCGAAAGAACGTCACTTTATATTGCCCCTTGTGATATGAACCTTTATTATGCAGTCTGTCGCTTTTATTTCTTCCATATCACAAGATCGTATAAAGCTTATTTCTCCCACACCAATCAATCATACATATTTAGAGCAATTTTTATTGCTTTGCACCGATGACAACTTACTTGAAGGATCTTACTCAATCCATAGGTAGATATGGTATTTGGAAGCACAAGTAGTATCTCTACTTGGTGCTGAGAATTTGGCTAGCATGAGGGGGAAAGGCAAGCTCAACATGTTAGAGGACCCATGACAACATACTTTATCTCAGATATAAGAAAAACATAACTCATCATGTTGTCTTCCTTGTCCAACATCAACTCTTTAGCATGGTATATTTTAATGAGTGCTCCCAATCATAAAAGATGTCAATGATAATATATCTATATGTGAAACCTCTCTTTCCTTATTACTTCCTATTAATTGCAATGATGACCAAAGCTATATTTGCCAACTCCCAACAACTTTTAATCATCATACTCATTCTATGTGAAGTCATTACTCTCAATAAGATCAATATGAACTCTTTATTTCTTTTTATTTTTTTTCTTCTTTCTATTCTTTTATTCATCCAAGATCATGGCAAAATAATCAAGCCCTTGACTACTCGATTACATAGAGAGATCATAAAGCAAAACTCAAAACTAGATCATGCCATAAACATAATTCTACTAGATCAAGATACTACTAATAAGATTGAACTAAGAAAAACTGTAAAGATAGGAGTTGTGATGGTGATACGATACCGGGGCACCTCCCCCAAGCTTGGCAGTTGCCAAGGGGAGTGCCCATACCCATGTGATTATGTATCCTTCTTTGTTGATGAAGAAGGTGAAAGTGATGTCCATTTAGTTGATGGAATAGACTTCTCCCTTAAGTTGCGCTTGAGGATGGCATTCTGATCCCTCATATCATCAATCTCCCACTCCAGGGTTAATATCTTTTTGAATAGGTCCTGCTTATTTTCCTGCAAGAGACGAAAAGGGATAAACTCGAACTTTGGTTTCTTTACCATATCAGGGAGACTTGACTTTTTAAACTCCACATGCATGTCCCCAGGTTGAGGTAATGTGGCTTCATCTTCATCTGAGCTCGTCTCCTCCTTCACCTTGGGTTCATAGCACTCTTCTTCCTCCGTAGTCCAACCATCATGCTCCATGTCTCCATAGACCTTAGGATTTGCTAGGTAATCATCCACATAGCTTTCTCCTTCCGAATCCTGGGACGACATGTTGATCAAATCTGCAGCAGCAACAACTCGAAACAAAAATAGAGGAGATTTGCGTGATACGGGAGTCAAAACCTTCGGGAGAATATATAATGAAATTTTATAGACCAAAATATGTATCGTGCAAGAAAACAGAGTCCAGAGGGCACACGAGGTGCTCACGAGGTAGGGGGGCGCGCCCACCACCCTCGTGGGGCCCTCGTGTCCTTCCCGGGCTGCCACTTATTTTTCTATTTTTCTAAATATTCCAAAACGGAGAAGTATTGCCTTAAAAATTGTTTTGGAGTCGGTTTACTTACCGTACCACATACCTATTCCTTTTCGAGTCCAAACGGTCCGAAAGTGTCCCTTATTTATTCCTCCGGGTTACGGTTTCAATAATATTGGTTTCAACATTTATGGGATTACGAGATATAATGTTTGATTCTTTGACCGTTTACCACCTTCGGATTTGTGCCTTGAAGTTGTTGATTTTATGGCACCGAACGATAGACCTCCTCGATAACGTAGGGACCTTCCCATTTAGAGAGAAGTTTTCCTGCAAAAATCTTAAACGAGAGTTTTATAGCAATACATAATCACCTACATTAAACTCACGCTTTTGTATCCTTTTGTCATGCCATCTTTTAACTTTTTCTTTAAACAACTTGGCATTTTCATAAACTTGGGTTCTCCATTCATCAAGTGAGCTAATATCAAATAACCTTTTCTCACCGGCAAGTTTGAAATCATAGTTGAGCTCTTTAATAGCCCAATATGCCTTATGTTCTAGTTTGAGAGGTAAGTGACATGCTTTTCCATAAACCATTTTATACGGAGACATACCCATAGGATTCTTATATGCAGTTCTATAGGCCCATAATGCATCATCAAGTTTCTTGGACCAATTATTTCTACATCTATTAACAGTCATTTGCAAAATTAATTTGAGCTCTCTATTGCTCAATTCTACTTGACCACTAGACTGTGGGTGATATGGAGATGCAATTCTATGATTAACGTCATATTTAGCAAGCATTTTACGGAAAGCACCATGAATAAAATGTGAACCACCATCGGTCATTAAATATCTAGGGACTCCAAACCTCGGAAAAATAACTTCCTTAAGCATTTTAATAGAAGTGTTATGATCAGCACTACTAGTTGGAATAGCTTCTACCCACTTAGTAACGTAATCAACAGCAACTAAAATTTGTGTTTATCCATTAGAGGCAGGAAAAGGTCCCATATAATCAAAGCCCCAAACATCAAATGGTTCAATAACAAGTGAATAATTCATAGGCATTTCTTGACGTCTACTAATATTACCAATTCTTTGACATTCATCACAAGACAAAACAAACTTACGGGCATCCTTGAAGAGAGTAGGCCAATAAAAACCGGATTGCAATACCTTATGTGCAGTTCTATCTCTAGCATGGTGTCCTCCATAGGCTTCGGAGTGACACTTGCATAGGATCTGTTCCTGTTCATGCTCAGGTACACAACATCTAATAACACCATCTACTCCTTCTTTATAAAGATGTGGGTCATCCCAAAAGTAATGTCGTAAATCATAGAAAAACTTTTTATTTTGTTGGTATGTGAAGCTAGGTGGTATAAATTTAGCAACAATATAATTAGCATACCATGGAGTACTACAAGAAGTGCTTATGACATTTAATTGTTCGTCAGGAAAACTATCATCAATAGGTAGTGGGTCATCAAGAACATTTCTAACCTAGATAAGTTGTCTGCAACGGGGTTCTCAACTCCTTTTCTATCAACAATATGCAAATCAAATTCTTGCAGCAAGAGAACCCATCTAATAAGTCTAGGTTTAGCATCTTTCTTTTCCATAAGATATTTAATAGCAGCATGATCAGTGTGAATAGTTACTTCAGAATCAACAATATAAGGTCTGAACTTATCACAAGCAAATACAACTGCTAAAAGTTCCTTTTCGGTAGTAGCATAATTTCTTTGAGCATTGTCTAGAGTCTTACTAGCATAATGAATAACATTTAATTTCTTATCCACTCTTTGCCCTAGAACAGCACCTACATCATAATCACTAGCATCACACATAATTTCAAAGGGTAAATTCCAATCAGGTGGCTGAACAATAGGTGCAGAGACTAATGCTTTCTTAAGTATTTCAAATGCTTCTACACAATCATCATCAAAGACAAATGGTACATCTTTTTATAATAAATTAGTCAGAGGCCGGGAAATTTTTGAGAAGTCATTTATGAACCTCCTATAAAATCCGGTGTGACCAAGGAAAATTCTTATACCTTTGATGTCCTTGGGACATGGCATCTTTTCAATAGCATCAACCTTGGCTTTATCAACTTCAATACCTCTGTCAGAAACTTTGTGCCCCAAGACAATACCTTCCTTAACCATAAAGTGGCACTTTTCCCAATTCAAGACAAGATTAGTTTCTTCACATCTTTGCAAAACTCGATCAAGATTGCTCAAGCAATCATCAAAAGAGGAACCATAGACGGAAAAATCGTCCATGAAGACCTCGCAATTTTTTTCACAAAAATCAGAGAATATAGCCATCATGCATCTTTGAAAGGTAGCAGGTGCATTACATAAACCAAAAGGCATACGTCTATAAGCAAAAGTACCAAAAGGGCAAATAAAAGTAGTCTTTGATTGATCTTTAGCCGACACAGGTATTTGAGAGAAACCAGAATAACCATCTAGAAAGCAATAATGTGTATGTTTGCATAATCTTTCTAGCATTTGATCAATAAAAGGTAAGGGGTAATGATCTTTCTTAGTAGCTTTATTTAATTTGTGGAAATCAATTACCATCCTATAACCTGTGATAATTCTTTGCGGGATCAATTCATCTTTATCATTAGGGACAATAGTAATACCTCCTTCTTAGGGACACAATGGACAGGACTTACCCATCGACTATCAAGAACGGGATAAATTATACCGCCTCCGTAAGCTTGAGTATTTATTTTCTTACCACTTCTTTCATTTTAGGATTCAAACGTCGTTGAGGATCACGAACTGGTTTGGCATCCGCTTCCAAATTTATTTTATGTTGACATAGAGTGGGACTAATGCCCTTAAGATCATCAAGAGTATATCCAATAGCGGCACGGTGCTTCTTCAGAGTTTTCAATAATCTTCTTCTTCATGCTCTGAAAGGTTAGCACTAATAATAACATGATATATTTTCTTTTCATCAAGATAAGCATATTTAAGATTATTAGGCAACGGTTTAAGCTCAAACACGGGATCACCCTTGGGTGGAGGGGGATCCCCTAGGATTTCAACAGGAAAATTGTGATGCAGAATAGGTTCCTGTTTAAAGAATACTTCATCTGTTTCCCTTCTTACATTCATGAACATATCATTTTCATGGTCTAGCAAATAGTGTTCTAAAGGATCACTAGGAGGTACGACAATAGAAGCAAGACCAATAATTGCATCCTTACTAGGCAATTCTTCCTCATGATGTTGTTTACTAAATTTAGAGAAATTAAACTCATGAACCATATCATCCAAGCCAATAGTAACAACATTCTTTTCGCAATCTATCTTAGCATTAACAGTGTTCAAGAAGGGTCTGCCAAATATAATGGGACAAAAGCTACCTTGTGGAGAACTAAGAACAAGAAAATTAGCAGGATATTTAGTTTTCCCACACAAGACTTCAACATCTCTAACAATTCCCATTGCAGATATAGTATCTCTATTGGCAAGTTTAATTGTAACATCAATATCTTCTAACTCAGCAGGTGCAATTTCATGCTTAATTTCTTTATATAAATCATAAGGTATAACACTAGCACTAGCACCCATATCACATAAGCCATGATATAAATGATCTCCTATTTTAACAGAAATGACAGGCACGCCTACCACAGGTCTATGTTTATCTTTAGCACTTGGTTTAGCAATTCTAGCAGATTCACCGCAGAATTGAATAACATGCCCATCAATATTACCAGACAAGAGATCTTTAACAATAGCAATATTAGGTTCTACTTTGACTTGCTCATGAGGTGTATAAGTTCTAATATTGCTTTTACGAACAACAGTTGAAGCTTTAGCATGATCCTTTATTCTAACAGGGAAAGGTTGTTTCTCAACATAAGAAGTGGGAACAATAGGATCATTATAAGTGACAGTCTTTTCTTCAACTTTAATAGGTGCAGCTACTTTTACTTCTATGGGAGGATGATATTTAAACAACTTCTCCTTGGGGAGATCAACATAAGTAGCAAAAGATTCACAGAAAGAAGCTATTATCTCAGAGTCAAGTCCATATTTAGTGCTAAACTTACGGAAAGTATCGGTATCCATAAAAGATTTAACACAATAAAACTTAGGTGTCATACCTGACTCCTTACCTTCGTCGAGGTCCCAATCTTCAGAGTTGCGTTTAATTCTATCCAATAAATTCTATTTAAATTCAATAGTCTTCATCATAAAAGAGCCAGCATAAGAAGTATCAAGCATGGTGCGATTGTTTTCAGAAAGCCGAGCATAAAAATCTGAAGAATTGTAACTCTTGAGAGCTCATGACTGGGGCATGAATATAACACTGATTTAAGCCTCCCCCAAGCTTGAGCGATGCTTTCTCCTTCACGAGGCCAAAAATTATATATATAATTGCGATCACGATGAACAAGATGCATAGGGTAATACTTTTGATGAAATTCCAATTTCAATCTTTTATAGTTCCATGATCTCATATCATCACATAGCCTATACCATGTCAATGCGTCTCCCTTCAAAGATAAAGGGAAGGACTTCTTCTTAACAACATCATCGGGTATACCTGCAAGCTTAAATAATCCACAAATTTCATCCACATATATTAAATGCTCATCAGGATGCTTTGTTCCATCTCCTGTAAAAGGATTAGCTAGCAGTTTTTCCATCATACCCGAAGGAATTTCAAAAGGAGTTTCATTTTCAATAGGTTCAGTAGGTTGAGGAGCAACTCTTTGCTCTCATGGACGGGTGAAGATACCGAACAAGCCCCTCGGAGAATTACTTTCCATAGTAACAAGTGACATAAATTTCAGCACACTATATAAATTTTTCCTTACCAAATTCCACCTACCAAAGGCGCTACACTCCCGGCAGCGGCGCCGTAAAAGAGTCTTGATGACCCACAAGTATAGGGGATCTATCGTAGTCCTTTTGATAAGTAAGAGCGTCGAACCCAACGAGGAGCAGAAGGAAATGATAAGCGGTTTTCAGCAAGGTATTCCCTGCAAGTACTGAAATAAGTGGTAACAGATAGTTTCGTGATAAGATAAATTGTAACGAGCAACAAGTAACAAAAGTAAATAAAGAGCAGCAAGGTGGCCCAATCCTTTTTGTAGCAAAGGACAAGCCTGGACAAACTCTTATAATAGGAAAATCGCTCCCGAGGACACATGGGAATATCGTCAAGCTAGTTTTCATCACGTTCACATGATTCGCGTTTGGTACTTTGATAATTTGGTATGAGGGTGGACCGGTGCTTGGGTGTTGTTCTTACTTGAACAAGCATCCCACTTATGACTAACCTCTATTGCAAGCATCCGCAACTACAACAAAAGTATTAAGGTAAACCAAACCATAGCATGAGACATATGGATCCAAATCAGCCCCTTACGAAGCAACACATAAACTAGGGTTTAAGCTTCTGTAACTCTAGCAACCCATCATCTACTTATTACTTCCCAATGCCTTCCTCGAGGCCCAAATAATGGTGAAGTGTTATGTAGTCGACGTTCACATAACACCACTAGAGGCTAGACAACATACATCTCATCAAAATATCGAACGAATACCAAATTCACATGACAACTAATAGCAAGACTTCTCCCTTGTCCTCAGGAACAAACGTAACTACTCACAAAGCATATTCATGTTCATAATCAGAGGGGTAATAATATGCATAAAGGATCTGAACATATGATCTTCCACCAAATAAACCAACTAGCATCAACTACAAGGAGTAATCAACACTACTAGCAACCTACTAGCACCAATCTCGGACTTGGAGACAAGAACTGGATACAAGAGATGAACTAGGGTTTGGAGATGAGATGGTGCTGGTGAAGATGTTCATGGAGATTGCCCTCTCCCGATGAGAGGAGCGTTGGTGATGATGATGACGATGATTTCCCCCTCCCGGAGGGAAGTGTCCCCAGAACAGCTCTGCGGAGTCCTAGATTGGTTCGCCAAGGTTCCGCCTCGTGGCGGCGGAGTTTCGTCCCGAAAGGTTGCTTCTGGTTTTTTCTCATCGAAAGACTTCATATAGGAGAATATGGGCATGGGAGAGCCACCAGGGGGCCCACGAGGTAGGGGGCGCGCCCCAGGGGGGGTGCCCCCACCCTCGTGAGCAGGGTGTGGGCCCCCTGGCCAGATATCCACCCGACAGCTATGATTACCGCGTTCCAGTCCAACGTAAGTAATAGGAGGATACGTTCCAAAATGAACGCCCGGTTGCCCAAGACTGTGAATGAGCTATACACCTTGGCAGATAAATGTGCCCGTACAGAGGAAGGGAGGCAGATCCCCGGAGAAGAGGACGGCATTGAAGTTGACTCAGAAGATGACGATGATGCCACTAACCCGAAGAGGAAGAATAAAAAGTGGAACAAGAAACTTAAGGAAAAGGCAGTACTAGCTATTGAGGGTTCTGGCACTCCTAGTACCGGCAAGAAGGCCAAGACCGAAGCCCCCTGCAAGGAAGTTGCTGCCTGCACTGATTGCCGAGAGGCTGCGGCAGCCGAAAAGGCTCGGAAGGTTGATAGACCATACTGCAAGATCCACTGGAACAAGGGCCATGATCTCCAAGAGTGTCACCAAGTTGAGCAACTTGTCAATAAGCAGAAAGCTGAGTACGATAAGCGTGACAAGGAAAGAGACCAAGAAGTTGCTGGCGGGAAGGGCCAAGGCGGCAGAGAAGGCCGCCGCGGCAAGATTCCTCAGCATCAAGAGAAACCTGCTAGAGGTCGTGAGAAGAAGGAAGGTGATGACATAAGTGATGAAGGGGATGAAGAGGAAACCAGTGAGCAAGAGATCTAGAAAGACACTGAGGCCCTATGCATTGACGAAGGCGCATCTTTGCACTCCTCTCACTGCCAGCTAAAACAGTGGGCGCGTGAGGTCAATGCCGCAGAGCCAGCGGCAAAATCTCGTAAACCACTCAAATGGTCCCACATGCCCATCATCTTTGATGAAGAGGATCACCCTGACCGTACTACCGCGGTAGGGTGCTTGCCATTGTTGGTTTCACCAACAATCTGCAACCTCAAGGTCACAAAGATGTTGGTTGACGGCGAGGGAGGGTTGAATCTGATTTCCCGTAAGGTAATCAGCAAATTGCAAATATCAGATGAAGAGCTCAAGGTTACTGGCATGTTTTAAGGAATCAACCTTGGCAAGAGTTGTCCTAAGGGAAATATCACACTACCTGTGACGTTTAGAGGAGAATTGAACTACCGGACCGAGAAGATTGTGTTCGACGTGGTCGAGCTTCCTTTGTCATACAATGGGATCCTTGGTCATCCAGCTCTGGAAAAATTCATGGTGGCATCCCACTATGCCTATAATACTCTAAAGATGCCAGGACCAATGGGCGTCATCTCCATCCCGTCAGACAAGAAGGATGCAATCATATGTGTGGATAAGATGTACCGGGATGCGGTCGCTGCCGAGGCCGCAGAACCTGCAGTTCCCACCAAGGAAAACAAGAAAGGAAATAAAGCTAACAGGGATGCCAGCAAAGAATCTGGGAAGCACGCCTCTCCAGAGTGCGCCGCGCCCATCGACAATTTTCTGGAGAGTTCCACTAGCAAGAGATCGAAAGTTGCCTCTTCTGTTGTAAAGAAGGTCGTGGCAGGGCTGGGTGGCGCTGGTGGTACGGTCACCATCAGCTGCACCCTCGATGACAAATAGGAAAGCACGCTCGTTGCCTTCCTGCGGGCGAATATGGATGTGTTTGCTTGGCAACCATTTGACATCCCCGGCGTTCCCAGGGAGGTAATCGAGCACCACCTTGTTGTCCGCCCTCACGCTCGGCCCCTCAAGCAGAAGGTCAAAAAACAAGCTTTGGAATGACAACAATTCATTGTCGAAGAGATAAAGAAATAGGAAGTGGCTGGTTTGGTCAGAGGAGTGTTGCATCCACCGTGGTTGGCGAATCCGCTAGTGGTGCACAATGTGAATGGGAAATGGAGGCTTTGCCTAGACTTCATAGACCTGAACAAGGCATGCCTTCTCTCTCTCTGCCCACACATTGTCGAGCTCCATCACCCAAGTTCTCATCCTTTCCCCCTCAAGAAAGCACTCCAGTCATGTCCGGATCTAGAGCATAGGGCAAGTGGATGGTCTCCTCCGTCAAGGAGAAGGACATCACCAAGCTCCGGGAGGCCGGGTACTTAGCCCAGGAAATCACCCACCGGCTTCCAGCCTAGGGGCAGATCATCCCCACCCCAGAGCCCCATGAGAGGGTGGTATTCATCCCTGACTTCATTCGCGGATTGGGATTGCCTCTTCACCCATTTGTCCGCGGACTCATGTTCTACTGCAGGGTGAATTTCCATGATCCGGCCCTCAACTCCTTCCTCAACATCTCGGCAATCATTGTCGTGTGCGAGGCCTTCCTCCGCATCCAACCTCACTTCGGATTGTGGCTAAAGATCTTCAATGTGAAGTCAAAGGTGGTGGGTGGCCAACACGCGGAATACGGAGGCGCCATGGTGAGCAAGATTCCCAATGTCACATGGCCCAAAGGTACCTTTGTAGAGATCGTCAAAGGGTGGCAACAACAATGGTTCTATGTCACAGAGCTTCGCGACGCCACCTGGGCCGTGGCTTCCGAATTCCAGTCCAGAGCCCCGATGCGGCTCAACTCCTGGCTAGAGAAGGGTCTGAACTGGTCTTCGTCAGACGAGCTGACAGCGCTTTAGACGCGTATTAGGAGCATGGTCGACAAGAACATTAAGCTCGTCAATGTGATCCAGGTGATGCTAGTTTGCCGGATCCTTCCATGCCAAAGCCGTACTTGCCATTTGTGGGAGTTCGATCCAGCCGAGCACCAGACCCTGCAATAGTTCTTTCGGACTACGCACAAAGACATCTGGAAGGTGCTCTTTAAGGCCAACGAGACATGGTCGAAGAAAACCGAGTACCGCGGGCATAACCTAGCCCATCCCGCTAGTTCCGTAAGTCTTTTGTGTTTCAAGGTGTATCCTTTACTCGTTTACTCAAGGAAGACGTCTAAGCTTCCCCATTTGTTTTTTCAGGGATGGACAAAGAGGCCGGAGCGGATTTAATGTCCGGCTCCGCTGCCCGAAGAACCAGCTATTGCGCTTCTAATGAAGATGCTGGTTTCGGTGCCCTACCAGGCGCCAAAGAAAAAGGCCAAGGAGACCAGAAGTGGCCTCCGTCGTAAGGGCGCTTCGGACGCGACGTCCGAAGACGCCGAGACCTACTCTTCCCCCACCGAGGACGACGACGAGGAGGAGGAAAGCGATTCTGCCCCAGAGGGATGGAGAAAGAAGAAGACGGCCTCCACACGTCTGGAGGCCTAAGCGTCTAAGAAAGGGAAAGCTTCCCTCACGGACAACTCCGCAATGGACACCGACAACAGCTTGGAGTGGCGCCCCCGGGATAAGCCCCTGGCTGAATCGTAAGTGCTTGAAGGCGCTAACACCCTCATATGCCCAACTCCTTTACTTCGTAGTTTTAACACGTTGAATCATGCAATGTAGTCTAGCCCACGACAGCTCCCAGTGATCCTCATCGAGGGATTCGCTGGATTCAAAGGTGATGGACAGCGAGTCGCCACCGGCGGCTTCCTCTCCCAAGGCCAAGGCCGACGCCAAGGTGCTGTCCCGAAGGACCTTCCCATGCCAGGGAGAGGTTCAGGAGGCATTCAGGGTGGTGCCAGAGGGTGACCCCTCGGCCACCAGACACATGGGGGAGCCAGTCCCCCCAGAGACTTGCGATGGGGGCCATATCCAGTTCGGCTCCCAGCCGGATATCAATCCGGAGTCCAATATGGCTCCGGAATCAGGCAAGCAGGTTCCTTTGAAAGAAGGAGGTGTGCCAGTTCCGCCGATGTCCTCTGTCCATCAAGAGGAACCGGATAATCTGGTGGAAGCGCTGCAAGGTGCTTCCATTGTTGAGGAACACCGTATCCTTATGGGTACGGTGGTTGAGAGGGTTAAGTTCGTTAAAAGTGGACTGATGGAAGCCTGCACCAGCCTTCTGACAGGCTTTGAGGTATGTGACGCCATTTATGTAAGAATAATGCCATAGTATAGACAGTAGCCCCTGATACTCTGTCTGGTGTTCGAAAACAAAAGCCGGACTGAGGATCAAATAATTTCCACAGGAGACTAACCATACATGTCTATGTGAAATAAGCAGGCGTCGTTGCTGGCTGCGACCTCTCATGATGTCGAAGTCTCCAGACTGCAGCAGAGGCTGGAGCAAGGAAAAGGAGGAGCTCAGCCAACAAGAAGGCAGCTAGAGGATAAGCAAGGTATATAATGACTTTGTGTAGATCTAGAAAGGATTGAGGATTTATGTTGACTATAGCGCCATGGTATTTGTAGGAGCGGCGACTGAAGGTGAAACCCTCAAGAAGGCGCTCGCCGAGGCACAAAAGAAAGTGGCAAAGGAGCAAGCCGCCCGTGAAAAACACGAGGCTAGGGTTGATGAGGTCCAGCTGGAGCTCCAGGACACCGTCAAGAAATGCGAGTCCTTGGAGCGCAATATTGCGGATCAAGAGACTGAACTCGCCAAAGCGCATAAGATGCCCGGGTTGAAGCCTAGGGCGCCCTCCAAGAGATCCAAGAGGCCAAGAAGATCGCGGTGGGTAAGGCCTTCATTATGCAGAGCAAATATGTGGAGAAGAGGTATCTCTTCCTAAAACGGATTTGGCGTTCTCCAGGAGCATTTGCGGATTTACCGCGCAGTGTGGCCGACGATGCGGAGTTCTTCCGATCCGAAGAGGGGGGCTCGACAGAGAAGCTGTTCTGGTCGCAATACCTTGCGCCAGAACATCCGGTGCCCTTCAACGATCAGCTAAAACAGCTGGTCGAACTGCATAGGGTGGCCGAACTAGCCATGAAGGATTTGATAATCCGGCTATGGCCTGCCGAAGCCATACCCAGCAGCTACTTCGGGATCGTGAAGCGGTTGGTCAATGCCTGCCCCCGACTTGATGTCATCAAGCGGCCGGTCTGCATCAAGGGTGCGCGGATGGCCTTCGCCTGTGTCAAGGTGTAGTGGGCGAAGATGAACGCCGTCAAGCTCGCGACCGAGGGACCGCCTGATGGCAAGGAGCACCTCATGCACGAGCGGTATTTTGATGATGTCTTGGAGGGATCCCGCACTATAGCGGAGCAATGTGCTAAGGACATTATTTTTGAATGAATACATTCATGTTATCCTGTCATGTATGGTGAAACAAAGCTGATATGTAGTATAATGCTTGTTATTATCAAAATTTTACCTCCTGTGCGGCCGTTTGTTAAATCTGAGAGTTGGCCAGTCATCAGCTTCAGCCCCCATGTAGGTAGTACGCGGGAGTTCGGGATGGAATCTAAACACTCCTGATCCAAAAGTTTGGTCCTTGAAGGAGGTGTTTAGCACAACAAACCAGGCAATCAGACTATTCGGCTTTATCACCCTCACTTTGCCATAGGAGTTTGACAAATAAAAAATATAGGCGCAACCCCTGGTTGGTATTTAATCCAAACTAGGGTGCTGTAGACACCTGATCGGGTAAAGGCCGATCCGTCACACAAGGCGGAGAAAATCGCAAAAGATTTTGAACCTCTGAATAGCTAACCAGCTCTCGCTACATCATGACAGTCAGTTTTCGGCTTTCTCTAGTGAGGTGTTTGCTCGGAAGAACCAAAAACACAATCGCAGTAGTTCTCCCTTTAATACCCTAGCCGATAGAGCGGAACGTAAGGTAGTAAGCACAGGAGCAGGGCAACCCAACTATTGACCAAAGACATGATTCAGAACCAATGCATATAATGCTGAATTCGGGGTGCCGAACTGTACTGTAGAAGTGTCCGAACTTTGTTGCCATAATATGGAGCGCAATGAAGCCCCTGGCAGATTAAAGCATACCAGAGTGTACGTGTGCAATCGATAAGAGTAATGAAATTAAATGAATTTGTAAGCTAGTGTCACATAAGTTGGGCCGCAAATAGTTCTTATTAATTAATACATGCGATGAGAAACCAGGCTATTTAACATGCCAAGATCAAGGGGGAGCTACGTGCGGGTCCTGAAGACAGGTAGGATGATCGTCGAAGAGAACATCTGGAGATTCCTCCGCACGTATATGCTGCTTGCCGCCTTGGTATATCCATCCTTCGAAAGGACCGATGATCAGGCCGTCGGGAGGGGCCTGAGGGAGTCCCAGATTAGGGGGTGTCCGGATAGCTGAACTATCACCGTTGGCCGGACTCCTGGACTATGAAGATACAAGATTGAAGACTTCGTCCCGTGTCCGGATGGGACTTTCCTTGGCGTGGAAGGCAAGCTTGGCGATACGGATATGTAGATCTCCTACCATTGTAACCGACTCTGTGTAACCCTAACCTATCCGGTGTCTATATAAACCGGAGGGTTTTAGTCCGTAGGACGAACAACAATCATACCATAGGCTAGCTTCTAGGGTTTAGCCTCCTTGATCTCGTGGTAGATCTACTCTTGTACTACCCATATCATCAATATTAATCAAGCAGGAGTAGGGTATTAACTCGATCAAGAGGGCCCGAACCTGGGTAAAAACATCGTGTCCCTTGTCTCCTGTTACCATCCGCCTAGATGCACAGTTCGGGACCCCCTACCCGAGATCCGCCGGTTTTGACACCGACATTGGTGCTTTCATTGAGAGTTCCTCTGTGCCATCGCCGTCAGGAAGGATGCCTCATCCTGTCTTTAAAGACGATACTATCGCCAAAGGAGCCTTGGCCACTGGTCAGACTCTTCGGCTAGGTGGTTTTCTTATGACCGCCAGTTCGGCCACCGCGCCGACGATGACTTCTTGAGTCATCGAAACCAATCTTCATGTTAATTCAAAACTTGCCGAACAGTTAGATCCGATCGAGCTCTCCTTCGTAAACGAGCCCTTGGATCGCATCGCCGCCCTGGGAGTCGCCACAGACTACAACCGGATTGGGCCTAAAACCGATCTGAGAGAGATCAACTCTCCCTAGGCTACCCATCATGTTGCTGTGATAGAGGAGCAATGCGGCGATTCTTCTTCTATCTTAAGGACTACTTACGTCCGGATTCCCGATCCCAACATGCCGGATTCCCGCAGAGGGACGGATGTCGACCAAGCCCTGAACTTAAAGTCAGGCGACGGGATGGATTCATTGGATAGCATTCAAAAATCCAAACTTCCGAGTTCGGAAACTTCTCGGCCCCCGAGTCTTAAATTGGACGGGGTTCCGGATCCAGATCCACCCGCCCACCCAAACATTACCGATCTATCCCGAATTCAGCAAGAGCCGGCTGAAATAGTACATCATTACTGGGCCAGATTCCTCCTGGTTATGGACAGGATAAAGGACTACCGAGAGGAGGACGCAATCCCAATTTTCTGCAATAATTGCACGGACAAGGGAATCCTAAACGCCATAAGTCGTCGCGAAATTACACGCTTTGCTGACTTGGTGACCATAGTACAACAGTACTTTGCGATGGAGAGTGCTTGGAAAACCGAAAGTAAATTTTGGGATAATCCAGCCCCGAATACATCCCTAGTCCGAAATAAAAGGGTGCATCATTACCAAGCACCTGGGTTAAACACCAAAAAACCAAAAACCCCTAAAGGGTACGGAACCATAGTGGAGGGTTGGCTAAATGGACCCTGCAAAATTCATAGCACAGAGGGCGCCACTCCAACTCATAGCCTTCGAGCATGTTGGATACTACGGCGGTGGCCAAAAGTGGCTAAGAGCTTCTAGCTTCGAATCCCAGCCAAAGCAACACCAAGACGGTGTTAATAGTCTTGAGACTTTCGCATCAAATAACTTGCGAAAACCAACACTCCATAACCTTGTCAAGTCTACCAAGTAGCAACAATAAATCCATGGAGGACACGGCTATTACCTTTAATGCCGATGTGAACCTAAATTCGAACAGCCCGAGCGCCACCTGCATTGGTCCTCGGTCCGATAGTGGGCGGCTTTCGCCTTTTAAGGTACTCATGGATGGCGGCAGCGGACTAAACCTCATCTATGAGGAAACCCTCCAAAAATGGAAATAGATGGAACCGCATTGAGCGAAGCAGCACAACCTTTAGAGGAATAATCCCTAGCCGGGAAGCATGCTGCAGGGAAAAATCACATCGACGTAGTGTTCGCTCGCACGGACAATTACAGGTCCGAGGAGGTCACATTTCAAGTGGCCCCGTCCAGCAGCAGATATCACGCTTTATTAGGGCGAGAGGCATTCACAATTTTTCAAGCTATACCCCATTATGGGTACATGAAGCTTAAAATGCCCGGACCTAAGGGAATCATCACTCTCACTAGTGATCCGAACATAGCACTCCGCGCCGAAAACAAGACAACCGCACTAGCCCTCGAGGCACTATCCGAAGCGCTAGCGGCCGAGGAACTCACTGCGATGCGCTCCACGGTGAACAGGGACGATGTGATACTTGATAAAAGATCCAAGTCCACCTCTTTTAAACCAGCGGATGAAATAGTCAAATTCCAAGTCCACCCAACGGACCTTGCAAAGACGGCCTCCATTGGGGCACAATAAAACCCGGATGTAGACGCCGCACTACGAGAATTTCTACGAGAAAACTGGGACATCTTTGCCTGGCACCCTTCAGACATGCCAGGAATCCCATGTCGGCTGGCCGAGCACAGCCTAAATATCCTAAAAGGATTCAAGCCAGTCAAACAGGCTCTTGGCGCTTTTAGAACCCAAGAGACAGGCCATGGGAGAGGAGCTAGCCAAACTTTTGGAAGCCGTTTCATCGGAGATATAAAACATCCGGACTGGCTAGCAAACCTGGTGATGGTACCAAAGAAGGATAAATCTGGCGCCTATGTGTTGATTTCAAAGACCTTAATAAGGCTTGCCCAAAGGATCCCTTCCCTCCCTCGAATTGATCAAATTATCGACTTCTGAGCAGACACGACTCATTGTGCTTCCTCGACGCTACTCGGCTACCACCAAATCAAGATGGCGGAGCAGCACCAAGCTACAACAGTATTCATCACTCCATACGGCTCGCTCGCTTCAACACAATGCCCTTCGGGCTCAAAAGCGCCGCAACATATCGGCGCATGATTCGTATATGTCCGCAAACCAGATCGGCAAAACAAAGGAAGCATATGTAGATGACGTGGTCGTCAAAACCAAGCATGTCGAAACTCTAGTAGACGACTTGAGGCTCAGATTCAACAATCTTCAAAAATATGACATCAAGCTCAATCCGAAAAAATGCGTCTTCGGCGTTCCAGCCGGAAAGCTCCTGGGCTTCATTGTGTCCGGTAGAGGAATTGAAGCAAACCCAGCCAAGATCCGAGCTCTGTCACAATTGGATATTCCAAAAGACCTCAAACAAATACAAAAATAGACGGGATGCGTAGCGGCTCTAAGCCGCTTTATTTCCCATTTGGGAGAAAAGGCATTACCCCTTTACCGCCTCCTCCGTCGCACCGAACACTTCGAGTGGACGGATGCCTCCACGGCCGGACTCGAAGAGATAAAAGCCATATTGGCAACAAATCCGGTCTGGCAGCGCCTAACGGGCGAACCAATGCTATTTTATATCGCCGCAACACATCAAGTTGTCAGCGCGGTGCTCGTCGTCGAACGAGAAACGGACGGACACCGGTTCCCTCTTCAAAAACCGGTTTATGTAACATCCCAAATTTTGGAATGTTAATATAATTAATTGAATTGTTTGTTTGTTTGCTTGAGTGAATTAAACTTGAGTGAAATTTGAACCTTTTCAAAAACTTTTGAATGAGAGGGAATAAAATGACTTTCCCCTTCTCCGGTAAATTCAAATTCATCCTATTAAAATCAATGAGAGAAGATGACATGACTTCTTCAACTATAAAGAATTTGAACGGAGTTTTGAAATTTAATTCTTTCAAATATTTGCACTTGTTTCTCTATTTTCTTCCCCGAGAAATACCCCGAAAAATAAATTCTTGCAAGCAAGAAAGAGCGGAGGAAAATGACACTCCAAAATCAGGGGCATTTTTGAAAATATTTGAGCCAAGAAAAACCAAAGTTTTTATTTAAAAATTATTTGCAATAAGAAATAAAGCCTTTAGGGATTTTCTGAAAACATTTTTTTATGTTTTTATTTTGGCCGTGGAATAATGCTCATCATCTACATTTTATTTTTCCGATAATTTTAGTATATAAAACTCTTTATTCAATTGATTTGATTTCCTTTTTATTGTTTTAGTTTCCTAATTTTAAAAATAGGAATGGAATCGTTTTATTAGGAAAAACCTGCTTGACCCATTAAGCACTTTCCTATTCTAGCCCAACAAGAGATCATCTCCTTCCTCTGTTTCCTCTCACGTTCTGAAGCTTTCCATGTCCATGGAGACAGAAATCTCCACCTTCCCGATCTCCCTCGTCTTTCCATCCCAGCGCCTCCCGAGACCGCCTATAAAACCCCTCCTCTCCTCGCTCCATTTTTCCCATCACCACGCCTCCCAGCCCGTAGCCTCCTCGCCACCGTCCTCCTTTTCCTGCCTAGAACGCCACCAGAGCCCGACGCCGAGAGTGAGCAGCACTGAGGCGCCAGCGCCACCTCCCCAGCGCCGACCCCTCCTCCGCCACCCCCACCTCGCCCGGCGACCTCGCCCCCTCGCCGAGCAGCCTCCACATCGCTGCCTCCTTCCTGCCATCTCGCCTCACGTCAGAATTTCGGAGTGCGAAGATTGCTACTACTGAAACCCTAGTTTTCAAGATCGTCAACCGAGCAAGTTCACTTTGACCATGCTTTTCTTACCTATGTTTTATTGCATTTAGTGGCACCTTTGCAACCACCCCTCAAGAGTGTTATTGAATCCTTGTAGTTGAGTAGTATGCATGAGGTAGGAACCCATCACCCTGTTACCAAGCCCGGGACGTTATTTCTTTTAATGCTACGCTATACTAGACGGGGTTTGGTATGAGTGCTCGGGAGTGGTGTGAGAATGGAGGCTCTACGTCAATGACGACAACTCCATGACGGAATCTGCAAGGACTGCATCTTCAAGGCCTCAAGACCTCAAGACTCAAGACAATAATTCAATACACACTACTGGGTGAAGGACGGTTGTGGGCACCTGGAGAAACCAAGTGGTTGGCGGGATGCATGGAGAAGCGCCATGACATCTTGCGGAAAGCTTCACCTAGACTCAAAGAGACGGAAGAATACTTCACGCCCGGAAGCTTACCTGTGCAACCGCAAGTCATTATGGGCTCTGGATTGGTTGACCTTAGTTGTGACTCTGGCTGGGACGGTGCTAGCAGATGTAGAACTACGGTAGGATTGGATGGGTACCGGACAGTGGTCAGAGGAACTCTTTGGAAGACCATGTTTCGGTCATCTTGTTCTCAAACACTCTGAAATGCACGAGCGTAAAAGAGGGATCGAATCTTGCGGGTAAAGTGTACAAATCTCTGCAGAGGGTTATAACCTAATCGATTAGCCGTGTCCCCGGTTATGGACAATTTGAGCATCTGGACTTGGATCTATCTCGGAACTCTCAACACGGATTGATAACTTAATTGTGGGCAACTTATGATGATTGTGGGCTATGAGACATCGGTTGGCGGAACCATGTCATGATAGAAAACTCCATAGTACAGGCTTCATTTTATTCCTTTGATGTAGGTAAAATAAAACCAGCTTTTACGCAAACAAAATTCGAATCTGAGCCACAAAGCCATATTGCATATAGTATAGTTTTATCATCTGTTCTTTTTATTGTGATCTTGCGGTACATTCAATGTACTGACCTACACGGCTGCAACGTATCATGTTGCGAGATATTTCTCGACAGTAAGAATTACGATACAGGGTTACGGTCTACACTCAACTGCCGATGGCGTTGATGGGACTCCACACCCGTTTGATTGTTTCCGCTGAGTATTATGAGGTATATATCATTTTACGTTATTTATACATGTGATTGCACTTTGATATATACATTGATGTACTGTGTGTGTGCAAAGATACTTGATCCGAGGATGGCACAAGAATACGAAGGCTTGACCGTCTGAGGTCGGGTCGCTACAGTTTACTATGTGTCCACTGTCCTAACTCCATGCAAGTCCCCGTACCCACATTATCAAAAGATAGCATACGCGGTGTTCATGGCATCTCGGAAGCTGCGACACTACTTTCAAGAGTGTTCGATAACGGTAGCCTCTGAAGTGCCTCTTAACGACATTATAAACAACCGCGACGCGACGGGCCGGATTGCTAAATGGGCCATAGAGCTCCTTCCATTCGACATAACCTACAAGCCACGACGAGCTAGCAAGTCGCAGGTTTTGGCCGACTTCGTGGCCGAATGGACCGAAGCCGAACTCCCTAAAGAGTACGGCGCATACTCCAATTGGATCATGCAATTTGACTGCTCCAAAATGTTGGCCGGCCTGGGGGCTGGCGTTGTCCTGACGTCCCCAACCGGGGACACAGTCCAATACGTCCTTCAGATAATGTATACGGACTCCAACAACGCAGCCGAATATGAGGCCCTTCTGCACGGCCTCCGGATGGCAGTCTCCACGGGCATTAAACGCCTAGAGGTGCGCGGGGATTCGAACCTCGCGATATCTCAAATAAACGGAGACTTTGATGCCAAAGATCCGAAAATGGCAGCATACCGCAATGCGGTCCTAAAAATGTTAGCACGGTTCGAAGGGCTCGAATTTCATCATATAGCCCAGGATAACAAGTAGGCGGCGGACATATTGGCACGCATCGGTGCAAAACGCGATGCCATCCCGCCCAACATCTTCCTGGAACGGCTGTTCAAGCCAGCCGTACTATGGGAAGGGGAGTCCGGAAATAACAATTCGGACCAAACGCACTGCCTGACGCCAAATACTCTGACACAATCGGCGGCTCTGCCACCGAGATAACACCCTCCGCCCACGAAATAATGGCGGTTATCGCCCCGTGGACGGAGCCATTCCTAGCCTACCTAACTAAGCAGGAACTCCCCGAAGACCAAAATGAGGCTCGCTGCATAGTACGGCGATCTAAAGCCTATAAAGTCCATGAGGGAGAGCTTTATAAGAAAAGCACAACAGGAGTCCTTCAAAGGTGTATCTCTGAAGAGGAAGGGCGAAACCTCCTGGCTGAAATTCATGCCGGACTGGGTGGGCACCACACCGCAGCCCGAGCCCTTGTAGGCAAGGCCTTCCGTATAGGATTTTATTGGCCGACGGCCCGAGCAGACGCGCATGATTTAGTCCAACGATGTGTTGGTTGCCAGCTTTTTGCTAACCAAAGCCACATGCCACCCACCGCCCTCAAAACTATACCCATCACCTGGCCATTCGCGGTCTGGGGGCTTGACATGGTTGGACCCCTTAAGGGGGGAACCCACAAGCAAAAATACCTATTGGTCATGGTGGATGAATTCACCAAATGGATAGAGGCCAAACCTGTTAAAACGGCCGAATCCGGACCGGTGATAGACTTCATATCAGGGGTAGTTCACCGTTACGGTGTCCCCCACAGTATCATCACCAACTTCACGACCGATGAGGTCAAATTATGGTGCAAAAACATGGGCATCAAGCTCGATTACGCCTCAGTCTATCACCCTCAAACCAACGGCCAAGTCGAACGAGCAGATGGTCTAATCATGAGCGGCATTAAACCCAGACTAGTGAGGTCCCTCAAGGAATCTAACACGCACTGGGTTGAGGAGCTCGACTCCTTACTCTGGGGGCTGCGGACCACGCCGAATCGTACTACCGGATTCACACCATTCTTTATGGTGTACGGCGCAGAGGCAGTCTTGCCCTGCGACATAATACATGACTCACCTCGCGTGCGCATGTATGAAGAAAGAGAAGCCGAGCTCGATCGACAGGACAGTTTGGACGCATTGGAGGAGGAGCGCGACGTGGCAAAAGCTCGTTCCGCATTCTATCAACAGCAGGCTCGAAGATATCAAAGCAGGGAAGTACAGGCCAAAGCTTATAACATTGGCGAACTAGTTCTACGCCTGCCGGACAAGAAAAAGGACCAACTCAAGCCCAAATGGGAAGGTCCCTTCATCATCGACCAGGTCCTGACCGGCTGAGTGTACCGTCTGCGAAATGCATCGGATAACCGACTCGAGCCGAACCCATGGAACGCAGCCCGTCTACGAAGATTCTACGCCTAAGCGCCGGACTCCAAGTTCGTTTCCTTCCTCCGTCCACATTTTCTATTTTTGCTGTCTTTTATTTCTCTCCTTCCTCCTCCTTCTTCCCGAAGCCTTTAGAGGCTCGTTTGCGCTTTGTTCGCACATATTTGACGCACTGTACGCGCTCATTATACCTGGGGGCTTCTTTACCAGAAGCTTATTTATACGGGCTTCATGCCCAACACATGCGTCAAACTTCCGCATGTACCTTTTATTCACCATTATATGCATCGATATGACTTAAGTTTTGGCCAAGCTGGGTTGCCTGGCTCCTGTGCTTACCCCTACGTTCCCGATTGTTCGGCTAGGAGGTAAAGGGAGCACCTCTGCGATTGTTACTGCTGGGTCAGCCGGATGTGTACCTTAGACTGGGTGAAGCCGAAAGCTAGCGTTTTGAAGGGAATATTCGGTCGGTGAACTGAAAGATGATTTTTAACTATTTACCCATCTGCCCCCAGATGATTTTCTGCTTTCCTAGCAGTTTTGACATGCACTTTAGGGCATGCATCCCAGCGAAAGGAACCCTTAACGGAACTATTCTACCTGGAAGATATTTCTTACTATCCATGTAATATAACATAACTAGTTGGGCACTTGCCTGATACAGCAACAATGACCCCTACGCCTTGTCTCCATGCATACCCCGGTTCTTATATAACCACGAAGGTATTCGGACACACTCCGGACTATTGGGTCCTGAGGTCGAAGCGAAAAGGTCCGCTATGACAAACGATCTACAATCTGGCTAGAAGACATTTTTTCATGTCATATTTTTACATAGTCAACTCGAATCATTGTATTCCTCCTCAATGCCATCTAATAGGCTATCTAATTTACAATCTTGCTGGGAATATTTGGCAGCCAATTCTACTTGGCCGTACACTAAGCTTATAGGGATCTCCTTCCCATCAGGCCCCACAGGTCCGTCCTCGCCATGTGGTTTGGGTCACAACCGTGTACCAGCGTCTTTACCATGGCCCGAGCCTCCTGGCGCCTTGACGGAGCCGATATCTTCCATAGTCGGAGCGCCGCCGTGCTCCTTGAAGCCGCTCTGCCAGCTCCCCAATGCCTTCCGGCGGGAGATAGATAGCCACAAGGCACGGCCGATGCCTTTCATCACCTGCCGAACTCGTTCGTGCAGTGACGAGTTCGGGAAGAAGATCACCAATCATTGGGCATCTCCTCCTCGGGACGACACCTGTGAGCAGACCTACATGCATGTTTATGTTAGTCGCCTTCCTCGCCGAACTCTTTCAAAGTTCGCTCAAGCACTTCTTGAAAATGCCGCGACAAAGGCGTCGATTCTCCTTCTGAGTCGGACAACTGAGCACGAACATCCTTTAGTTCCTCACCCAGTTTGGTGTTGGCATCTTGGAGGTTATATTTCTCTGCCGCACCCTCGTAAGCACGCGCTCGCCGCCTTTAAGCGGGCGCAAGAGCTGTTGCTTGTCCGGATCTAGTCGGCGCCATCTGCAATATTTTGTCGATTACACACCCGCCGCACTTCATAAACTATTTATTTTTTGAAGCATATATTACGGAGGGGTCTCTGCGGCTCCCCCTCAGAAGGCTAGTGCGGCCTCAAGTTGGGCCTTGCATTCTTCAAGCTCTGGGACGATCGGGTATTCTTTTTGTAAGATCCAGCATAACAAATGATCCTTAAATCAGTTATTCTAACTATTTTAAGTCTCGGGGCTCTTGGCATATATAAGCATCAAATTTCCTTACCAGATGTCCTTTACATACTTTGCTCCGGCTCTAGCTAGACCATCTTGGCGGCACGGAGTGCGCATCTCCAATTGAAGGCATTCAAGGCCTCTTGGGAAAAACATGCGTCCACGAAGAACTGTCCGCGGCGCTTTGTGATTCATGGCGCTCTCCACCTCGGAGTTGGTGGCGGACAATTTGTCGGCATCCTCTGTCGGAGGAGCATCCGACGACGCCTCGTCTTCGCCTCCGCTTCGGACCCGCTTTGGAGCCTGGCGGCGGAGGCTCGATTATAACCTCTCCGGACTTAGTCCGGCGAGCTCTTTTTCTGAAAAGAGCACAAGCATTAGTCGCCTTCCAGAATCAATCCTGGGAATATGGTGACACGCCATACCGTTCTTGGCGGAGTTTCGATCCGGACCGCACTTCTTTTTAGCCTGCGGGGCCGTACTGCCCCTTGTTGGCTAGCCGTCGCGGGCTCGGCTTCCTGCCTCAAAGGTACCCCTTGCGAAACACCATTGGTATACGGTGATCAAGAAATTAGCACGGATGGGTCATTATCAGAGTATTGGGACCTCGGTCTCAGTTACCTGCGAGGCTGGGAGTACTCCGGGGTAATCGGCCGTAATGGCAACCAAGGCATTGTCGATGCTAAGTTGGTGGAACACCCCGTCGATCAACTCCACCTTTATATTCGGATCCTCTTCGGAGGTCGGATCGAGGGACCGTTCCGGATCCTCGGGTTGTGGGGCGGGCTGTGTATCTTCTCCACAGTCTGGCGCAGTTCCTGTGCAGGAACCATGAAATGAGATATTTAACCACGGGAACATGGATCGGACAGGCCACAAAGATGTTTGCTTACCCAGCTTCGAGGATTATTCGAAGAAAACTCCTTCAGTGGATTGACGCGGAGGAAATCCTCCTCCTCCCCTTTATACATGGCAGACAAGGTCTTCACCAGTTCGGTGACCGATCCCGGCCCTTTGCGGCCGTGGCGGGTGGCATCGTCCTCCCCGTTGAAGTCCCACATGGGGTGGCCCCTATATTGGAGCGGCTGCACTCCCCTCATAATGCAGATTGCCATGACTCCAATCATGGTCAATCCGGCATGAGCCAGTAATCTTATTCGGCTCATCAAGTAGAGGACATCCCGGTCATTTTCCCTCTGGGGGCTCCGAGGGCGCCAGCTTAGGCGCTTCTTCAGAGGAGCATTGCTAAACTCCGGAAGGCTGATCCGAACAGGATCCAGCAGCGGGACGTCCTCCTTGTAAAACCATTCCGAAGGCCAGTCTTCGGACGCCTTCTTCAGGGTTCCGGATAGGTATCTGGTCCCGGCGATGCGCCATAGCTCGGCTCCGCCCACTTGATATATTGACCCCTCATGAGAACGGGGTACTAGGCAGAATAATCTCTTCCACAACCCGAAATGAGCCTCGACGCCCAAGAACAGTTCGCAAAGGGCCACGAAGCCCGCGATGTGCAAAATGGAGGCAGGCGTAAGGTGGTGCAACTGGAGGCCGTAGAACTCCAAGAGCCCTCGGAGAAACGGATGGATTGGAAATCCGTGTCCTCTTACTAGATATGAGATGAAGCATACCCGCTCTCCTTTAGAGGGATCGGGGACGCTCTCCGCTTGCTTTCCGCCCTTGTAGGTGGCAAGTCCGGCTCGAACCGGAACCATGAAGGCCGGGGGAAGAAATCCCTTGGTTTGGAGTATAACTAGCTCGCTATGCGGGATCGAGCATCTCTCCCAATTTCGTGCTGAGGGCTGGGAGTGTGAGAGGAGGAGCAGCGTCGACTGTCCATGATGGAATGGGCTTTGGTCGGAGGCGCCCAATGAAAGCTTCATGAAGGGGGATGGTGTGACTCAGATCTAGATCCTCGCCCTTTTATAGGCAGCTCATTTGCACAGCTAGGGGGTAAGTGTAAAAATATCCCGGCTTTTCAGCATTCATTCAAAACGTGGAAGATGGCCATTATTGGGCGTAGAAGCCAAGGAGCGCAGCATTTATCGAAGCCGGACACTATTCGACAAGTATATGGAATTTGGAGAAGAACCCGCCCGCAATGCGAAGACAATCAACGCGTCGGACTCATCGTCATTGAAGCCTGGTTCGGGGGCTACTGAGGGAGTCCCGGTTTAGGGGGTGTACGGATAGCCGAACTATCACCGTTGGCCGGACTCCTGGACTATGAAGATACAAGATTGAAGACTTCGTCCCGTGTCCGGATGGGACTTTCCTTGGCGTGGAAGGCAAGCTTGGCGATACGGATATGTAGATCTGCTACCATTGTAACCGACTCTGTGTAACCCTAACCTATCCGGTGTCTATATAAACCGGAGGGTTTTAGTCCATAGGACGAACAACAATCATACCATAGGCTAGCTTCTAGGGTTTAGCCTCCTTGATCTCGTGGTAGATCTACTCTTGTAGTACCCATATCATCAATATTCATCAAGCAGGAGTAGGGTATTACCTCCATCAAGAGGGCCCGAACCTGGGTAAAAACATCGTGTCCCTTGTCTCCTGTTACCATCCGCCTAGACGCACAGTTCGGGATGCCCTACCCGAGATCCGCCAGTTTTGACACCGATAGGGCCTGTCGAAAGGAAACCTAAAAAGGGGAGAAGGAAAAATGAAAGTATGTGTGTCCAGGGAAGGTCGAGCTATATTATGGACCACTGTCTGGTTATGCCTCAGTCTCTGCCCATGGTATTTCGAGTGCGTAGTTATGTACGCTGTGATGCGTGATCCGCCATTTGGTCGGGGATCGAGATGGGGGCGTAATTGCTAGTCTAACTCCTAACGAGCCGAACTGTCATTCTGTGGAGTAGTCCGGAATGGTATGACAGTGTCCGAGAGTTTGGCTGCTGAATTAAAATTCTGCCTTAAAAGGCCGCTCTGTACTTCCGCTGCCAGGGCCGCGGTGTGCTCCTCGGTACAAAGGGAGTGCTCCGTGTTTCCATTGACTGTTATGACACCACGTGGTCCGGGCATCTTGAGCTTGAGATAAGCATAGTGTGGCACCGCATTAAATCGAGCGAATGCGGTTCGTCAGAGCAGTGCGTGATAGCCACTGCGGAAGAGGACGATATCGAAGATCAACTCTTCGCTTCGGAAATTGTCTAGGGATCCGAAGACAACCTCTAGTGTAATTGAGCACGTACATCGGGCCTCTACACCTGGTATGACTCCTTTAAAGGTAGTTTTGGTGGGCTTGATCCTTGATGGATCGATGCCCATTTTGCACACTGTATCCTGATAGAGCAGGTTGAGGCTGCTGCCACCGTCCATAAGGACTCGTGTGAGGTGGAATCCATCGATTATTGGGTCAAGGACCAGTGTGGTTGAACCACCGTGGCGGATACTAGTCGGATGGTCCTTGCGATCGAAAGTGATCGGGTAGGACGACCATGGGTTGAATTTTGGGGTCACTGGCTCTATCGCATAGACGTCCCTGATCGCGCGCTTGCGCTCCCTCTTGGGGATATGGGTAACGTATATCATGTTCACCGTTTTGACCTGAGGGGGAAACTTCTTTTGTCCCCCTGTGTTCGGTGGACGGGGCTCCTCGTTGCCGTCCTCACTTTGCGACCCCTTCTCCTTATTTTTGTTGTTTATCTTGTCGGCCTGCTTAAAGACCTAACAGCTTCTGTTGGTATGATTAGCTGGCTTATCAGGGGTCCCATGTATCTGGCATGGACGATCGAGAATACAGTCTAAGCTAGATGAGCCCGGATTGTTCCTTTTAAATGGATTCTTTCGATGGCCGGACTTGGAGCCACTGAATCCGGCGTTGACTGCCGTGTCGTCGGTATTATCACCATTGCTTCGACGCTTGTGTCTATTGCGTTGGGGCTTACCGTTGCTATTTCTGGCTTTAGAAGTTCCAGGTTCACTTGCATTGTTATTGCTACGGGCTAGCCAGCTATCTTCGCCCGCACAAAATCAGGTCATAAGCGCCATGAGGGCTTCCATGGACTTCGGCTTTTCTTGGCCGAGGTGACGGGTGAGCCACTCATCGCGGATGCTATGTTTAAAGGCCGCTAGGGCTTCGACATCCGGACAATCGATGATCTGGTTCTTTTTAGTAAAGAACCTAGTCCAGAATTTCCTGGCTGACTCTCCGGGCTGTTGGACTATGTAACTTATGTCATCGCATCCGGAGGTCGGACGTATGTAACTTAGGACAATGGAATTTTCGAGCAGGCTGTTCAACCAGTGTCGAGCTGGCCCCTTGAGCTTTAGTGGGAGGTATTTGATGGCATGAAGATCATCACCGCGGGCCATATGAATGTGGAGAAGAAAATCCTCGATCCATACCGCGGGGTCTGTTGTCCCATCATATGATTCGATGTTCATGGGTTTAAACCCTTCTGGGAATTCATGCTCCCTTACTTCACCAGTGAAGCAAAGGGGGTGTGCAGCGCCTCTATATCGGGCCATGCCACGACGTAGCTCGAATGGAGTCCATCTGCGGTTTTCGGCCTGGGCGTGATTATGCTTGTCGCGTCCGGCCAGATAGCCGTCGTCGCGTGTCGAGGCATGCCCTCGCGATTCGTAAATCGATTTGGTCTGTCCTGCTCTACTGTCCAGGTTCTGCCGCATGTCATATGTATAACCCCGAGCAGTTATGTCTCTGCCTTTAAGGCGAGGTATTATGTGCTGGTGTTCGGCTTGAGTTGCCGCTTTGTCCCGGCCATGTGGTGGTCAGTCTGCCGCATTACGCGCTGATGGTATGGGCTCCAGCACCTCATCATCAAATTGAGGTAACAATTTGCGCTTCGGGTAACTTTTGGTCGGGCGCTCAAGGCCATATTCCTCGGCTGCCAGGACGTTGGTCCATCTATCATTGAGCAGATCTTGATCAGCTTGAAGATGTTGGTGCTTCTTTTTCAGGCTCCTTGCAGTGGCGATTAGCCGGCGCTTAAAGCGCTCTTGCTCAAGAGGTTCCTCAGGCACGATAAAGTCTTCGTCACCGAGGCTCACCTCATCCTCGAAGAGTGGGAGATAATTACCGTCCTCTGAGTTTTTGTTTGCAGCCTGTTCCTCAGGGCTGACCTGCCCATCTTTCCGGTCGTCATGTTCGGCAGTTGGCTCGTCGGGGGTTTCTCTATCTTCGGCACCGTCCGGAGTGTTATTGTCTCCAGTGCCGGTATTGCTGTCTTTTCTACGGCGTGATTTAGAGCGGTGCCGCTGACGCTGGTGCTTTGGCTGTATCTCAGGAGGTTTATCCTCAACTGGGTCTTCTTTGTCATCGCCGTTATCCTTTTTGGGTGTATCCACCATGTACACGTCATATGAAGAGGTGGCCGTCCAGCGTCCAGTAAACAGCGGGTTTTGAGCCTGCTCATCTCTGGCATTGTCGTTCGTACCGTCGATGTCTTGGGAGCCGTAATCGAGCATGTCGGTTAAGTACTTGATAGTGGCTACGAAGTGGGTGGTGGGTGGGACATAAAATTCCCTACTCTCAGCCCCTAGTCCGGGCTGGGCATAGTTCGGACGTTGCTCCTCTGTAATGACAATGGATCGCATTAAGTCCAGAGCCTCGCTTAAAGGCGAGGTTTGTCCAGAGGGAAGAGAGTCCGCGGAGTACGGCGGGAGGGGGAATCCTCGGCCGAACTCACACGGTGCTGACTACGAGGGTTTGGGGCCAGTGTCCGAAGAAGGGTCTAACTTCATGATGGTTGCCAGCGATGCCACTTCATTCGGCTCTCCCGTACTGGGTTTAGTGACCGCAGACAGTCCGCCGGGCTCAAGAAGTCCGTCTTCGGGCATGGCGACGCACTCTGGATCTAAGGCCAGAGCGGAAGTTGGGGTCGTGAATCCTTGGAAGATCATGTCTCCCCGGACATCAGCGACGTAGTCCAGGTTTCCAAAACTAATCTGGTGACTGGGCGAGCTGTCGGTCGCTCGGAGATGGCTGCGAGTTGGCCCCGCAGAAAGGCCGCCGAACACGAAGATCTGGCCGAGGAGAAAAACTTCCCCCCGGACAGCATTGCTGTAGATGATTGATGGGGCCATCGAACCTCTTGGTGACGATGCAGCGGAACTCCAAATGAAAGCACCAATGTCGGTGTCAAAACCGGTGGATCTCAGGTAGGGGGTCCTGAACTGTGCGTCTAAGGTCGATGGTAACAGGATACAGGGGACATGATGTTTACCCAGGTTCGGGCCCTCTCTATGGAGGTAATACCCTACTTCCTGCTTGATTGATCTTGATGAATATGAGTATTACAAGAGTTGATCTACCATGAGATCATAATGGCTAAAACCCTATAAGTCTAGCCTGTATGATTGTGATTGCCCCTACAGACTAAACCCTCCCGTTTATATAGACACTGGAGGGGACTAGGGTTGTAAAAAGTCGGTTATAGAGAAAGGAATCTTCATATCCGAATGCCAAGCTTGCCATCCACGCCAAGGAAAGTCCCATACGGACAAGGTGAGAGTCTTTGGTCTTGTATCTTCATGGCCCATTAGTCCGGCCCATGTCTAACCGGCCGGACTCCCGAGGACCCCTTAATCCAGGACTCCCTCAACAGCAACATATGGTAAGCCAGTGTGTTTTAGTACATGTGAAATGTAATGCGTATGGGCTGCTTTCTTGGCTTGTGCCCTCAACCTGTAATCCTACAAAATTACAAATAGTTCAGCTGTCTGCTTTGCTGTATTGCTTGATTCGAATGCTTGTTTGCTACTTTTTAGGCTATACCTGAGTTGGCCAATATGTCAGCAGTGCCTACTGTACTATCGTAAAGAAATGCATGCCTAGTTCATTTGAGTCCTTAACTTTTCCTATGAACTTCATCACAAGACTGTCTTCGTAGTTTATATGAGGCCACACTGTTAAGTGCTTTCTCATATTATTTCAACTGCTTAGATACCTTGGCAACTTAAATATAGCGGTGATACACTCCCTTTCAAGTAGGGATGTCAACTCAGTCCCGTTTAATCCCGATTAAAGTCCACTAGTGGTATGATAGTTCAAAAGAGTTTTTTTTTGAGGAAAATGAACTAGGGAGCTAGCAAAAACTAACTAGATGGGACTGGCGGATGTCGTTTATTTGCCACTTACATTCAAAGTTTCATCTCGCCATTTCAATATCTTTTCGGCTGATGCTGCTTCAAACCATTTAAATGTAGCTTGCCATGCTCGGCAATAATTCGTATGTCATTTACCACGTAAGCTTACTGCCTGGATCATGTCATAACTGCCCCTTACTTATGTCCAGCGGAAACCTTTCAGGATCTCGTTCACACTAGGACACAATGTACAACCCCTGAATCTATTTTTGGAAGCAGTGCGCCATCCATGTTACTAGATGGTAGCAGTTCAGAGGCAACACCGCCGAGAGCAGTCTGACCACAGATATTATAGTTCTTGAGGCTCTAGTAGAGGCAGAAAGAGATGGTGTAGCTGCCATGAATGAGGTAATCTTGATCTTGAGGCTGGAAATTATGCAATTAGCTGCAACCCAAGAATTGGAGGAAGTAAGAATGTTGCATTTGAAGACGGAGGAGGTCCTGCTGTTTCTGCTATCTGAAGCCCATGGTAATCCCAGTTCTTCTTTAGATACCGGTTGAAAATGTCATTAGATTATTGTACTTGCATGTTGTGTCATGTCTCTGAATGGATTATGTTGTAAGACCCCCTATGTTGTCCATGTGTTGTAATGATCCAAATTTTTAGGCGAGGTAATCCTCAGCACTTGTATGATTGACATAAGGTGAACTGTTTTTCGTGTGAGCATATTGTATGGGATGAAATAACTGTTTCACTCAAAGCGTATCCAACCTACTATATTCGAAGATCACAGCATTTCTAAATCATAATCATATATAAAGGTGGAATAAATCTTTTTCGTGGTTTTGAAGAAATAAATAACAAAACATAGAATTATCTGTGGAATTTCGTAATCGTATACAAAATGGATTTGAATTTAGTTGCCAGGGCCTAGTGAAAACATGAATGTTAATTTTCCCAAGTTTTGAACAAAGCGGCTAAACACCCATTATCATTTGTGGGATGCCCGGAGCAAGTGTTTGTGAGATGGAAATAACTGTCTACCCCTGACACTTCACATCCTTATCAGCCGGATTTACACTTCTGTCGATAGGAGAAGACTAGTACCTTCAATCAAACGTGACACGACCGCCTCTGAGCCCATTTAGACACGGTGGGCACCAAACGTGGGCGGCAAAACACATTTGATTCAAGCTCGTCCGAAAGACATGTGTCTCTCCCTCTATTTCCCCATTCATACACGGTGGGCGGCAAGACAAACTCTCCTCGTCGGAAAAAGATGTAGGCAAATATTTTAAATAGGGGCAGATGAGTAACTTGCCTCAGACGTGACACAACCAACCTACCTGTCAGCCCCATTCATACACCATGGGCGCCAGCCGTGGGAGGAAAAACAACCTCTCCTCGCCGGAAATTGCTACCAGCAAATATTTGGGAGGTGCGAGATTACCGTCCTATCCCCAACCGACGTAATGTTCGAAAGTTTAAACGGGGGATAAGTTCGTAACTTTCCCACATTTCAGACAAGCGCCTCCCAAAGTTTGAGATCCCCCTCCCCCTCCATTTCCCCATTCATACACTTTCGGCGCCACAACAACCTCCCCACTACGGCCAGCCTCCTCCGTCCGCCACCCCATCCTCCACCTTGCCGGAGCCGCTACCCCTACCCCATCGTCTACTACAAGTGATGGACGTCTCTCATCCATGGCGCCGGACCAGGATCCTTTCATCGCATCCTCTCGCTTCATCGGCGCCGTCGTCCACCTTGCCGTTGCCGCTCCTACGACCGCCTCGTCCACGGCAACTGGATTTATCCCTCGACCTGGTCATCTTCCGTCTAAAGTCTTCTTCCCTACCGACGACAGCCATCGCACCCACATCACCCTCAACGTATCAGCAGGGGCCTACACGGCGTCACAAGAGAGGTGGTACTCTTCCATATGTGCTTAAGTTATTGATCTCACCCGGAAAATAGATCGTAAATTGTTTACTGTACTTTTCCTGTCCATACCAAATCGTAGTGGCTAGTTGAAAGAAAACATTGGTTGCAAAGTAGCTTTGTCCACTTTTTACCTTCAGATCCGCCATGGCACAGTCACTATACTCATAAAGCTTATAGTTTCCCCCCTTTATATTCACTACCATCATCGTAGGTGCTTCGTGTCATGCTAGCACTGCTCCTCAAGACCTCAACCCATCAAGCGAAACAACATGCCACTCATAATTGCAAATCTTAGGTGTTGAAATACGAATCTGATATGATGCTCATATTACTAAAACAGAGAATGTTTAATTGGTCACCTAATGTTCCTATATTCATTTTGAAAAGCATGTGCGCCACCCACTGGTCCAGCTAGTTCCACTTTCCTGATTTTACTCTTGATGCTTAGGGTTTTCCCCTTTTATCTACTCTACTATGATCTGTGTAGGTGCTTTTTGTCGTACTAGCATTACTCCACCCTTCAAGCTAAACAACACAACACTTAGAATTCCAAAGCTTAATTGTTCAAATATGATTGTGATATGATACTGATATTAGTTAACAGACACATTTAATTGGTTAGCTAAAGGTCCCACTTGAGTCTCCAAATGCATGTCGCGACATATAGAGACACAGCAGAATTGCATTTCTTTGTCACTTGTTGACTGTACTTTCTTGTCCACACCAAATCTTAGTTGTTATTTCAAAGCAAACATCGGTTGCTAACTACCCTTTGCGCAGTTTGCAGCTGTAGATCTGCCATCCCACTGCCATGGTGAACACTATACTCATCATGCTTACGGTTTCCCCATTTTTTGTTGACCACGATCAGCCTACGTGGTTCGCGTCGTAATAGCACTGCTGCACCCATCGAGCTAAACAAGCTTAGTTGTACAAATTCAAATATGATATTATGCTGATATTAGTAAAATTGAGAGATGTTTAATTGGTCAACTAATGTTCCTACTTTAGTATCTAAATGCTTGTGAGCCACATATGGAGAGACCAGAATGAATAGTATTTCTCTGTGCGCTCTGGTTCATCTTGGGTGGGCAACCGACATTGTATAGAAAGACTAGTAATATCTTCAATCTACTTGCTCTTCTGCTCTCTTCTTTAAGATGATCCTCTTCTCTTCTTTAATAAGTATGTTCCTTGTTGGGAAGAGTAGCAGAGACATTTGTGGTTGACTAGTTAGGTAAAGTTGTTCTCCCTTAGTATATTTTGAATCTATCAAGTCAGGTCGACTTGTTCTTCTTTACTATATGTTGAAGTTGTCATATGCAAAGTGTCATCACTTCTGGAGCTCTCATATTTTGAGTAGTAGGCCACATTATATTAATGCACACACCAAATTACAGCATGCATGGTATCTCTCAGAAGAATTGTAGAGATAGCACAAAGGCGTTTACTGGGAGGCACTATTGGATTAGAATCACTTCTGCATTACAAGGATAATCTCACTTGTTTTTATGTTTTCATGCATGTCAGGTGTTGAACATTATCAAAATGAATATGAGAATGGGCGCACGAGAGGAATATTGCGGAACAATCCAGTGGCTAACAAACTTGGCATGGTGGAGGATGGCCTATCTTATTCATCCATCAAGGTGCTTGCCCTAACTTGGCAAGGCTGTATTGGTCGCTCATATTTAGGATCTGACCTCTTGCATTACTTCTACTTTGTTGCACCATCTGCTTAGTTTAAGCATCATATATGAGTATATGCCATACCTATCCATTTTCTATACCTATTCCATGTGTCGTCATACTACGTTTTTCCAGTCAAATGTTGGTCTTTCGTAATAGATGTCCAAAAGGAAGTGGGTGTCACGCCCAATATGTGACCCTATCCAAAAGGAACTCGAAGGTCCCACCGGAAAAAGAAAGGGATGAAGAATGACGAACGAGACGAGAATTCACCGGTTGAAATAATTGACGGAAGACTGAAGAGGCTCCACGCGAATGAAATTGATGGTCGGAAGAAACTTCGAACTCCGGGAAGAAAAAGGGTGGAGGCGGAAAACAAAGGCAACTTGGAAGGGGAAATCGACGAATATCTTGAAGAGAGAGCACCGGTTGAAATCATTGAGGAGAGAGAGCAAAAACTACACACAAGTAGGATGGATACTCGATTATGAACTCCGGTTCCGAGAAGAAGAAGGGTGGGCGGGTGGGAAAAACAAGGACAACTTCGGACAAGGAAAAACAACGACGTCAGAGGAAAAACTGAGGATTGAACTCAAAGATGAAGAGGCTCGAGTCAACTTGACGAGAAATGCACCGGATGAAAAGAGCTGAGGAACAACGATCGGAAAACCAACTGCGTGATCCTAAAGAAAAATTTGAATGGGAAGAGGAGTAGCTCAAAACACCTACGTCAAGATTCCTGACCAGAGCGACGAAGGGGCAGAGGAGTAAAAAGAATTCCTACTCTCTGATATAACTAGACTCCGAAAATAGTTTTCTTCTAGACTCAACAACGGCCAAACTACATGATCAATCAAAGGGGCTCCTAGGGTCGGTCGAGGCTCTGATACCAACCTGTCACGCCCAATATGCGACCCTATCCAAAAGGAACTCGAAGGTCCCACCAAGGATAGACCCGATATTGAAACGCTTTGCAAGGTGGATATCATTACATCAACATTACATAATAGATGGGGATACATACATAAGGCACAAATGCCACAAGAATACATCAACATCATATACAAGAACAACATCCAACTACGGATGAAACATAAATGTAAACTCAAACGACATCCACCCTGCTAGCCCAGCTGCCGACGGAACCTATCCCCGATCAAGAAGAAGCGGAAGAAGAACTCCAAAACAAGCAAACATCGCTCTCGCGTCAGGATCATCGCAAAAACCTGTACTTGCAACTGGTGGTGTAGTAATCTGTGAGCCACGAGGACTCAGCAATCCCATTACCATGGGTATCAAGACTAGCAAAGCTTAATGGGTAAGGAAGGAGTAAAATGGTGAGGTTGCAGCAGCGACTAAGCATATATGGTGGCTAACATACGCAAATGAGAGCGAGAAGAGGAACAAAGGAACGGTCGTCAACTAGTAATGATCAAGAAGTGATCCTGAACTCCTACTTACGTCAGGCATAACCCAGAAACCGTGTTCTCCTCTCGATCAACCCCGAAAAGAGACACTCACGGTTACACACACGGTTGGTGTATTTTAATTGAGATCAACTTCGGGTTTTCTACAACCGGACATTAACAAATTCCCATCTGCCACATAACCGCGGGCACGGCTTTGAAAGTTCAAACCTGCAGGGTGTCCCAACTTAGCCCATGATAAGCTCTCGCGATCAACGAAGGATATTCCTTCTCCCGGGAAGACCCGATCAGTCTCGAATCCGGCTACAAGACATTTCACAGCAATAAAACAAGACCAGCAAAAGCCGCCCGCGCGCCGACAATTCCGATAGGAGCTGCACATATCTCGCTCGTGGCAACACCGGATGAGACATCCTACGAGTAAAACCAAACCTCGAGTTGCCACGAGGGGCCCCATGATCTACTCGGTTCGGGCCAGCACTTAGAGAAGCACCGGTCCGGGGGCTAATAAAGATGACCCTTGGGTTAATTACTCCCAAGGGAAATATAGGTGGTGGTGAGGCAAATAGTAAAACCAATGTTGGGCCTTGCTGGACGAGTCTTATTCAAAGCGAACTGTCAAGGGGGTCCCATAAATCACCCGACCGCGTTAGGGACGCAAAATCCGGGAACATAATACCGATATGAAGGAAACTAGGGCGGCAAGAGTGGAACAAAACACCAGGCATAAGGCCGAGCCTTCCACCCTTTACCAAGTATATAGATGCATTAATTAAATAAGATATATTGTGATATCCCAACAAGTAAACATGTTCCAACAAGGAACAACATCTCCATGTTCCAACAAGGAACAAACTTCATCTTCACCTGCAACTAACAACGCTATAAGAGGGGCTGAGCAAAGCGGTAACATAGCAAACAACGGTTTGCTAGGAAGGGTGTCAAAGGTTAGAGGCTGACATGGCAATTTGGGATGGCTTGATAAACAGGTAATAGGTAGCGTAGCATAGCAACAGAACGAAGCAACTAGCATAGCAATGATAGTAGTGAGATCCAGGGTAGCGGTCATCTTGCCTGAAATCCCGCAAGGAAGAAGAATGAGTCCATGAAGAAGATGAACGGATGAAGCCGAACCAAGCGTAGACGAACGAATCCTCACGATCGCAACGAAACGGGAACTAACAAGAAGAAGCACGCAACATGGTAAACACTCCACACATGAACAAGGCATGATGCACAACCAAGCATAATGCATGACAAAACTAGATGAGGCCACTCATGGCAAGAGATGATGCAAACAAGAGCAACACATCAAGACAAGTTTAAATGAGGCCGGGAACATCATATAACAAATCCGGTAAGTCCTCATATGCCAATTTCGAAATTGTTCCAGATCTGAATAAACCTTAGGTTCAAGTTGTTAAACAGCAAGTTAAGATGCACCACGATGATCTACACGAAATTCTAGTCAAGTTACATATAAAGTTCATTTAATTCGGAGCTACGGCCTAGAAGATATGAGCAAAACAAGATAAGCATGGCATTGGTGCAAAATGCATACAAACATCAAGCAAACACCTCAAAACAAGGATGCAACATGATAATATGAAACTACATGCAAAATCAAGCAAGTTTCATATAGAGCACAATCAAAACGGAGCAACGGTTCAACACATACACCCTATACAAGTCATGACAACAATCTGCCCAAAACAGCAACTAGGCATATTGCAAGCATCAAAACAACAAGCTACAGCATCTCAACATGATAACAAAAGGCATGGGCATGATGTACAGGTAAAGCATTAGAAAACATGAACACTGAGCTATCTTCAGAAATGACTAGAACATGCTCAAAATGACATGGCAAGATAGCAAGTAATAACAGTTTCAGACTTAGCAGAAATTAACATCAGGTTGCAATGTTAAGAGCTATGAAACAACATGTTACAGGAACTTATCATGGCAAACAAAGGCATGGCATGAATCTAATAATTGCATAGAACAAAAGTCCTTTAATGACCATAAGCCAAAAAGGATCAGAAAATATAGTAACACCCATGTCAATATTGAAAGTTTCGTCAACAGATTCAACAACATGGCATGTCAAAAACTGATAACAAGTAGGCATGTTTACAAGCTCAATGCACTCACTACAGAGCCTTACATGGCATGGCAAGGCACCCAATAGCAAGAAGACATGGCATAGAAGATATACATGGCAAGAACAACATCATAGCATGCAAGGATCAATCACAACAACCTTGGCAAAATTGAATAACCTGTAAACAATCTGCCAGGAACATTTTGAAGCAAAAGTAGAGCTCGATTGACTCAAGCTATGGCACTCCATAATTGCAAACAAGGGCATGGATGGATAGAGCAAGACATGTAGAACAAAACATCCTTACTGAAGTATCTCAAAATATGCATGGATCTCTCTGTAGCATCAAGTTAACATGGCATCAAAATATCAGCAAAACAGGGCTGAAATCAGCAACATCAGGACACCTAGTTTGCATGCTTGTGCTAGTCACCACATAGATCACAAAAATACATAGCAAGCACCACTGGAAAGAAGACATGGCATATAACAAAACTCATGTAGGACTCAAGTCCATAGGATGCACACATCAATCATGGCAAAAATGACAAAAGTGCATGTTCTGATAAAAATCAGAAACTAACATCACATAGCACTCTTCTAACAGCATTTCGGGCATCAAGATGAGCTCAAATAAAAATGATGCAATGGAATGAAATGATCTACTCTTCGAGACGAACATTTTGACGTATTACACGCACGAAACGGAGCAACGATGACAGAGATATGATGCAATGAAAATGCAACAAAATTACTGCAGATTACGGGACTTAGTGAAAAAAACAACCTCCGAAAGTCAACGGGACGAGGATATCCGGGACGGAGGGATCCGGGGTGAGGGCGTTTGGATCTTGTCCCGGTGGATCTGGTCCAGGCAGGATGGATCCGGCCGGAGTGGAACTCCGGCGAGCCACTCCGGCGAGGCGACGTCGGCGGGGCCGGCCGGGGGCGGCGGCCGGAGGAGGAGGCGGCACGGGCGGCGTGGGAGAGGCCGGGAGGCGCTTGGATGGCGCGCCACGGGCGACGGGTCGGCGCGGGCACGCTGCTGGAGGCGGACGGCGGGCGCGGCGAGGCGCGGCGCTGCTGGGCGCTGGGCGGCGCCCGCCGAGGCGGAGATGGCAGCATGGCGGCGCGCATTTTTCGGCGGCGCAAGGCGGCGACGACGGCGGCGGGGCTCGGCGCCACGGATGCGGCGGCGGGCCTAGACGGCGGCGGAGAGATGGCGGCGGCGGCGCACCGGGCAGGCGAGGCGAGAGGCGGCGGCGCAGCGATCCGGCGGCGCGCGGCGCAGGCTCCTCTCGGCTGGGGGGGCGCGGGCGGGCCAGCGGGGCCGCGGGCGGGCGCTGTGGGAACGGGCGGCGGCGGGGACACGTGGCAAGCCACGATTGGCTGCGGGCGCGGGCGCGGACATGTCCGGCATGGGGCGGACGCGTCCGGTGGCGGCGGAGGGCGAGATCTAGGGTTTCGGGGGTGATTCATCCGCGAAAAATGGAGGGGAGGACCTATTTATAGGTAGAGGGAGCTAGGAGACTCCAAATGAGGTGCGGTTTTCGGCCACGTGATCGTGATCGAACGACCGAGAGCATGGAGGGGAGTTTGGTGGGTTTTGAGCCACTTAGAAAGGGGAGTTGGGCTGCTCTTTTGCGGTCACCCGGTTAACCGTTGGAGTACCAAACGGCCTCCGAATAACACGAAACTTGACAGGCGGTCTACCGGTGCTATACCAAGGCCGCTTGACAAACCTCGGTCCATTCCGAGCCCGTTTAACACCCGCACATGAAAAGAGGTAAAAGGGGGCGCCGGGAGACATAGGAGTGCCGGATTGCAAAACGGACAACGGGGAAAATGCTCGGATGCATGAGACGAACACGTATGCAAAATGAAATGCACATGATGACATGATATGAAATGCAGATGATGACATGGCAAAGAGAGACACGCAAGCACATGACATGGCAACAACGACGAATAACTGGAAGACACCTGGCGCATCGAATCCGGGGCGTTACAACACTCCTCCACTAACAAGAGATCTCGTCCCGAGATCTTAGGACCGAGACGGAAGGGAAAAGGGATGAGGAGAAAACAAGAACTGAAGAGAAGAAGCAAAGAATCGAGAGCACTCGAGAATAAGAGAGGAAACGGCGAGAATGACGAGAATCAAAAGCTCACGGAATCAAGATAAACTCTGAAACTACTCGTTCTAACCGGAGTGGTTAGAATGAGAAAAGAAACGGATAAGACTGAAAGAATTTAGGCAGCACTCCGGCTACACATGGAGGAATAGAACACGAACTTCAGAGGATACTTGATGACATAAGCAACGCAATACCTCCGGAAGATTTGGAAAAATTGAATGAAAAGAACTTAGAAGGAAGGGTTGACTAGAGTTGTTGAGAAAATCAACAACGAAAGAATAAGATTGTTGTGGACTTATGGAAATCATCTCGAAATTAATGAGGTGATAACCGGCCGCAAACGAAAATGATTGAAAAGCTGAGAAGAACGAAGGAATGCAAAAACTCCACTTCAAAAGAATACGGAGACTTAATTGCACTTCGAGATGCAAGAAGAAAAGATACTTGAATTCCTCCAAAAGAATCTTGATGAACACTTGAAGAATGAATTAAATCATGAAGATCCACCGTGAAGAACTCCGGTAACAAAAGATGATGAGATAAAAATGAAGGATGAAAAAAATAAGGATTAAGCCTTGCGATGATTCCGATGGAGGTTCCGACGAAATAGTCGAGGAAAATTGAACTCCGGATAAGAAAAAGATGAAGAGACTTAGAACTAGAATTTATTCATTAAGAACAACTCCGAAGGAAGGGATTAATCACTTGAATGAAATAAGAATAAGATTTATTGTATGCTTATCCTTCATCAAATTAAATTGATGACAAGCAATGGATTTTGCATATTCCTTATTCTTCTAGAAAAAGGATTGAGAAGGGATAGCACAAAACTGGAGAGAGTCTTCATGAACTACCGGTAGGATTTGAAAGAACGAATGGATTAAAGTGATAAACAAGGAAAAGAATCTTGAACGAACCACCGTAAGAATTCGGAAATGACTGATGAAAGAGAATGAATCACCGGGAAGAATTAGAAAACACGAAGATACTTGAGGGAAAATTAGAGACAAGAGAACAAAGAGATCGCGAACTGATAGAAGAATATTTGAACGAAGCACCGGAAGAATATTGAGACGAACGAAGGGGCACGAATATGGAATAATTGGAGAACGAATTTGAAAAAAACTTAGAATGAAGAAATCTTCCGAAAAGATGGCCTCCGGATGAAAAGAAATAGAAATCAACTTCTGAAACACTCCGGACGGATGAAAAGAATTGCACGACTGGAAACAATTAGATAGGATAACATCGAGCTAGCACCATGAATCTCGGGAACGGCAAGATTTGAGGAAAAACTTTTCTTCGATCTTGAATGACGACAGAAAACACCACCAAAATTGTTGAGATACTCGGGAGCATGAAAAGAGGAAGTGTTGACCCAAAGATGAAAAGAATTTGAAAGCGATCTTGAGAAGACATGTGGTGATGAAATTCATTCTTACGTCACACTTCAAAAGGATTTGAGAATAACTCCGGGGAACTCAGAAGAGTCAGGTAAGATCCTGGGAAAAGACCTGTGGGTTAGGGCCCACTGAAGAGATAACACCGTTGGAAAGGATTGTTGAACAGATAGATGATGCACCGGAATAGTTGAAATATTTGAATGAAGTGACAACCTCGAATTAATTCGAACACAGGCGAATCTCTTGAGATGTCTTCGGAACTCCGGAATGATAAACTGGCGAGAGGCGAACGAGCAAGGGGAAAACATTTGAGCCGAGGAAAAGAATATGATCACCCGAAAAAAAACATGAATTGAGTCCACCGGAAAAAGAAAGGGATGAAGAATGACGAACGAGACGAGAATTCACCGGTTGAAATAATTGACGGAAGACTGAAGAGGCTCCATGCGAATGAAATTGATGGTCGGAAGAAACTCGAACTCCGGGAAGAAAAAGGGTGGGAGGGCGGGAAAACAAAGGCAACTTGGAAGGGGAAATCGACGAATATCTTGAAGAGAGAGCACCGGTTGAAATCATTGAGGAGAGAGAGCAAAAACTACACACGAGTAGGATGGATACTCGATTATGAACTCCGGTTCCGAGAATAAGAAGGGTGGGCGGGTGGGAAAAACAAGGACAACTTCGGACAAGGAAAAACAACGTCGTCAGAGGAAAAACTGAGGATTGAACTCAAAGATGAAGAGGCTCGAGTCAACTTGACGAGAAATGCACCGGATGAAAATAGCTGAGGAACAACGATCGGAAAACCAACTGCGTGATCCTAAAGAAAAATTTGAATGGGAAGAGGAGTAGCTCAAAACACCTACGTCAAGATTCCTGACCAGAGCGACGAAGGGTCAGAGGAGTAAAAAGAATTCCTACTCTCCGATATAACTAGACTCCGAAAATAGTTTTCTTCTAGACTCAACAACGGCCAAACTACACGATCAATCAAATGGGCTCCTAGGGTCGGTCGAGGCTCTGATACCAACCTGTCACGCCCAATATGCGACCCTATCCAAAAGGAACTCGAAGGTCCCACCAAGGATAGACCCGCATATTGAAACGCTTTGCAAGGTGGATATCATTACATCAACATTACATAATAGATGGGGATACATACATAAGGCACAAATGCCACAAGAATACATCAACATCATATACAAGAACAACATCCAACTACGGATGAAACATAAACAGAAACTCAAACGACATCCACCCTGCTAGCCCAGGCTGCCGACCGAACCTATCCCCGATCAAGAAGAAGCGTAAGAAGAACTCCAAAACAAGCAAACATCGCTCTCGCGTCAGGATCATCGCAAAAACCTGTACCTGCAACTGGTGGTGTAGTAATCTGTGAGCCACGAGGACTCAGCATCCCATTACCATGGGTATCAAGACTAGCAAAGCTTAATGGGTAAGGAAGGAGTAAAATGGTGAGGTTGCAGCAGCGACTAAGCATATATGGTGGCTAACATACGCAAATGAGAGCGAGAAGAGGAACAAAGGAACGGTCGTCAACTAGTAATGATCAAGAAGTGATCCTGAACTCCTACTTACGTCAGGCATAACCCGAAACCGTGTTCTCCTCTCGATCAACCCGAAAAGAGACACTCACGGTTACACACGGTTGGTGTATTTTAATTGAGATCAACTTCGGTTTTCTACAACCGGACATTAACAAATTCCCATCGCCACATAACGCGGGCACGGCTTTGAAAGTTCAAACCCTGCAGGGTGTCCCAACTTAGCCCATGATAAGCTCTCGCGATCAACGAAGGATATTCCTTCTCCCGGAAGACCCGATCAGTCTCGGAATCCGGCTACAAGACATTTCACAGCAATAAAACAAGACCAGCAAAGCCGCCCGATCGCCGACAATTCCGATAGGAGCTGCACATATCTCGTTCTCGAGGCAACACCGGATGAGACATCCTACGAGTAAAACCAAACCTCGAGTTGCCACGAGGGGCCCATGATCTACTCGGTTCGGGCCAGCACTTAGAGAAGCACTGGTCCGGGGGGGGGGGGGGGCTAAATAAAGATGACCCTTGGGTTAATTACTCCCAAGGGAAATAAAGGTGGTGGTGAGGCAAATAGTAAAACCAAAGTTGGGCCTTGCTGGACGAGTCTTATTCGAAGCGAACTGTCAAGGGGGTCCCATAAATCACCCGACCGCGTTAGGGACGCAAAATCCGGGAACATAATACCGATATGACGAAAACTAGGGCGGCAAGAGTGGAACAAAACACCAGGCATAAGGCCGAGCCTTCCACCCTTTACCAAGTATATAGATGCATTAATTAAATAAGATATATTGTGATATCCCAACAAGTAAACATGTTCCAACAAGGAACAACATCTCCATGTTCCAACAAGGAACAAACTTCATCTTCACCTGCAACTAACAACGCTATAAGAGGGGCTGAGCAAAGCGGTAACATAGCCAAACAACGGTTTGCTAGGAAGGGTGTCAAAGGTTAGAGGCTGACATGGCAATTTGGGATGGCTTGATAAACAGGTAATAGGTAGCGTAGCATAGCGATAGAACGAAGCAACTAGCATAGCAATGATAGTAGTGAGATCCAGGGTAGCGATCATCTTGCCTGAAATCCCGCAAGGAAGAAGAACGAGTCCATGAAGAAGATGAACGGATGAAGCCGAACCAAGCGTAGACGAACGAATCCTCACGATCGCAACGAAACGGGAACTAAAAAGAAGAAGCACGCAACATAGTAAACACTCCACACATGAACAAGGCATGATGCACAACCAAGCATAATGCATGACAAAACTAGATGAGGCCACTCATGGCAAGAGATGATGCAAACAAGAGCAACACATCACGACAAGTTTAAATGAGGCCGGGAACATCATATAACAAATCCGGTAAGTCCTCATATGCCAATTTCGAAATTGTTCCAGATCTGAATAAACCTTAGGTTCAAGTTGTTAAACAGCAAGTTAAGATGCACCACGATGATCTACACGAAATTCTAGTCAAGTTACATATAAAGTTCATTTAATTCGGAGCTACGGCCTAGAAGATATGAGCAAAACAAGATAAGCATGGCATTGGTGCAAAATGCATACAAACATCAAGCAAACACCTCAAAACAAGGATGCAACATGATAATATGAAACTACATGCAAAATCAAGCAAGTTTCATATAGAGCACAATCAAAACGGAGCAACGGTTCAACACATACACCCTATACAAGTCATGACAACAATCTGCCCAAAACAGCAACTAGGCATATTGCAAGCATCAAAACAACAAGCTACAGCATCTCAACATGATAACAAAAGGCAAGGGCATGATGTACAGGTAAAGAATTAGAAAACATGAACACTGAGCTATCTTCAGAAATGACTAGAACATGCTCAAAATGACATGGCAAGATAGCAAGTAATAACAGTTTCAGACTTAGCAGAAATTAACATCAGGTTGCAATGTTAAGAGCTATGAAACAACATGTTACAGGAACTTATCATGGCAAACAAAGGCATGGCATGAATCTACTAATTGCATAGAACAAAAGTCCTTTAGTGACCCTAAGCCAAAAAGGATCAGAAAATATAGTAACACCCATGTCAATATTGAAAGTTTCGTTAACAGATTCAACAACATGGCATGTCAAAAACTGATAACAAGTAGGCATGTTTACAAGCTCAATGCACTCACTACAGAGCCTTACATGGCATGGCAAGGAACCCAATAGCAATAAGACATGGCATAGAAGATATACATGGCAAGAACAACATCATAGCATGCAAGGATCCATCACAACAACCTTGGCAAAATTGAATAACCTGTAAACAATCTGCCAGGAACATTTTGAAGCAAAAGTAGAGCTCGATTGACTCAAGCTATGGCACTCCATAATTGCAAACAAGGGCATGGATGGATAGAGCAAGACATGTAGAACAAAACATCCTTACTGAAGTATCTCAAAATATGCATGGATCTCTCTGTAGCATCAAGTTAACATGGCATCAAAATATCAGCAAAACAGGGCTGAAATCAGCAACATCAGGACACCTAGTTTGCATGCTTGTGCTAGTCACCACATAGATCACAAAAATACATAGCAAGCACCACTGGAAAGAAGACATGGCATATAACAAAACTCATGTAGGACTCAAGTCCATAGGATGCACACATCAATCATGGCAAAAATGACAAAAGTGCATGTTCTGATAAAAATCAGAAACTAACATCACATAGCACTCTTCTAACAGCATTTCGGGCATCAAGATGAGCTCAAATGAAAATGATGCAATGGAATGAAATGATCTACTCTTCGAGACAAACATTTTGACGTATTACACGCACGAAACGGAGCAACGATGACAGAGATATGATGCAATGAAAATGCAACAAAATTACTGCAGATTACGGGACTTAGTGAAAAAAACAACCTCCGAAAGTCAACGGGACGAGGATATCCGGGACGGAGGGATCCGGGTGAGGGCGTTTGGATCTTGTCCCGTGGATCTGGTCCAGGCAGGATGGATCCGGCGAGTGGAACTCAGCGAGCCACTCCGGCGGCGGCGTCGGCTGGCGGGGCGGCGGGGCGGGCCGGAGGAGGAGGCGATCGGGCGGCGCGGGAGAGGCCGGGAGGCGCGAGATGGCGCGCCACCGGGCGGCGGGTCGGCGCGGCACGCCGGCTGGAGGCGACGGCGAAGCGTGGCGAGGCGCTGGCGCTGCTTGCGCTGGGCGGCGCGGCGCCGAGGCGGAGATGGCTGGCGGGCGCAAGACTTCTGGCGGCGCAAGGCGGCGGACGACGGGCGGCGGGCTCGGCGCCAGCGGATGCGGCGCGGGCCTAAACGGCGGCGGAGAGATGGCGGCGGCGGCGCACCAGCGGCGAGGCGAGAGGCGGGCGGCGGCGCAGCGATCCCGGCGGCGCGCGGGCGAGGCGGGCTCCTCGGGCTGGGAGGGCAGCGGACGAGCCAGCGGGCCTTGGCGCGCGTGTGGAACGGCGGCGGCGGGACACGTGGCAAGCCACGATTAGCTCTGGAAGGGGCGCGACGTGTCCGCATGGGGCGGACGCGTCCGGTGGCGGCGGAGGGCGAGATCTAGGGTTTCTGGGGTGATTCATCCGCGAAAAATGGAGGGGAGGACCTATTTAAAGGTAGAGGGAGCTAGGAGACTCCAAATGAGGTGCGGTTTTCGGCCACGCGATCGTGATCGAACGACCGAGAGCATGGAGGGGAGTTTGGTGGGTTTTGGGCCACTTAGAAAGGGGAGTTGGGCTGCAACAAAAGAGGCTTTTGCGGTCACCCGGTTAACCGTTGGAGTACCAAACGGCCTCCGAATAACATGAAACTTGACAGGCGGTCTACCGGTGCTATACCAAGGCCGCTTGACAAACCTCGGTCCATTCCGAGACCGTTTAACACCGCACATGAAAAGAGGTAAAAGGGGGCGCCGGGAGACATAGGAGTGCCGGATTGCAAAACGGACAACGGGGAAAATGCTCGGATGCATGAGACGAACACGTATGCAAAATGAAATGCACATGATGACATGATATGAAATGCAGATGATGACATGGCAAAGAGAGACACGCAAGCACATGACATGGCAACAACGACGAATAACTGGAAGACACCTGGCGCATCGAATCCGGGGCGTTACAGAGGGTGAGTGCAGATCCTCAAGGAGTACAAACTAGGTATTTGGAAAAGGTAGTGATACATGTTGAATCAGATAGACCAGCAGCGACAGAAAACACAGGCCCAACTGCACCACACTTTACCCCTACTCCACTGGCTAAACCCCTATCAGAACTGTGAGAGCCCAGCGTCAAGTACTGTCTATGATATAAATTCAAAATTTGAACTCCTAAATTTCTGCATGTGCCTTACCTTCTCTCTTGGATGAAAACTAATTTCAGATGAATCTTCTTGCTCAAAGGATCATAGGATCTCACAACAATACTAGGCTCTGTATTGCTCTTGTCAGTACCTCTTCCCTTTGTCAGCATACTTACACTCATTGTTGTTTGATTATGTAGCATCACTGTAAATGTTCGCTTCTTTATCCTCCCTTTGCTTGAAATTATAAGATCTATATTTACCATTAGATAAATGTAGAATTAACACAATGGTTATGAAGTTTTGGATTGCTCATGTAAGTACCTGTTGTCATGTACTCCCTCTGTATCGAATTAATTGTTTATCAATTGGATGTATTTAGACCTTAATAGTGCTAGATACATCCATTTGAGCGACAAGTAATAACGAACAGGTGGTGGTATTACTGTACTTGGATCATGAAATAGTTGATTGTCTGGCATTACTCTGCATCTTATCTACCCTGCCCTCCACTTTCTCCAAATTATCATATCTACATTTACTCTTACCAAAATATTGAATAAAGCCAATGCCACTGCACACGTTGATGTCTGCATTCCTCTTGTCGGTACCTTTTGCCTTGTAACACTGTACTTAATTAATTGCTATTTGATTATGTATCATCAGTCTGCACCTCAGCTTCATTATCACCTGTTTCTTCCAATATTATTTGATCTATATTTACTCTTTGCAAAATGTATAATAATGGCAACGCTTATAAAGAAGTTTCTTTGGGGAATTTATTGAATTATCCTTCCATCAACGTGGAGAAGGGCTTTGGCCAACCCGTGTTAACATGTAATGCAAATTCATCCTTCTCAAGCCTTCAAACTTTGTCCTAGTATAGATTTGGGTAGGCATCATTTCCTCCACTACCGTTTACTTTGCTGTTTACATCTGATTTGGATGTTTGGAACAACTACCAGTTTTAAATTGTAGTTGTAAAAACATGTTCCTTATGCAGAACAGATCCACTTATTTGCTTATATAATTGTGAAACATGTTACGTGTCTCCTTGTTTCTCTTTCAGAGTCGTATCTCTTATGCCAGGCAGAACTTTAGGGAAGATAGTGAGCCAAACCATCTTGAAGAGAGCGATATGACCCCAAGGACCTATCTTGATGAAGACAGTGAGTTGAAGCTACTCACCAGCAGCTGTGAGACAACCTCTATGCAGTCGCTGCCTCAATCAGTTTGACTTCCTCAGTCTCAACTTAAAGCGGAAAGGCTTGCTTCAGCTCAGCTCCGACTTGAAGTCAAAGATGTAATGAAGATGTCAGAGGACTGCCTTGCACGCTATGGTGCTATATAGCTAGGGATGGATCATCTAAGGTTGACACAACTGAGGTCTCATCATCTTGTTAGGCTGCTTGTGGGGCCCGTCCTGGCCAGGCCTAGTGCCTTCTGAAGTACTCTCAGTTTTCTATATTCTTTTGTCGGCGCATTTATATGCACTGGTGGCGACCTTTGATGCCCAGTGTATGTAATCTTGCGGTCACGTTGCACTTTATTATCACCAGTAGCGAACTTTGATTCCTAGTGGATGTAAAATGTCTTAATTTCTCTATTGTGTAGTCTAGGTTTATTCTTTGTCGGCATGTTGTAATTTAGGTCGGAAGGTTTAGTGGATCTGAGTGTTGTTGGTCTTCAGGCCGGCCCGTTACTCATATGGGCCGAAACATGGACCTATAATCATATTGGGCTATTACCAGGTCTAAACCTATAGTAGGTTCCCGCCTTTAACAGACCGAGTAAAGTTCTGGCCAGCTGGGCCAGAGAATACCATGGGCTTTAAATAGGCTAAAACCTAGATTGGAATAGCGTTGAGCAAAAAAGTTCACGGGCCAATACAGGCCAAAACTGCCTACGGCCCATGTTTGGCCCAAATAGGAGGAGCAGTTAACAGACCAAAATATATCTCGGGCCTGTTTGGCCCAATTAAATTATGGGCTTTAAGCAGGCAAGTATCCACGCAGGCCATAGACCCAAAAGTGTCACGGGCCATTATGAGATGGGATGTAAGCTGGCCGGATTCAACGCAGGTTGTAATTAGGCCCATCTATTACACGGTCCATTAATGGGCCAATAGGCTAGTTGGGCTGAAATTTATCCACGAAGACTACGAGTCGTTAAGAGGCCTAAAGTTACTTCGGACAAGAAATAGCCCAGTTTATGTATGGGTCGTTAAATGGCCTAAAGATAAACCGAGCCAACAATGTTCCAGATGCACCACGGGCCGTTAACAGGCTGAAAGTATTATCGGGCCGAACTGGCAAACGGGGATTTAACAGGCTGAAATACAAACATGTCTTAGAATGGGCCCAAAAGAATAGTGGCTAGTTAACGGGCCTGATCCGATATGGGCCATAATTTGGCCCAAAACATGACAGATTCTGAACGGGCCTAATCTGGTATGGCCTCAATTTGACCCAAAACATGGCAGGCTGTTAACGGGCCAGCCCACTAGTGTCTGAAAAAACATGGTGGGCCTTTAGCTGGGCTGGCCTTTTCACCAGAATGGGCCTCTATTGGGCTGTGCTAGATGTCGACCTATCATAGGCGCCTCTTGTTCAATGAGTGGATGACATCCGTCCCAACGGTGAGCCAACACGTGTTTCCTTCGGACAATGAGTATCTTACACATGGAAAATTCCCATTGGTCCGGGCTGTTAACGGGTTATCGGATCCAAAACCGGACTCGGTAGCTTAACGGCGACCCGTTACGGTCGATGCCACGTGTCGGTCACCCTTGACAAAAGCACTTCTATGACGCGCGATTTATCTTCATGGAAGTGGACACTTTCATGATGATAATTTTTGGTAATGTCATGGAACACTTCTATGACAACACTGGTATGACTATCTTCATTCTGACATAAAATCGTCATGGATCTACATGCATGACAGAAAACGTGACCTACTGTGACAAACACGTATCATCATGGAAGTGTTTTTTGTAGTGTCACAAGGTTGTTCTTCCATTGTACCAGTTCATCCTCAGCCCCTTGTGAGGCTAATCCACCACAAAGCAGGAGTAGGGTCTTATACCGCAAGGTGGCCTGAACCTGGGTAAACTGTCGTGTCCATCTTCTTCCTTGTTCAATGAGCTAGGACAAGAGGGTGATGAATTGGTTGGCTGAAGAGGTTGAGTTCTTCGCACATGCCCCAGAGTTTGGATGTTTCTTGGGTCTGCGGAGCCCTGAATCCGACAACATAAGAACAGTTGGCGTATGACTGACCAAGCTAGACGTGAAATTAGAGTCATGATACTAAAATTTTCTAAGGTACTCCCATTTATTTCACAGGCCGAAGAATTCGAGGTCAATGAGAGGATTATCATAGCCATCCTTATTAGATCCGATACTTCAGTTCTATAGTCTCCACCAAGATGCTATTAATGAGGCAAGTTAATAATGCATTGCATAAATTCTGAGTATATATTGAATAAGCTAGACTATCATACGTGCATTACCATCAAAATTCTGAAAGGTCCTCACAATCTTCTTTGCAAATGACCCTTCTCTGTTCTGAAATTTTTTCAATTCAAAATTGACAGCTTGATCTTGCTTGTCATCATCACCATAATAAAAGGTCTCCACACAACTGATAAACCCTTATGTTATTGTTCCATCATTAAAAAATATTAGTATCGGCATAACTATAATGATGAGGACATCTCTAGTCTTTTACCATCCTTTCCCATTGATGATGTTGCTACACATCACGTGTCCAATGAAATTAGAATTGGACCAATTACAAGAACACGTGCAAAACTACTAGAACTATAGGTGTATTCACTATTAGTTGAATCTGACATTTGTGTTAATGAGAATTTTATACTGCCTAAGACTTTACATGTTTGTATGATCAGATTTGAAGAGAAGACAAGCTTCGCACACGAATATGAAGAATTGCAGCACCAAGAAGGCCTACACTTGTCTAGTATCAGCAAGTGCTCGAGGGAGGAGAGGGAGGCAGGTGCACAACATAAAAGGAAGGAAAATTAGGATCAGACTCAGATTGACTGTCAGGAGGCCCGAAATTGGTATATGTGCAGAATTCTTGTCCATACTCGAAGTAAGGCTTGCAAATACAATTTGGAAAGCTTGTGTCATGTGCTTTCAAAGCTATATACCTGCAGCCCACGCTTCACGGTGACTGAGTCACAGTCGTCAAAACAATACGGCGGTTGTTTCTGCTAGTTTTCCAGATAGAGTCATTTAAGTTAGGAAAGTTAGAGATATGCTTGATTTCGACCCAAACACTAGGTTGGACGTCCACGGGTCTTTATATACCCTTGTAATAGAGGCTTTTAGGGTTAGACCACGTTTTGATTAAACTCATACCATACTGAATTGCTTTAAGCATTCCTCTGTATTCATATTCCTCTTTATATCGATCAGGAATATTTATGTACACCAAATTCGTTTCGATAGGGTGTATTTTCTACTGAAAGTCAAGTGCTATCTGTCATTCCATTGGGAATTGGGAGTTCGTAGAAACACTTCATCGTTGGCGGCTACGTGCACAAGTGTGTGGTGTTGCGAATATCCATAGGGTTGAAGATCCGTCGCATTGCAAATGGGGGAAAAGCAGGAGAGTTCAAGAGCATCTAACAAGTTATCCATCATGTTCATCATCGACATCATCCTCTCACTAAGAAGATCGGGCCACCCCGTATCATCTTGGTATCATATTTCGAGCGTTTACTCGGTGAGCATCCACCGATACATTAGATTAGTTTTGTTTTCGACCTATACAGAAAAATCCAAAAAAAATTAGGGTTTAGAGATTTGCCATAGCCTAGATAGCATCGATTCCAAGTTTTAGTTGTTGACTGTAGTATTTTATTTGCGTAACTTACATTGTGATCAAAGTCATTGTAGATTGCCTAGGTTTTCCTTTTCTCACGTCGGAGTCGTTTGGTTGTTGTCAAGTCTGTTCGCCTGATTCAGAATTAGTTTGGTTAGATTAAATATCTGAATCATATTGTGTTTCCTTTGATAATCCTTGTTAGCCTTTCTTCTTTTGCATAGCACTTTCCTATTGAGACTATCATATCCTTTGCTCTACGGGTTACTCATATATGAATTTGGAGAGTGCACATTTGTTTTCACAAAATCAGATTGGTTACTAATTGCTCAGGTTTCTATAGAAAAAAACAAAAAAAGAGAAAGAACAAATGAAAAAGGAGAAAAAGAAAGCTACACGTGAAAGTTGCATATAAGTTTGGAGAGTTTGTTCAGTTTTTCCGCAACGTTCATTGCACTAGTAGATTGAGCAATCTTTCGCCCGTATAAATTGAGTGTTTTGTGAGTGTCTCTCCTATGCATTTGCAACAAGAGCATTACTCCGACATTCCAGAATTTTGAGCTCGGTATCGGAGTTGCATTTTCCCCATTTATCTCCATCGTGTTTATTTCCGTGGGTCTTTTTGTCATACGATCAACACTAGGATTTGTGAATTGGTGTTGTTAGGTATCCCAGCCAAGCTACACCATATACCCCAGTTTGCTGTGTGATAGTTTTCACCCTCGGGCGCTACATCACATTCGTGCATGTTCTACCCATACAAGTTGGCAAGCTTTTCTAATTCACTTCGGAGCACTAAGATACCTTGTTTCTTCTAGTGTTCAGTGAGTTGAGAGTTTTCCACATACACTATATTTTCTGTGAGTACTAATCACCTAATCATGTCCGGCGAGTCTTTTGATGTACAGCAGAAAAAAAGGATCCTCAATCTGTGGTGCATTGGAATCAATATGAAGCTCTTCGTGGTCATCTTCAGCGACAAATTTAGTGTGCAACCGATACTATAAATAAGAATATGCAGAACATGGAGTTGGACCTGAAGGATGCCACTAAAATTATCACAGCAACACAATGACAAGTTACTGAAATTCAGGGGACTCTAGTTACCTTGCAGCAAGCTTTGGCTGCGTTGCAACGGTCCGTTGATTGACAATAAAATCAGCATCATGATGATGATGATGGTGAAGCTAGTGTTCATGGTGGTAATGGTGGTGTCGCGGCTGCTAATTTTGCCAATGTTGAAGGTGTTGGAACACGTCGCGCACAATTATAGCAAGCTAATTGTGACCGACAAGATCCACATGAGCCGATTGTTGCTGGCCAAGATGGTGGTCGTGGTAATGGAGGCTGTGGTAGTGGTCCTGCTCGTGCCATGGCCATCGGCCATGGATTTGATTCTCTTGGTGCACGTCATCGATTTGATGATGATGCCAGCCAACCGTGATGATGATGGGCTGGGGAAACCAAAGTTCACCGTCCCCAAGTTTGTTGGTTCTACTGATGTTGAAGAGTACCTCAATTGGGAGCTAAAGGTGAAAAAATTATGGCGCATGCATGAGTACACCGAGGACAGAAAAATAAAACTTGCATCTTCTGAATTTGATGACTAGGTTTTACTATGGTGGGATAATATGGTACAGTACAGAATTGAAGATGGTGGATGTCGCATTGTTACATGGAGAGCTATGAAGGAAGAGACGCGTGCTTGCTTTGTTCCACACAATTGTATTCATTCTCTCTATGATCGATTGCAGAATCAGAGGCAACGTACTTCTTCCCTTGATGAATATTTTCAGGAGATGGAGCTTATTATGCAGCGTGGTAGAGTGTGTGAAGAGCCTGAACAAACAATGCAGTGTTTTCTCTGGTCTGAACTATAACATCAAGCTTATTGTCTGTCTTCACCAATATTATGACATGACAGATTTTTTGCACCAAGTACGTGAGGCTTAATTGCAAGTGGTTGAGGACCCTAAGTTTAGATCTTGCACAACAATAAGTAGAGTTGATTTTACACCAGGAACAACACATACTATGGATCCTACTTCTAGTTCCACTTCTGGCTTTCGTGATAATGCTTCTTCCAAATCATATTCGGTGATCTCTAATGCAAAGAAATCGGCACAACCTACTGCTAGTGCTACTAGTTCTACTAATTCTACAACAAGAAACAGGGACATGAGTGTCATACATGTCGTTGAAGGGGTCATTTTAAGAGACATTGTCCCAATAGAAAGGTTATGTTGATTAATGAGGATACAACAGAATATGAAACTGGTAATGATGCTGACCCTGATTTTGAAATTTGGTAGGAAAATGGAGATGATTCAATAGATGCTTATGCTACACACTACCCTACAATTGTTTGCTCGCCCAAAGTGCTAAGTGTTACTCCTAGTCCTGCAGAACAGCGGTGCAATTTGTTTCAAACAAAGGCTGTTGTTGGTCCTGGTAAGTCGTGCAAGGTTATAATTTATGGTGGTAGTTGTCACAATTTAGCTAGTAAGGAGTTATGCCGAAAGCTAAAATTGAAATATTTACCGCACCCCAATCCATATTTTATTCAATGGTTAAGTGATACTTGAGAGATGAAGATCAGCCACATGGTGCGTCTCGAATTTCAGATCGGACCATACAAAGACAACATTGAGTGTGATGTGGTTCCTATGACCCTGTGTCACTTGTTGTTGGGACGCCCATGGTAGTATGATAGAGATGTTCGTCACAATGGGAGAGCCAACACATATAATTGGAATTGGCGTGTCAAGAGGTTACTTTGTGGCATATGACACCGCAGCAAATTGTAAATGAATCTCGTCAAAAATTGAAGTGAATGTTGAAAAAGAGAGTGAGATATTAGATAGGCGGGAGACTACACTTCCGGTGAGTCAGAGCCACAAGCCAAATTGAGCGGTAAAAATAAAAGTGAGGGAGTGAATTCTTTAGTAGTCTTAGCTACCATATCTGATTTGAGAGAGTTTCATGAGGATCCCACTGCTATACCACTTGTGCTGATGTGTGAGGGTCAAATATTGTTTCTAACGATATGACCCCTCTGTCTATTGGTGTTTCTAATGTCTTGCAGGAATTCAGCGAGTTGTGTCCAGAGGAGGTACCCTCTAGTTTACCACCATTGCGAGGTGTAGAGCATCAAATTGATTTGATACCAGGAGCATCACTGCCCAATCGAGCACCATACCGCACTAACCCCGAGGAAACAAAGGAAATTAAGAAACAAGTACAAGAGCTACTCGACAAAGGTTATGTACACGTGAGCTCAAGTCCTTGTGTTGTTCCTGTAATTTTAGTTCCTAAGAAAGATGGTACATGGCGCATGTGCATAGATTGTAGATCTATAAATAATATCACTATTCGATACCGTCATCCTATTCCACGTTTAGAAGATATGTTAGACGAATTGAGTGGTGCTGCTGGTTTCTCTAAAATTGATTTGCGTAGTGGTTATCATCAAATTAGGATGGAAGAAGGGAATGAATGGAAGACACCTATTAAAACAAAGCTCGGTTTATGAGAGTGGTTGGTCATGCCTTTTGGGTTAACTAACGCACCTAGTACTTTCATGAGATTAATGAACCATGTTTTGAGGCATTTCATTGGTAAATTTGTGGTTCTTTATTTTGACGATATACTTATTTACAATCGCAATGAATCTGAACAAAGTGATCATATTCGACAAGTTTTGCAAGTGTTGTGTGATGCTCAACTATATGGTAATATTGATAAGTGCATAGTTTTGTGAAAGATTTCAGTACCATTGACGCACCTTTAAACACGCTTACTAAAATGGGTGTTGAACTTTTGTGGGGTGCAGCCCAAGATAATGAATTTGATGAGTTGAAACGTCGCTCGACTGCTGCACCTTTGCTTGTACTTCCTGATTTTACTAAACAATTTGAGATTGAATGTGATGCTAGTGGAATTGGTATTGGAGGTGTGTTGATGCAAGAGGGTAATCGGATTGCATATTTTTCTGAAAAATTGAATGGTGCACAATTGAACTATCTTGTTTATGATAAATAATTGTATGCTCTAGTTTGTGTGCTTGAGGTTTGGCAACATTATTTGTAGCCAAAAGGATTTGTCATACATTCTGATCAGGATGCTCTAAGATATTTGAAAGACAATCCAATTTGACTAACGACATGCTAAATGGGTTGAATTTATTGAATCTTTCCCATACATAATTGAACATATAAAGCCTCAAGGACTCATAGTCACAACGGATGGCTCGAGCGCACCGCACCATGCAAAGAAAAAAAACCACCACACCGCGACCGCGCATGGGAAAAAACAGCCAGGGTCAGGCGAGCGCACTGCACCACGCGAGGGAAAAGACCACCGCTCCGCGCGAGGGACGCTCTCGACGTATAGGCCGTCGTGAGGCCCGCGCCCGTCCGCTTTCTCTTCCATCCCCGTGCCCTCGTCTCCAAACCTAAATATTTTCTCCCTCCCCTACAGCCGCCTTCCCAAGATCCTCATCCCCTCCACTCTCTCGACAACGGTGGCGGCGGCGCCCTCTGGTGGCGCCGGAGGAGGAGGGGGAGATGGCGGCGGCGCCGCCCTCTGGTGGCAGAGGAGGAGGGGGAGATGGTGGCGGCGGCGCCCTCTGGTGGCGCCGGAGGAGGAGGGGGGAGATGGCGGCGGCGCCGCCCTCTGGTGGCAGAGGAGGAGGAGGAGATGGTGGCGGCGGCGCCCTCTGGTGGCTGCGGGGGAGGCCCCTGCCATGGCGTCTCAGCTCTAGGCCCTCCTGCTTGACCGTGATACCCACTCTCAAGATCCACTCGACAGATCACGCGGCTGGCTCTCGATCTCTACTGCGATCCCCGAGGATGTGCTAAGGATGTGAAGGTCCATCCCCGGCCCATGGCTGCTGCCAGATTAGGCTGGTTGAGGTACGTGTCGGATCCATTGATCCATTGTGATTGTAGTTGTTCATTCTCTTCACAGATCGTCTGTTTCCCCTTTCTTTCCTCAATCTGTTTTTTCCCCAGTTGTTCTTGATGTTGACAAACAGCAGTTCTTTCAGTGCGGGCTGATCTGCAGGCTCGACCCTTTGTTTTGGAGGTTGCTGCTCGTCGTTGGTTATACGGGGAGGCGTTTTGGTGGTCCAAGTTTCCTAGGCAGGTTTGTCTTCTACCTCTGGACAATTAGTTGGTTGACATGTTTATGCGGTGAAACCGACTCGTGCTCCGGCCTGTAGTGCTTTTCTGGGTGGAAAGTCGAGAGGATATGCTTTGAGAGGTGTCATAATATGAAAGGTATGCATCCGTGATTCATTTGTACGTGCATCCGTGCATCTTTGGTTTTATCTACCGATGACGCTTCTTTACATGAAACAATTCGTTCTGCCCAAGGGTGTTTCTTTGTACCGGAGCATTGTTTCCATATGCTAGGTAGTTGTCGTTCTTTTCCACTTGCTACATGTACTCATATAGCCTATTGTTTATTCCTGCCCAGTTTTGTTTTATATATGGGTGCATATGAACAAATTAATGGGGCATCATCTTGGTAGATTAAGTTTGCTAAATTTGTTTCTTACCATTAAAAACAGATGAAATCCATGCCTCCCACAGTTATTGAAGGTGTGTTGCTTCCATTTGCAAGTAAGAAAGTAATGCTCCTAATGAATTTCCTTCAGTTTTTGTGCTCTGCTGAACTTTCCTTTATTTTGTCATTTTGGCGGGTGTATTCCATCGGATTTTGCAGAATCTACCTGACTACACAAGGTTTTGCAGGTTGCAACAGCAAGAATTGTTGGGCTTAAAATCCAGGATCTCTTTGTTAATGCAACATCTCTGTTTGAAGAGTTGGTGATTGTAGTTTTTGGAAACTATAGTGATGGACTAATCTACCAGACTGTGGAGCTGCCTCAGAATGGCGAGTTTTCTTGTGCCAATGAAACTTGTTCACATAGATCGTAAAGGATGCTTCTATTATGTTTATTTGGCTTCAACATTACCTATAGCAAGATGCATTTTTTTGCCTCGTTTTTTTTCCTGCAGGACCTTATTCCTTGCACTCTCGAGTCTTTTGAGAAGGAGAAAATTATTGTTGGGAGGCAAAAAGACTGATCATGAGTTCCTGAAACATAGTGCAACAGTGAAGAACATGATGCTTTTTTGTTGATGAGTCGACCTAAATAGATTTTAGATGATTGCCAAAAAGTTGTTATTGAAGGATTCGAGTCAAGCTTAGGATCAGTTTATCCTATGGGTCTGTACTACAAGGTTGAGGTATGTCTCTCCTCATTTATTTTGCTATCGAACCTTGTTGGTTGCATTATTGGGTGCTTTGACAAGGAGCAATTACACAATGCGATTGTGGTCACTACTTTTGATTATATTTTGCAAGCAGTTCTGTGAAGCCATTGTGGCATGTACTTAGAACTTCTGTCGATGTGCAGTGCGTCAACCGGCAATGCAGAAATCAGGTTTATAGATGAGTGCTTTATGCCAGGGTGGACGAGCTTCCGTTAGGCCATTGATTTCCCAATTAAGGAGCTTTGAGGCAAGCACTGCAATGATGTATATTTGTACATAATCTGTAGGAACCCTCTCCTTGTTTCCTTTTGTTCTTGGTTTTGCTCCAGTTGATTACTGCCCTATGAGACCTGCACAGACAAAATTCATGTTGATTTGTTTAGTTGTGGCATGTATCGCAGCTACACCAGTCTGATAATTTAGTCCTCAAATAAGGTAGTTTCCGTCTCCCCTTTACATGTGATGGATATATGTGGTTGTTGCTTGCCGTTGCTGAAGCGAGGACTCTTAAGTGTATTTTTGTGTTCTCCCTGATTATGTTAATCAGGTTGTATGTGTTCTGTTGGTCTATTTTCATTTGTCTACCTCTACAGAATTTCAAAGATGTAATTTTCTATCATGTAGTTGCCTCTTTCTTCATATACTAGCCCTCTCCTAAATGATAGCTGAGGCAGGTGACTTATCTCATGTATTTTCTTTTCTGTAAATTACAACAAGTCTATTTTAGTCAACTTAAGGGTATGTTGAATCTGACTGTTAATGAAGATAGTCATTATTGTTATTGAATGTGCACAATCTGATCCATTTTAAAGTAGTTCCTTATCTTTATGACTATACTAGGCTGCTACTTTAGCGAGTGTTTCACTTCCACACAGATTGATGCAAGAAAGAAAGAATTCTTTTGCAATAAAGCAAGCATTGAGTGCCCAAAGCACAAGTGGTTGAATTTTTTGCCGACGTAAATTTAAGGTAACCTTCTCCATGCATATTTTTTTCAACCATTTGTATCTAAATATCAGTACTCATTTTGAACTATATGCTCAGGCCGACCTTTTTATTTGACTTTATTGGTGTGGTATGTGTATAATTCTTAACTTGGTTGCAGTTTTAGTAATAGGTCGTCACACATTACAGAAAACTATTTTCCATTCTGTGTCTCTATGCTCATTTTGTGCCCGGGTGCAGCTGTGAAGGAACACTACAGGTAGAGAAGAAAGAAAGGAAGAACGATGGTAAGAACCACTGAGATACCGAGTCAGGCCAGCCAGATGAGTATCAGGAGAGTGTTTCTTCATTGGACGTGATGACAAAAATTGTCCTTTAGAGTATATTAGTTATTTAATCATAAATGAGTAGACTAACGCATACATTTTTTTTGGACTGCACCCATATAGTTTGTCTTTGCTGAATATACTATATTTACTTCATTTCTCTATTGAGTTAGCAATGGCAATATAATTGATTTATATACTATATAATTTGCACCCATATAATGATCAATTAACGTTGTTTCTCTATATAATTTGTCTTTGCTGAATATACTATATTTGTTTGGTCTGCACCCATATAATGATCAATTAACCCCCGAAAACACCCTTTCCAGACATTATTTCTTTTCATCATTGTTAAGGCTGATTTTACCTATTTCACTTAAATGGCGACCTCCCTGCACTCTCATTTTTTTGCTTAGGATTCTCATTTAATTGGTGAGCACTTAGATTTGGAATATCAGCTCTTTAGTACTGGTTTATCATTTTAAGAAAATAGGAGCAATGTGATTTTGTTCTCTAGAGACTGGAATTGAATAGTAGGTCCTTTTAGTACTATCCTACTACCATTTGTAGCTAACAGATGCATCAGTTCGACTAGGCATTATCATGTATTGTACCTTAGTATATTTTTGGCATAGAGTAAATACCTACTTCCGCTGCAGGTTACTTTTCTTTATAAAATTTGGTTCAGGATGCCGTTTTACTGTTGTAATACCTTGACATAGAAGCGATAGTGGTCTACTCCTCCAAAGATCTATAGCTTGTGGATCGGCGGATGTGGCACAGGAGCAGATGAAATGGGAATAAGAGGACCCCGCAGCAAGACAAATTGTTTCTACCTGCCGGCTGATAGTGAGGGTGAGCACCGAGTTGCAAAGTCGTCGCCCTTCCCTGCAAATTACAGTTCCTTCAAATTAACCAAATCACCATCTTATTTCTTTTCCTAATTTTCTCTTATTTCTTAGATTACTCTGACCTGTCTCGATAAGGTTCAAGCTAAATTACGACTTGTACAACGCATCACCAGTTCGTCCGACAACACTGTTGTTGTACAGGTAGCAGCAACCACAACTCTCCACAGAAGCATCGCTAGCTGCGGCCGTCGATGTACCTGATGTTGTGTATGCCTCTTCATCCCTTTAGTCTGCTTGGTTATTCGGTAGTTGGATACAATATAATATCGTTTATTATTCCTTTTGGTTAATTACAATATCCTACAGTCACCTGATAGAATTTCATGATTGTTTTGTCATGAAATAGGTTCTGCCGGAGCGAAGGGCCAACTCATTTTGAAGGGTTTGAGACTGAATTGTTCATATAGTCTTGCAACTATTTTTGTAGTCAAATAATTATTTTTTAGATGCATTAGTTAAAAGCACTGATTTTTTTGAAAAGCTTTATCATGACATAGATCTTGGTTTCGCTTTACTGCCATGGAGAGTTTGGATCGAGCATCGAGGATTTCAGGCTTGGGGGTGGCCACAGGTTGCCGTATAGCAGGATGAGTTGGATGTGTTCTTCAAAGACAAGGTAATGTCATGGCTGACGTGTACCTGAAGTACATACTTCTAAGTTTGGTCATTTATTTATCCTCATAGTTAGTTCCTCTTAATACTTTTTCTTAGAGACATGATCGAAGATAGAAAAGTTTTATTTCTGAGGCAAAAGTGGCAGTATAGTATGCATGCCTTGTTGATCTGTTCATGCAATTGGCAGAAGTATCTGATTCATCTGACCTAATTCAAGTTAACTTGAGTACAACGGTATATAAACATTCACTTACAAATCCTACTCCAAATGGCCATCAAGAGTAGTACACGGGTAGTGTAAAATGCGTTTGTGTTAGCTGAGTGAAAATTAGAGATCAGCCTGGTGGTACTTCATTATTTTATTCTATAGCTTGATCTGCCAAATGCTATTAAGGAAATGAAGTTTCTTCCTCGATCAAGTTATCAATCCTTATTGTGTGTATGCTTCCTACTCAACACCTGAATAATCAATTTGTACATGCTTATATATATTAATATGCTATTTTGTTGGTGCATAAGAGATAATACATGCATGTGTAATCTACAATTTCAGTGAGCTAAACCCCTATTGTTCACAGGTTTTTTGTCATGGATTATTTTATTCTCATGTAAACTATAGGAAGAAACACTCATATATGTACAGAACTGAACTGAAGCTACCATGGAAATTACGTTCTATAGCTGTGGGTCGTTTCCGGTATGAACAAAATTACTAAAATACCTCTTCTTTTTTACCAATGAATGAAACTCAGGACAAACGCCGCTGCAAAGGGGGCTGGCGCTCCAAAGAAAGCAAAGCAGCAATTCTTCCATCGGTTGGACTAGATATGTACATACGGTATGACTAGAGCTTCTTGGGTTCCATGCTTGATACAACGGTGCTAAATAATGTGTCATCATATAACGATTGTGGTTTCTATTTTCCTCACAGCATCTTCTGCGATCTGCTTGCTTATCAAGCTAGGTTTACCGCTAGATGGGTGTGTTTCTGAAGAACGCTTCTCAGCTCTGCTGCGCCGTAGCAACGGTCTGACCATGGGCTCCGAAGATCGTCAACTCAGCACACTTTTGTGCATGCACATGATGTATTTTGTGCAGCTTTCTAAGGCAAAGCTTTGACACCAGCAGACCCATGTCAGGCCACTGCCATAGCAATTCCTCTATTTAGGCGTTGGACTAGCCAATGCAAAGGTTTCTGTTACAAAAGGTTTAGAATCATTACCCTTGATGCTTGAATTTGGACCTTGCACCTTACATGGGTAACATCGAGCCAAATGGCACATTGTCCAAATACACGTCCTTGATCGAACATAAAGTTACTAAAAAAGGCAAATATTTCTCAACATGAACATGGTTTCAATTGGGGCTCTGCGCCATTTGGCGCACCGGGTCATCTAGTTAAATACATAAAGGGGAAAGATAATGTTGTTGTTGATGCTCTTTCTAGGAAAAACATGTTGTTGACACAATTAGAAGTTCAAGTTCCTGGTATAGAGATTTTTTGTGATTTATATGCTACTGATCCTGATTTTTTAGCACCATATAAATTTTGTTCTGATGTAAAAGCATGGGACAAATATCAGATACATTGTCATGGTTTTGTCACGACAGATGTCCTAGTGTGAGGAATTAGTCGTGAGGCCGACGCAACTAGGTAGTAGCTTGAACGGGGTTGAGCGGGACGAGAGATGTGAGATTTTCCCCAGGTTCGCCCCCTCATGGTGGTGGTAAAAGCCTACATCCTGCTTCATTATATTGATGATGATGATGATCTCGGTTAAAAGGGCGGTGTTGCACTAACTCTATCTCGAGAGCATCTACTTTGTCTTGTATAAGACATGTCTATCTAAGACCCATCTATCGTGACCCCGACCCTCTTGGGGTGCCCTGTCCCTCCATAAATAAGTTGAAGGGGCGGGTTACATGTAGAGTCCTAGTAGGATTAGAACTTAGCCTAACTCTGGCTTCTCATCGCGGGCTTCTTAACCTTGGAATTCTCTTCGTGGGCTTCTTAATGCATGGGCTTCTTATCTCCAGGCGGCTCATTTTCGTGGCTATGTAGATGCCGGGTTAGGATCCGGGTTACAATCTGCCGAGTTACAGTTGTCTGTCGGGTTACAACTGTTTGCCAGGTTAGAAGTATCTGCCGGGTTACAACTGTCTGCCAGGTTAGGATCTTCTGGGTTAAGTACAGAGATGACTTAACATGGCTTCTTAAGTCCAGAGATGACTTAACAGGGCTGCTTATGTCCAGAGATGACTTAACGTCATGTGCCTGCTTTAACCGCGAGTAATTACCCTGACATTAGCCCCCAGATTATCTTGAATACAGGCTTGTCATGCACTCATGCTAAGCTTCTTGAAATAAGAATAGATAGTGAACCAGTTCCTGAAAATCTGGGTCTCTGTCATATCAATATGCCAATAATAATTCCATGTAGAAATATAACCCATATGATATCTTGAATTGTCTTCAAAAATGCCTTGGCTTTGATAAACAAGAAAATTTCGACTGATGTTGTACCAACTTTAAATGCTTCTGAATGGCTTAAAGGAAATAATCTTTTGCAAATTTCTCCATCAAAAAATGAGACCTGGTTCACTCATAACTGAGAATTTGAAGGTGTATCTTCCCTATATCCATATTAACTGTAGCCCCCCAAGTCTTAAGAGGGAAACGTCGTGATATCTTAGGACTTGCTTCCATATAAATGTCGCAACTATGGAGAAATTCGGATTGTTCGTCCGAGTCACCAGTCATAAGATGAATGTTCCACATATGTAGCCCCCAAGTAGCAGGTTGTCTTGCCTGCAGCAACCTGGGACATGTAATTGCCTTATGCTCATAAAACTTCAACCAGTGTAGCCCCCAAGGGTCGCGTGATTATGCAATAATGTACAGGTAGTTTTGCAGATATAGTTATATACACTTGAGGAGCAATGTGTAGCCCCAAGGGACGGGTCGTCAGTATGTGATGGGCCGGGTCTTCCAATTGGGACCTTATGACTTTGATAAAGAACTGAATGTTGTAGCCCTCAAGTGTCGGCCGAGTAAGATAAAACTAGGCTTTGACTTCGAAAATGATGAAAGGCCAGCTCATCTCCTTGAGATAATCGGGTCAGTTGACAATGTGATGATTTGAAAAGCAACTTGCATTAGCCCCCAAGTGCCATGGTGCATGCTTGCAGTGACATGGGACTTGCATGCTTGATGTCATCTTAATTTGAATAATGTAACCCATATTTGAAAACCGGTTCCCACAACATAAACCAATATATGCATGCATATATGATGCATGGTATGATGATGCAATGTATGATGTATGATGTAATGTATGATGATGTATGTGTATGATAATAGTGTATAAAAATGCCTACTTCCGAGGCACGAAAAAAGACCAGCCTTCGAGGGTCGGGTCTTGCTTTAGTGCAGCTAGCATGATAGTCGTTCCTCCTGTAAGCCGGATCTCGCATGATATATCTCATTGTTTTAACCTTGACTAGTTGAGGGTCATATAGATTGACTATCAAGAGTATGGCGAATCTCATAGTGGAGTAGCAACAAGCAGACATGTGAGTTTATCCTCACTTTCTGTAGGTGTCACGGGATATCTGCGACCACCTATGGGACCGGGAGGCCCCTTGCTGGTTTGGCAGGGGGACGTCGCGTTGCACAAAGAGCAGACCAGTGTACAGTAGCACGATAGAGAGAACATGAGCAATTTACCCAGGTTCGGGCCGCCGCGAGGCGTAAAACCTTACTCCTGCTTTGGTGGATTGATGGTGGAATGGAGGTGGTGAAGCATAGTACACTTGCCTGGCAGGGGTTACCTTAGGGCAGTCGCGACTACGCGCATATGGGGGTATGGGTTCATCAACTTTCCAACGCTTCCTACGGGTGCCATGGGCCTCCTTTTATAAATCAAGGGGCCACCACAATGGCAAAGTAGTCATTATGCACTGATATGACAGCAAAACAGTGCTATCATACCTACCTCTGTGGGTTGACAAGGCACATTAAATGCACCGCTTAGTGTCACATCACTGGTTGCCCGGCAAGGCTTGCCGGGCTATTTTGCCAGCTTCGCGCCTGTTTTCTTGACACGTCGCAGGACGGGTGTCATCTTTGGGTTTATTTTGTAGGAAATTGCTCCATGTGGCAAATGGCTGCCACTTAATCACCTTGCGAACTGACACTGCATTGATCGATGACGTGGGTCATGCTTGAGTGGTTGGTGAGGTGGTTTTGCCTCCGCGAGCCCTGGCAGGCCTTGCCGGGGCACCTCGGACGCCTTCTTATGGGGGTGGCCTGGCCCCTTGCCTGGCTCACCTGCCCGGAAAGGGAGGCCCTTCTGTTGTCGATGACTTGCTCCTCTGGCTTGGCCTTGGTCTCTCTGAGCTGCATGCTGGTTCTTCGAATCTCTTGACTCTTTGTACTCTGGCCTGGTCTTGGTTTGTCCGTGCATGAGTCAAGGGAAAATGCATACCCCTGTATATTTTCCCCGATATAAACCCCCGGGCCTGAGCCATACGTGCCGCCTGACACGTTGGGTTAGGCCCCAAATAGTGCATGGACACGTGGCACGAGAGGGATGTGCTCATCGTTTTGCCGTGGAGACCAGTCAATCCAACGTCCACTTTGCGCAATTATTGTGCGTCGTGGGTTCGTGGCACTGTTGCAGTTATGGTAAAATGGTAACTTTCTGAAGCATCGCGCCTCTGCCCCGCTCCCCCCCTTAAGAGTAGGGAAAAATAGGGCGGCACGACTCACCTGTCTCTCGCCCCGCTCCTCCATCTTCTTCATTCGCAAGCCAAGCGACAGTTCCTCATCTCACTCCTCCCTCCGCCACCATCCTCCCCAATGAATCTCTCCCCTCCCCTCATTGCCACAAGAATGGGGAAGAAACCCATGGAGAAGAGAAAGCTGACGGCTGCGGCGAAGGAGGTCGCCGCCGAGGGGAGCAAGAGGTCGGCGGAGCTGAACAAAAAGCGGAGCGAGAACGTCGTCTTCGTCCCATCCACCTTGAGCGGGCCCCGTTCTTCAGGCAAAGTACGGGTATCTGTGTGGGCGGCCAGTTGAGAAAGGGCATGGGGCGCCCATAGTTTATGAGGCGGGTGAGGTGGATCTGCCAGATTCCTATCGGTTTTTCGCTGCTTTCTTCATCTGCGGCCTCTGTTCTCCCTTCTCCGAGTTCTTCGAGGTGATTATGAACTTCTATGGGTTCCATCTCCTTGATTTCACAACCAATACAATGGCGACTATGGAAATCTTCACGCATTTGTGCGTGAATTTTTTCAGAGTGGAGCCTAATGTGGACCTGTTCCGGCATTACTTTGTTCCACATGTCGAGAGCAGAGTCAATCACACCGGAATCATCAGTTGGATGCCATGGTCGAAGAGGATGATTTGGGATTACCTTCCGGGGTACCAACGCGAGAGGTGGGATGAATGGAGAGGGGATTGGTGCTGGATCCAGGACAAGAAAGCCCGTGAGTTCCGTGAAGCACGGCAGGAGTGCGTTGAGCACGGCAAGGGTTGGAGCTTAAGAGGGCTCACAGAGGATAGGCTGCGCTCGGCAATCAATAGGATCACCCGTCGAGCAGCTGCTGGGTTAACCATTGAGCATGTGGGGGCAGATTTTCACCTCCGCCGCATCTCGCCGTTGCAGGAAAAGGATAGGCCTGCGTGGTTGTATGGCGGTGCTGTAGATAGGATGAGGCTGCTTCCAGTATTGGCCAACAACTGATCAGTTTATAGCCATGCTTGGTTGTGCGACCAACTTTTTGGTCGCTTCGAGCTATTCAAGCTCCCGGCAACCGTCATTCCTCTGAACATCAACTCTACCCGAGATCAGATACTGAAGTGGATGCCGGACTGCAACGCTGAGGGAGTATTGAGTACTTGGCAGCTCCCTTCCCTCGATGAAGGGATCCAATGGTCGAGCACTTTGGTGGAGAAGGCCACCAGGACCGAAGATGGAATCAATAAACGCACCACCACTGCGAAGGTGGCATATATTCTGAAGAGAGTGGCGGAGAACAAGGCTGCCCGCCTTGCAGAGATGGAGAAGGACGTAACGGATGGGAAGGGCAAAGGGAAAGCTGGGGATGGAAGTTCTTCCCACAGCGGCAGCGAGACGCAGGCCGCGGAAGGATCTGTCGGGGAAGAGCTTGCCGGGGCTGACTTTGCCGGGTTGGACGCCCTGGCCATGGCAACGATGGAGCTCCAGGAGGGAGAGGAGGAGGAGAGGAAGGAGGATGCGGTAGTAGCCCCTGAAGATGAGTGGCTTCCGGCAGGACCGCAAGCCCCCGCACCGGACCTAGACCAACGCACCCGCCGGCGCGCCGCAACCTGAGGAGCGGTGATCTCCAACCCAGCGCCGGCCACCAAGAGGGTGAAGAAGGTCTCCAACAAGCCTACGAAGGCCGAGGTGGCGTGTCGCCAATCCTCTTGCCTCGCTCAGGCCAAGGCTCCTCCCGCCAAACAGCCAGCGGCCATGGAGGCGGAGTCCAGCCCCTGCTCCGGTTCGAGCTCCTCGCAGAGCTCGTCTTCCCCGAAGCTCTTGATGTCACGGCAAGCACCAAAGCTGCCGGGTAGTCCACCCTTCCGTCTCTAAAGAGAGGACAGGAGTCTCCTCCTCCCACGGAGTTCAACTTTGAACTCCATGCTCATCGCGGAAGAGTAAGGAGGATTTTTTTTGTGGTAGATATCTTCCTAGGAAGATTTGAATGCTTTTGCTGACTAACATCTCGTTTTTGTTGTCGCCGGAAGGGAAGTGGAGGAGGACACGGAGACCCTCATCCATCATTCCCGGAAGAGGCTCTGGCGCCTCGGGTCGCTGGAGGGCGTAGAGGGCTCGGCTTCGGCAGGGAAGGATGCAGAAGACCCCATGCCGAACCCCCAGCCCAGCCCTTGTCCTGGGAGCGGAGACTCGGCCCCGCCCGCCGAAGACGATGGAGATAGCCTTTCCGCCCCCCACATGGAGGAGGAGGCGAGACGACGCAGGGCGAGCCCCTCCCTGAGGGGCATGCCTCCTCTGCCGCTCAAGCTAAAGAGGTCATCGTGGAATCCTCTGCGGCTGAAACTATGCTGAAGGCCGCCGAGCCTACTCTGGCAGAGGACGAAGCTGGCGACCCGGCAACAACTGTTGTCGGGAAGACAGAGACCCCTACCCGGCAGACTTCCCCAGGTATCTTGCTTAATTCTTCTTTCTTTCCGAGCTCTAATTGCTTCCACTGGTTTCTTTATTCGCTTCGAGACTTCCAATTCTTCGTGGTTCACTCGCCCTTTCATATGAAGCCCCTCAAACTGAGGAACCAGATTTGCTGGAGGTGGTGGCTGACATAGGGAGGTCTGCCGCGGACGAAGCCGCGAAGCTCACGGCTACTAAGGGTCAGGATCTCGCTGCTGGGGATGTTCAGGGCTCCTTGGTGGTGATGGAGCATTCTTCAGAGGAAGGCCCGGTAGGGGAAGTGGCCGTCGAGATGAAGATCCCACTCCAGACCATGGGCCCGCTTCCCACCGCCGGGATCGTTGCTGAGATTCCTCCACCCCCCTCGAGTGCCCTGGCAATGGTGCTGTCGCCACCTGGAGCTAGGGCCCCCGGCCTGTCCCTCACCACGGATGCAGAGCTCGATGAAGAACTCCAACGCCCCCTGGCTCCGCTCTATCAGGGAGCCTGAGATGTGGATGACTGAACTGCCATTGCCATGGACCTGTCTTTCATGGAATCCATGGCGGCGGGCATGAAGGAGATGCATGCTCGGCACAACCAGAAGTGGCAGTCGCTCAAGGAGCAGCATGAGTCCGCCAACAAGGTGGACCAGAGGCTGAAGGACAAGTGCCTGGAGCTACGCGAGTGGAACGACAAGCAGTTCAAGGTGCTCATGAGGTAGCAAGAGACCCTCCTGATGACGAGGGAGGATGTCATGGCTCGAGAGACACACTTGGCGGACCGCAAGGCATTTGTCGACTCCAGGGAGCGAGAGATCTCCCTTCGGGAGGAGAAACTCGAAGCTAACCTCCATGCCATGGATGAAAGCTTGGAGGCTCTGTTGCGGCAACGCACCAAGGAATTGGAAGACAAGCATGGAGCTGCTCTGGACACCCTTGCCACTGACCATGCTGCCCAGCTGAAGAAGCTTGTTGAAGACTTGGACGCTGCGTCTTCCGGCAACGCTGAGCTCAACTGGAAGGTGGCCAAACTGAGCAAAGACCTTGTCGAGCGCACCAAAGAGGTGGAGGCACTCAGTGAAGAAGCACGACAGGCAAAGCTCCATCTGGCAGATGTACAGTCGTAGCTTTCCTCCAAGACCCAGAGCCTTGAGACGGCCAGTGGCAGCATCACGGACATGAAGGCGAGGATTGGCTCGCTGGAGCGGAGTCCCTTGAATCCCAGTAGCAGTTGTTGTCCAAGGATTGGGAAACCGCCAAGCTTCTCCTACAAGATGCAGAGGACAGGTTGAGGAATCAGGTCGATATGAGCAACCTCTGGATCAAGAGCCTGATTCATATTGCAGAACGCCTTGGCGCCTAAGCTGCGGTGATGGGCATGGACGGCCCAGTCTTCTCACCCAGCAAGCAGGAGGTCCTGAGCGTCAAGATAGGGCTCTTCTTCAACGAGCTGATTGAGAAGCTGAAAGTGCAAGAAGAGGGGCGGGCTAAGCGCTTTGCGACCAAGTCTCGGAAGCTTGCCCACAACGCCCTCTTCATGGTCTTGAGCAATATCGCCTGCCGCCACCCAGAGCTCGATCTTTATGACAGATTCAAGAAGCCGCCAGCGGGCGCTGACTTCGCAGCCACTGAGAAGAAAGCCGCTCCTCGTGCCGACAGGGTTCTTCGCGTTTAAGCTGTTCAACCTGGCCACAGGACCAAGTATCGGGACACCATTGTTTCCACGGGGCCCTGTAATAAAACATGATATATATTTTGTGTTTAGTCAATTTATCTCCAGTGTTCATGCGAAACTGATGCTTCTGGCTGAATCTTTAAATGCGTGTTTATCCCTTTGTACCCTATATGCTTGGGAGAAAGGAAGATGGTGCTGGTGAAGCGGCCGACGGCTCGCGCAAAGCTGGGCTTCTCGAGGGCTAGCAGCAGCGAGCCGGCGTTGGGCTGTTGTAGCAGTAGCATGGGCGAGCTCGACTCAGAGTGAGGCCCGAAGTGGTCTAGTGCGCTGGCAACTTAGGAAGCGCACTGCAGCAGCATGAGTGGCGTGAAGCAGCCGAGCAACCTGGAGGCCATTCGGCAAAGCTGAGGCGGGGCCAGTGCGGGCACGAGGTTGAGACGGAGTGAACGCGACTGGCGAGGCCTCAAGGGCGGCTCAGTGGAGAGGTGATGCAACCTTCGGCTCAAGACTGAGTTAGCTCGGAGATGTCCAGCCATCGGAGGCGGCTCGAACAGCAGAGATGAGGCCAGCACGATAGCGGCTTTCAGCAGAAGCAGGCGGCTCAAGGCGTGGCGGCAGCGACATGAAGCATGCTGAGGTAGCTCGGGCTTGGGCGGAGGCGAGGCGTGATGACGACTCATAGGCAGCCACGACATAGGTGAGGCGCACCCTCGAGGTGGCTCAAAAATGCGCAGTTGCGTCCGCGGAGGCTGGCGACTCGGTGGCGGAGACGAGTCCGGCGGCCCAATGATGCGTTGAAAGCAGCGGGCCGGTTCGGAGCAGCGGTGACGCAGTCGGCGGCTTGGCGAGGCGAGGCCATGCTGGCTACAGCTTGGCGCGAGGCTGACGAGGCAGTGGTGGCGGCTCGGAGGCCAGCTCGAACCTGCGGCGGCAAGGCAGAGGTGAGCTCAGCGGCGTCTTAAAGCGCATCGGCAACTTGAGGCGAGGTGAAGGCCGACCTGGAAACGGTGGTGCGGCCTCGAGGCCCAACAGTGGAGGCGCGCCGACAAGGCACAGCCGCTGCCGCCAACCACGGCGGTGGAGTAGACATGGCGAAGTAGCATCTGGCTCGGGGCGAGTCCTCCATCTTTGGGTCGTAGTTGGGTTTGATCTTTTAATCTTAAGTCCTATTCTTCCCATCCTGAGACATAGCTGAAACCCGTAGAAACCATGTAGTGCTTGAAGTCCTTGATTCTTTTGTGGTATAATTGCCACAAAATACTTGATTCATTGCTTTTCATAGAAGTCATGATCTTCTAGAATCATCTTCTCAAAAATTCTCACGCATTTGAAACCTTCGGACATATCGCCATAGACGTGTGTGGCGGCGGATATGATGAAACCCTAGATTCCCTAGAACTCAAATTTTTGTCTCCTCCGTTTTGGCAGGTCATGGATGGTGTAAATCCTACCTCACGGGCTCTTCTTCAACCAGCTAAACGTAAATCTATTCATCCATGTGGCGCTCCCTTCAAGAACACAATACCACGTGCGTGGGCCCCATGGTAGGTGCCAACTGTCGTGGTTTTTTCAGGACAGATGTCCTAGTGTGAGGACTTAGTCGTGAGGCCAACGCAACTAGGTAGTAGCTTTAACGGGGTTGATCGGGACGAGAGACACGAGATTTGACCCAGGTTCGGCCTTGATGAGGACATCAATACCATTGTTACACCCACTGCCCCTACTGCTACATATACTGGACCAATTACTAGAGCTCGCGCACGCCAATTAAATTATCAGGTACTTTCGTTTCTTGGTAATGATTCTAATGTTCATGAGAATATGATGCTGCCTAAATTGGATACATTTGTTTTGCTTACAAATGAAGGGCCTGGCATGGGGAAGAGGGATGAACACTTGGAGCAAGACCAAGCACGGAGATGATGGCATCTAAAGGGAACAAGAACGGAGTTGCAAGTGATGATTTCAGGACTTTGAAGCCACCATAAGGAGTGCATGAAGCCTTGGACGAAATATACAAGATGCCACTTCATAAATTTTGTCCAGAGCCTATTCTAGGTGCTGTGTCACCTTATTATTGGGCCAGGCCCATGTAATTTCGAAATACTTAAGTATAGGCTGTTTTTAGAGTCCGTATGTGTGGGGAAACAAGAGTTAGGGTTGGTTTCGGACCCCTCCCTCAAGGGCCACGAAATTCCCCCCTCTTCCTCCATATATACAGCCCTTATGGCGTTGTTTAGACTTTGAGTTTTGTTTAGATTAAAAGTTCGCCATACTTGCAACTTCGCGTATTTCGTTTGTGTTCAACGACCAGATAAAGGCATCACAGAACCCCACCTTGATCAATAAAGCTTTCCTCTTATATTCGCAATATCCAGATTGCAATCTTAGTTTCTTGCTTGTTCTTTGTTTGCTGCAGAAAGCAGACCTTCGTGGTCGAGTTGATCATGCTCGGCGTGGTCAATAACCTCTCGGAGTTGGTTTAGCGATTGCTAAGCGCGGCGATCCTCCTGCCTTCGTAGTCGGATCGTCAAAGTCGACTTCATCCTAAGCGATAGCCACCATCTCATCGAAGGCGGGACACTGCCGGATTTGGAGTTCAGCAGAACCCTTAAGGTTCGAACAACTTGGGGTGCGCGGAGATCCAACCCTCCATCGTCTCGCACCTCGCCGAATCGCTGGGACCTAAACTTCTAAACAGAACAGCACAAGAGACACAAGATTTATACTAGTTCGGGCCACCGTTGTGGTGTAATACCCTACTCTAGTTTGTGGTGTGGTGGATTGCCTCTTGGGCTGATGAGGAACAGTATAGGGAAGAACAGCCTCGCGAGGGTCTGTTCTTGGTGGGTGCGATGAACTGCTAGGTGGTGTTTTGTCGCTCTAGCTACTGGTTCCTTGATGAGGATTCCGATCTCATACCGGGGGGCCGATCCAAGATCCCTCTCTCTGAGTGTGGCTACTCCTATTTATAGGTGAAGGCCCTGGGCCTCTTCCCAAATATTGAGTGGGAAGGGAGCCAACAATTGGCCATTTTGAAGGGGAACAGCGGGTACACTTATCCTGACTAAAGTTGGTCCTCGCCTGCCAAAGGCTCTGGTGATGACGCCTGCTTGGGCTCCATGATGACTCCCTTCCGGCCGTTGGGGCTGGTCTTGGTCTTGTTGCACCAAGCGGATGCCTTTGCTTGATGCTCTCGCTGCGCTTGCTCCCTTTGCACCAAAGAGGAAAGGAGGGGCTGCTGGGCTGGCATGCCCAACTGGCGCCCTTGGTTGTCATGGCTTGCGTCATGGGCACCTCGCGAAGTACCCTGCCTTGAACTCTCCACCTCCTCATGAGCCAGCCTGATGAGGCCGTGCCTGAGGAAGCTCCTGGTCGACCGCCCATGAATCTGGCCCCTCGCGAGGGTCTTGAGCTGCGTTGATGAAGATGGGTTGTCTGGGCCTCCTTTGAGCCACGCCGCAGGCCATGAGCGAGCAAGTCTAGGGACCCCGTTCCCGAGCGCCGACAGTAGCCCCGGACCCATGGCGCGCCCGAACTTGGCCGAAGAGAGAGGCGAAAGGGCAAGTGCGAAGCGTCGCGGGCCCTAACAGCCTCCGGCCTTGGGCGCCGCGTGGCGGTCGATTGGACGTGGGCGGCACTGTTTCCCCACGATGCCTCGGTAACCGCCTGGATTCGACTAGTCGCTGCATGCAGAGTTGGTCATGATGATCGGTGATCGTGGAGGCCGACGGTTGGCCTTCGCCGGCCATAAGTACGGAACAGCGCGCGCCCTTCCAGTCTATCCTTCTGCTTCTCCTCCTCCTCGTTTCGTCTGGTCGCCATGGCTCCGATCCGCCGGTTCTCGGGAAGAGAAGAAAAGGCTCCTCAAGAGGATCTGACCTGCTCCCCCCAAAGCGTCTTGCTCTCTGGTGTCAAGGCGGGGCGCTCGCCGAGGCGCCCATGCCCTGTGTGCGGCCGTCACCGAGGTTTCCTCTTCCCTTATGCAGCGCAAATTGGTGGCCCGAAGGGCGGCGCCCGGCGCCCACAGCGCGCGCCGCCCGACACCGGCGAGTCACGAAGGTGTCGTCTTCCCCAGGTCCACGAGGCTCCTGCCGAGATTCGTGCTTGCGTTGCGCGCCTCCTAAGTCTTGGATTCGTCTTCCTTCTTTCTTCGCCTCCGTCGTCCGTGAGGAACCCTGGGACTCTGGCTGCCCACGCCAGCTGCGGCACCCTCGCGACCGGGCGAGAGGTCGCGATAGTTGCCCAGGCGAGTCTTCATGACTCGAGGCTGGGGCAGGTCGCCAGGTCTGCAGGCGGCGCCCTCACGATCCACAGGTCGATGGAGCTTGGTGGTGTCCTTCAAGGTCTTGACGCGGAGGGTCATCGGCTGGAGTGCCGCCCGGGAGAGGTGGTGGGGTCTGCTGTGGTGAGGCAGAGGCCGACCGCCCGCTCCTTGGCAGCTCCTCGAGGCGGAAGGCGCCGGAGGATCAGCGACTCCGCCGAGCTCTTGGCGGCCGGAGGCAGTGGCAACAACGAGCCCCGAGCCTGCGCCCGCTCCCGGGCGAGGCGGGCTCGATAGGTCATCGCCGCCCTGATCTGGATGGGGTTGGCTCGGACGGGTGGCCCTTGTTGATGATGGCGTCTGCCGTGGTGGTCCCTATAGATGGGACTCCTTAGGATTCGCGTCTTGTGTTCTGCGAGGAGCCAAGAATGTACCTCATGAGGGCTTGTAAGATGTTTGTAGTTTCGTTTGTCAATATGATCCTTATTGTGAGGCGGTCGAGATACTCATTCCGTTCTAGCTCAGTTTCTTCCTTCGGACCTCGTGAGGACTTGATGCTCTGCTTGACGGGTCCAGTCCCAAAGCGGCTTCAGCCGTCGCTGGTATCTGGTCGCGATGCCGTGGTCAAGGCTGGGAGGTGGCGGCCGAGTCGGTAAGAGCCTCTGAGTCGCGATGCTCGGGGTCCCCTTGGCGCTCAAGCAGCCATCATTGGTGTGAAAGGGGCGGCGTTGCTAAGGCGGGGTTGCATTGAGTGTGGGGATGGTGTGGCGATGACTAGTGTGTCGGGAGGTGACTTATCTTGAGGTCGGGATAATGCTTCACAGTGCGGCGCTAGGTCCGTGCCTTGGCGGCTAGAGATTGCGTGGCGAGGTCGTTTAGTGCTCCTTGGAGGGACCCTGAGTTCACCACAAAGGAACAAGAGCTCGCCGTGGCGTCGTTAATCCTGCCGTTAGTTGCTTTGGAGGCGAGAGGCCTCGCGAGGTGTGTTAGGGCACCCGTGAGCCAGCAGGGACTCACGAGCCCTACCTCAAAGCGGGTTGCGCTGGCTCTGAGCCTTGTCTTGAGTGTGTTCTGCAAATTTGGCGGATGCGGTGCTCTCGTCTTGGTCTCGGCTCTCGGGCTGGTCTCGGCCGTCGTTGGCAAGCCAGCCGCGATGCCATGGACAAGACCAGAGGGTGAGGGCGGAGGCGGTAGGAGCCCACAGTCGCGATGCTCGGGCACCCCCTTTAGCGTGCAAGCTAGGTTAGATGGCGCAACTCGTCCTCGGGTCCCGGCCTCGGGCTGGTCTCGGCCGTCATTGGCAAGCAGTCGGTATGCCATGGACAAGACCGGAGGGTGAGGGCGGAGGCGGTAGGAGCCACGAGTCGCGATGCTCAGGCACCCCCTTTAGCGTGCAAGATTCCGCCACCCGGAAAAGGCACCAAATAACCAGCATGGTGGGCGAGAGCATAATCCTAAGGAAAACACAAGAAGGATACATGCATTTGGGGCAGGCCCGGCGGCTTGGGGATGATGCAGCCGAGGCGCCCCAGCAGGATAAGCTAATGACATGAAATAAAGGGATACATGCCGTGGGAGCGGACCCAGCGGCTGGGAATAATGCAGCTGAAGGCGCTCCCGACTGAAACCAAACTTAAAGATGTCACTGGTGATGTTGGGGGCGAAGGAGTGTTGATGTAGCAGGACTCGGTGGGCTGCGGAAGCCGATCCTCACGAGCCCCAGCCCGGGGCCTCGGGAGGCTCGGGGGGCTGGCAACTCCTTAGGGGCCATCTCCATCTCCGCCGGGGCTGCTGGCGTGCGACCTCTTGAGCCTCGGGATGGCCCTCATGAGCAGCTGGTGCTCGGCAGCTGCGTTTGGCAGGCCATAAGGCATGCGTCACGTGGGCTGTGGGGCGGACCTTCATAGCGTCCCACTCGCGAGGGCAGGCGCTCTTGAGATCTTGGCTCGGTTGAGCCCTAGTATGTCGTCTGAGCGCGCAGCCCACCATCCTCGCTGGATGGGGGGCCACAGTGAGTGGCGGCGGCTGCCCTCATGACCCTTGACTCCTGTAGCTCTGAATGGCCTTGGCGGCGAACTCTTGAGGTTCGCCCTCCTGGTCTTGCTCCTGCTTGGAAGCGTGCTTGAAACACGCCTCACGTGGTGCCCAGCGCCTCCCTCGAGACCTTGGCGAGGTCGGCGGCCCTCGGGGAGAGCCCCGAGCCCACTGAGGAGGCGTCGGCGCTTTCCTATGCGATGGAAGGAGGCTCCCCCTAGCCCGGCGCCCGGCCACGAGGGCCTGCCTCTTGAGGCCGGGCGGTCGATGTCTTCTTCTTCTTGGGTGCGGCCTCGGGAGGCCTCCTGCTGCTTGTGGTGCAGGTCCTCCAGCGATCACGGCCTAAAAGCTCGCTCAAGGAGCACTGCTGCGTCTCTCTCTTCACAGGGCACCGTTATGACCCGCCTCTTCACGGCATCTTGAGGGCGTTGTAGCCATGGTGGAGTTCTGACCATGAATTTAGCCACCTTGGGTACCAAGGATGGCGTTGTCTGCCCGGCGAATGTGGGCGATGTCGAAGTCGATGAGCTCGGTGTGGTAGTTGTCGCGAGCCCCAAAGGTGACAGGAAGGCGGACCTGCCCGATCGGGACCGTGGAGCCGTCGGTGACTCGGAGAAAGGCTTGGTTGGGTGAAGCTGTTGTAAGGCACTTGGAGATTGTTGAATGTTTCCACAGACGGGGCGTTGAGCCCTGCTCCGCCGTCGATGAGGGTCTTGGTGACTAGCACATTGTTGATGATTGGGGAACAAAGCATCGGAGAACTCCGGTGTGGCTGCGCACTTGGCTGATCCGCTGAGCTGAGCGTGATGGCGCCGCCGACCACTGAGAGGGCGCGTGGAATCGAGCTTGGGGAGGACTGCATTCACTTCGCGGGCGAACTGCTTGAAGATGCACTGAGAGGCTGGGGCTTGAGCTCTGCCCAAGATGCAGGCGATCGCGCGTGCTTCCTGGAAGCCCCCATCCCCCTCGTCCTGATGACGGTCTTCAAACCTCCTTGGCGGCGGCGGCGGAGGGAGGCCTGCGTTCCCCTGCGGGCGATCCTCACGCGGCTGATCCCTCCAGCCTCCCTCGCGAGGTGGGTCTTGCCAGCGGTCCTCGCGAGGTTGGTCGCGCCACCCTTGCGCGGGCGCGGTCTTCCAGCGTCACGCATTCCTTCCTCCTCCTCGGCCATAGCCCGGTCGCTATGCTCGGGCGTCTGCCGATCCTTCCTTCAGCGTCGACCGGAGCTCTTGACATTCATTGGTGTTGTGGGTGTGGAGGTGCGTGGTACCGCATGATGCCGGCTGCCCTTGGAGGACTCAGGCTGATCTCTGCCTTGCTTGGTGTCTGGTTCGGCTGCGAGCACGGCAGCCCCCTTGCGCTTCACGTCCTTGACCTTGGACTTCTTTTCTTCGGGATCGCGGCGGGCAGCTCGAGGAGGGCGCCCTCCTCAGCCCTGGCGCGCTTGGTCGCCAAGTTGAACAGCTCGAGGAGGTGCACAGATCTTCATGCATCGCCAGCTCCTCCTTCATCTTGACGTCGTGCACTCCGTCGGAGAAGGCAGAGATGATGGCCTCTTCCGTTACCCTGGGGATCTTGAGGCGTGCGTTGTTGAAGCATTGGATGTACTTTTGTAGGGTTTCCCCTGGCTGCTGCTTGATTCGACGCATGTCGCTCACGGCGGGTGGCCGGTCGCGAGTACCTTGGAAGTTGGCGATGAAGCGGGTATGCATCTCGGCCGAGGAAGAGATCGTGCCTCGGCGATTCAGGAGCAGTGCGGGCCCGTCCTTGGCGCCATGGGAAACCAATTCGCCATGACCTTTTCATCCCGTTGGCAGCCTCGATGCCCAGCTCGTGAAACTGGAGGAACTCCGTGGGTCAGCTGTGCCGTCGTGGCGAGGAGGCAGGTCGGCTTGAACTTGGCGGGCCATGCGGCCTTCGCCTTCCGGAGGTGAAAGCGCGGTAGCCCGCCATGGCAGCGGGGGCCTCGGACGGCGAGAGCTTGGTCTTGTGGGCCTCCTGCCCGCGGCGGGGCAGCGCAGGTCTTGGCGTCTTTGGAAGCGAGGCGCTTCGGGCAGCTTCTTGCGGGCGAGAACTTCTTGGCAGCTCTGCTCTTGCAGCGCGGCGCCCGGCGGAATGGGTTCCGCCAGGGACGCGCGCCTTAGGGCCGGCGCCTTCTTGAGAGGCGGTGGCGCCCGGGAGCTTCATCGCCAGCGAAGCGGGTGCGGTCTGGCGAGCCAGACGGCGTAAAGGCGCCACTGCGGCAGACGAGCTCGGCGACTTCGGTCGAGCCATTCTTCGTATCGTCGTCGGCGAAGCGGTAGCGCGAGAGCTTCGTTTTCGCGATAAGTGCAGCTTCGGGCCTCCATGGCTGCTTGAAGCGCGTGACGAAAAAACGGCGAGGGTGGCGAAAGCGTGGCGGTGCGGCCGTCCGCCTCATGGGCCAGTCTTTGGGGCGATGCTTGCTGCTCGTTCCCGCCCGGGCGATGGCGGCGTTAATGGCAGGCGAGGGAAGCAGCGAAGCGCCGCCGGCGAGGCTGTACAGGCAACATAGGAGGTGAAGGCGGCTCGGCGCTCGGCTGAGCCCGGCAGGCGTCGAACATGGTTGCGGTGGTCGGGGAAAACGAAGCGACGAAAAGCGATTCAGCGCGCCCCTACAGCGCGCCAAATGTCGGATTCGGGTTCCGCAGACCCTTAAGGTTCGAACTCTTTGGGGTGCGCGGAGATCCAACCCTCCACCGTCTCGCACCTCGCCCGAATCGCTGGGACCTAAACTGCTAAACAGAACAGCACAAGAGACACAAGATTTATACTAGTTCGGGCCACCGTTGTGGTGTAATACCCTACTCTAGTTTGTGGTTTGGTGGATTGCCTCTTGGGCTGATGAGGAACAGTCTGAGGGAAGAACAGCCTCGCGAGTGCATTCTTGGTGGGTGCGATGAACTGCTAGGTGGTGTTTTGTCGCTCTAGCTATTGGTTCCTTGATGAGGATTCGATCTCATACTGGGGGCGATCCAAGATCCCTCTCTCTGAGTGTGGCTACTCCTATTTATGGCGAAGGCCTGGGCCTCTTCCCAAATATTGGCGGGAAGGCGCCAACAATTAGCCATTTGAAGGGAACAGCGGGTACACTTATCGACTAAAGTTGGTCCTCGCTTTGCCAAGGCTCTGGTGATGGCGCTGCTTGGGCTCCACGATGACTCCCTTCCAGCCGTTGGGGCTGGTCTTGGTCTTGTTGCACGAAGCGAATGTCTTTGCTTGATGCTCTCGCTGCGCTTGCTCCCTTTGCACCAAAGAGGAAAGGAGGATGCTTTTGTGGGCTGGCGCCCGGCTGGCGCCCTTAGTAAATCATGGCTTGCGTCATGGGCACCTCGCGAGTACCCTGCCTTGAACTCTCCGCCTCCTCATGAGCCAGCCTGTGAGGCCATGCACGAGGAAGATCACTGGTCGTCCGCCCGCAGTCTCAGCCCCTCGCGAGGTCTTGAGCTTGCGTTGATGAAGATGGGCTGTCTGGGCCTCCTTTGAGCCACGCCGCGGGCAGCAGCAGCGAGCAAGTCAGGGACCCCGTTCCCAGAACGCCGACAACACCTTTGCCTCAATCAAGTGGTATCAGATTTCCAGGTTGCTCGGTGAGATTTTACAGTTTTTCTTAGTTTAGATTCTGTCTGTTCTTCATACCTATAGTCCACCAAAAAGCCAAAAAAAATTAGGGTTAGTTCATCCCATCCGAACCAATCTGAGCCTTTGCATAATCTTTTCTATATTTGCTTTGTTGAATTTGCGGTTGCATCGTCGTGTCAAGTTGCTGGTCTTAGTGTCTAATCCTTTAGAGTTTCGAGTTCTGTTCACAGGTTGTCACGTCGCCGCTGCCATATATCACCACCGCATCATCATCATCGTTGTTGCCATATACCACCACCGCACCAACTTCATCACTGCTTCCATATACCACCACCACATATTCACCACCAATCCGAGTCCATATACGCCACCACATATCCGCTGCCATCACGCCAATCCGAGTCCACCTGCAACATATATCCGCCACCAGTCCGAGTTCCACCAGATTCATCTCCGCCACCAGTCCTATTCCAAGTACAGTATTTTTGTTACTCTGTTTTGGATTTCCAGATCATGCCATACTCCGAGTCGTGACAGAGAAGGACTCCCCAACATCCATGCTACCCGCAGTAGAAAAATAGTTCCAAACTCAAAGAAAAACTAAGTCTAGAAAATTCTGGCTAGGCAGTTTTTAGCCATTTGTAGACTTTTTCGAAAAAAATTTGTTGCGGAGAAAAAAGAAAGAGGAAAAAAGTGCAAAAAAAGGAAAAAAAGAGAAAAAAATTCAGAGTGTGCTCCTCCCTTGTTTACGTGCAACGCCGTGATTTTGTTAGTGTTCTAGGCTCGCGTCTCTAGCACGGTCTAGCCTAGGACCAGCCGCGATCCGTCGTTGGCGTTTATTCAACTTTGCATCTACGAATTGATTATTGCTGACCCTTTTGCTACCATATTATAAGCCTTCCCAGCTTCACATACATCTCGTCGTGCGTTTGACTCTCCTAGTCATCGCTCTATCAAAGCTTTGAGAGTTTTGACTACTAGCGGTTGCCGATCACCGCTTTCTTCTTTGGGTAGGCTGGTAAAATTTCAGATTTGCTTGTGGTTGTGACACCACCACCACCTCTTGTTAGTAGTCTGTAGGATCATATTCTTGTGTGTTTCTATTGGTGCTAACCATGCCAGGATCACAAGCCAACGAGATTGACTGGGAGAACATGATGAATAAGGAGTTGCATGATAAATTTCAGCAAATGATGAGTGGGCAGGTGCAAGATGTGCTAAACAGATTCGAAGAGGCCATGGAGAAGATAGATGGCATGGAGAAGACGTTCGAAACAAAGCTCGATAACAAGTTAAATGAATTGCTTGCGCGTCTTCCAGCACCACCACCGGCTGCACCTAACGCACCTCTACAACAACAACAACAACAACAACTACCTCCACGTCGCGAAACAGCCCTCCATGAGCATTGTGTCCCTCTTGCGCTTGGCCAAATTGTTGGTGCTGCTTTGTTGATATACATGTAGCTCCTGCTGCTGTGGCGGAGGAGGATGATTATGTGGGAGATTACAAGGATGAAGTTGATCAAAATCAGAACTACGTGCAACCACCAGCACCACAACCACCAGGTCGTCCACATGCAAATAATGGCAATGTTAGGGCTCCCCCTCAGGAACGAGATCATGACCATCTCCCTAAACTAAAATTGAATATTCCACCATTTGAGGGTCGATATTTTCCTGATATATATCTTACTTGAGTTAGAAACTGAACAACGGTTTACATGTTTACAATATCGTGAGGAGAGACGTGTTCCTGCTGCTGTTTGTGCTTGCACTAGCTTTGCATGTGTTTGGTTGTCTGAACATTGTAGATTATATCCTGTTCCAGCTACTTGGGCTGCTTTGAAAACTGCTATGCGTACTCATTGGGTTCCACCATATTATCAACGTAAATTACTTCAAAAATTGCAGCGCTTAAGACAAGGAAAAATTCTATAGAAGAATATTATCAGGAATTACAAACTGGCTTGATTAGATGTGGTATTGTTGAGGAGAATGAAGCTATGCTTGCATGTTTTATGGGTGGATTAAATACAGAGATTCAAACCATTCTAGAGTATAAGGATTATAATAATATCACTCGTTTATTCCATCTTGCTTGTAAAGCTGAACGTGAAGTGCAGGATCGACAGACATTGGCGCGAACTAACTTTTCTGCAGGTCGACCTTCATCATGGACACCATGTGCATCATCTACTTCCACTGCGCCGTCACCTCCTTCAGGTGCCACCTCCAACCGTGATACAAGAAAGCAGGCACAACCACCACTATCGCCAAGAGCACACTGTCGGGCCTGCAGAGCTCTTCTTCTTCCATGGCGTCAATAGGGCACACAAGTGATATTATTTGTAAATCGTTGTAAGGGAAGAGGACATTTTTGAGAGAATGCAAATCTCGGTGTGTGATGATTGCTCTTGAGGATGGTGGGTATGAGTCCGCTAGTGACTATGATGAGGAGACTTTGGCTCTTATTACACATGAAGAACACGGTGGAGATGATTACGATCATGAGGCGCAATACATGGCTCTTGAAGATCTTGACATGTATGAATGTTTAGTTGCTCAACGTGTTTTGATGAGGACATCAATACCATTGTTACACCCACAGCCCTACTACTACATATCTTGGACCAATTACTAGAGCTCGCATGCGCCAATTAAATTATCGGTACTTTCGTTTCTTGGTAATGATTCTAATGTTCATGAGAATAGGATCTTTGTCTAAATTGGATACATTTTTTTTGCTTACAAATGAAGGGCTGGCATGGAGAAGAGGGATGAACAACGGAGCAAGACCAAGCACGGAGATGATGGCATGCATAAAGGGAACAAACGGAGTTACATGTGATGATTTCAGGACTTTGAAGCCACCATAAGGAGTGCATGAAGCCTTGGACGAAATATACAAGATGCCACTTCATAAATTTCGTCCAGAGGCTATTCTAGGTGCTGCGTCACCTTATTATTGGGCCAGGCCCATGTAATTTCAAAATACTTAAGCATAGGCTGTTTTTAGAGTCCGTATGTGTGGGGAAACAAGAGTTAGGGTTGGTTTCGGACCTCTCCCTCAAGGGCGACGAAATTCCCCCCTCTTCCTCCATATATACAGCCCTTATGGCGTCGTTTAGACTTTGGGTTTTGTCTAGATTAAAAGTTCGTCATAGTTGCAACTTCGTGTACTTCGTTTGTGTTCAACGACCAGATAAAGGCGTCACAGAACCCCACCTTGATCAATAAAGTTTTCCTCTTATATTCGCAATATCCAGATTGCAATCTTAGTTTCTTGCTTGTTCTTCGTTTGTGTCGGCGTTACGGGCAGGGGTCCCAGACTTGCACTGCGGCTGCTGGCGTGGCTCAAAGGAGGCCAGGGCGGCCCATCTTCATCAACACAAGCTCAAGACCCTCGCGAGGGCCGAGCCTCATGAGGCGGACGACCAAGAGCTTCCTCGAGCACGGCCTCGTCAGGCTGGCTCACGAGGCGGAGAGTTCAAGGCGGGGTACCTCGCGAGGTGCCCGTGATGCAAGCCATGACGACCGAGGGCGCCAGTCGGGCGCCAGCCCGCGCAGCGTCCTTCTTTCCTCTTTGGTGCAATGGGGGCAAGCGTAGGCAAGAGCATCAAGCAAAGGCATCCGTTTCGGTGCAACAAGACCAAGACCAGCCCCAACGGCTGGAATGCAGTCATCGTGGAGCCCAAGCAGGCCTCATCAGCAGAGCCTTTGGCAGGCGAGGACCAACTTTAGTCAGGATAAGTGTACCCGCTGTTCCCCTTCAAAATGGCCAACTGTTGGCGCCCTTCTCGCTCAATATTTGGAAAGAGGCCCAGGGCCTTCGCCTATAAATAGGGGTAGCCACACTCAGAGAGAGGGAGGACGATCGGATCGAGCATTCGGAATCCAAAGAGAGAGAGAAACCCGTTCCTCAAGCTAGGCGGCAGGGGCACCACTTAGCGATTCATCACACCCACCAACAATGAGACCCTCGCGAGGCTGTTCTTCCCATCTTGTTCTTCGTCAGCCCTAGAGGCAATCCACACACCACAAACTAGAGTAGGGTATTACACCTAGCGGTGGCCGAACTAGTATAAATCTTGCGTCTCTTGTGTTGTTCTTGTTAGTAGTTTAGGTCCCTGCGATTGGCGAAGTGCGAGGCGGTGGAGGTTGGATCTCCGTCGCGCACCCTAGAGTTCGAACCTTAAGGGTGTGCGGAACCCGTGATCCGACATTTGGCGCGCCCGGTAAAGTGCGTAGGAATCTGCCTTTTATCGCCTCGTTCTTCCCGACCACCGCCACCATATCGGCGCTCGTCGGGCTCGCGCCCGGCCTCGAGCCGCCCTCGCTTCCATCATCGCCCGAGCGGCTCCGTCGGCGTAACGTCACCGGCTATCAACGCCGCCACCGGCCCGGCGGGGAAAAACAACAAGCGTCGTCCAGCACCCGTCCATGGCGGGGCGGCCGCACCGCCACGCCCGCTCACCCCGCTGGTTCTTCGTCGCGCGCGCGCAGCGCCATGGAAACCCGAGCTGCACTCGCCGCGTAACGAGCTCCTGCGCTACCGCCCGTCGGCAGCGTCTCGAAGAATAGCTCGACGCGTCGCCGAGCTCGTCAGCGCTGCGGAGGCGACCCAGCGCCGTCCGTTTACTGCACCGCACCCGCCCAGTGGCGATAAACTCAGGCGCCTCAGCCACCTCCTCCTCAAGGCGGCGCCACAGCCCCAAAGCGTCGCGGCCTGGCGGAACCCGCTCCGCCGAGTTCAGCGCGACAAAAGCGAGCTGCCAAGTTCCTCGCCCACAAGAAGCTGCCCAAGCGCTCCCCGCTCCAGCACGTCAAGACCCTGCGTTGCCCCCAGCCGTGGCGTAGGGAGGCCTGCAAGACCAAGCTCTCTGCCATCCGAGGCCCCCCGCGGCCACGGCGGGCTGCCGCGCCTTCACCAGCGAGCTGCGGCGTCGCGTGGCCGCCAAGTTCAAGCCAGACCGCCCCTCGCTCTGACGGCACGGCAGACCCTCACGGAGTTCCTCCGGCTCTGAGCTGGGCATCGAGCTGCCAGCGGAGATGAAAAGGTCATGGCGAACTGGTTTTCCATGGCGCTCAGGGCCAGACCCTTTTGGCTCTGAATCGGCCCCGAGCACGATCTCTTCTGGGCGAGATGCGCACCGCTTCAGCGCCAACTTCCAAGGTACTCGCGACCGGCCACCGCCGTGGCGACATGCGTCGAATCAAGCGTAGCGGAAACCCGCAAAAGTACATCCAGCGCTTCAACACGCGCCTCAAGATCCCGGGTGCGGAGGAGGCCATCATCTCTGCCTTTTACGGCGTGCGTGAAGTCAAGATGAAGGAGGCTGGTGATGCATGAAGATCTGCGCACCTCCACGGAGCTGTTCAACAGCGACCAAGTGCGCGCGAGGCTGAGGAGGCGCCTTTCCCTCCTCGAGCTGCCCGGCGGATCCGAAGAGAAGAAGTCAAGGCCAGGGCGTAAAGCGCAAAGGGGCTGCCGTACTCATGGCGAACCGGACACCAGCGGGCGAGATCAGCCCGAGTCTTCCAAGGGCAGCCGGTCTGCGTGTACCCGACCTCCACACCCACAACACCAATGAATGTCAAGAGCTCCGGGCGTGCGTGAAGGAAGGGTCGGCGGGCGCCTGGCGCAGCGATCGGGCCTCTGACGAGGAGGAGGAAGAAATGCGGGGGCTGGGAAGACCGCGGCCAGCGCCAAGGTGGCGCGACCAACCTCGCGAGGACGCTGGCAAGACCCACCTCGCGAGGGGGGCTGGAGGATCAACCTCGTGAGGATCGCCGCAAGGGAACACAGACCTCCCTCATTGCCGCCGCCACCAAGGAGAATCGAGGCCGTCATCGGGGACGAGGGGCTGGGGCTTCGAAGCAGCGATCGCTTTGCATCTGGCGGGCCCAAGCCCAACCTCCACCGCATCTTCAAGCGATTCGCTGTGAAGTGAATGCAGTCCTCCCCAAGCTCGAGTCCGCGCCCTCTCGGTGGTGGCGTGCGCCATCACGTTCAGCTCGGCGGATCAGCTCAAGTCGCAGCCTGGCGGAGTTCTCCCAATGCTTTGCTCCCTATCATCGACAACGTGCTGGTCACCAAGACCCTCATCGGCGGCGGAGCAGGGCTCAACGTCTGTCCGTGGAGACCTTCAACAATCTTCAAGTGCCCTACAGCCAGCTTCAGCCAACCAAGCCCTTCTCCGAGTCACAAGCGGCTCCACAGTCCCGATCGGGCAGGTCCGCCTTCTGTCACCTTCGGGGCCCGCGATAACTACCACACCGAGCTCATCGACTCGGCGTCGCCCACATTACTTTGCCGTACCGCGCCATCCTCGGGTACCCAGCGTTGGCGAGGTTCATGGCGTGACCCACCATGGCTACAACATCCTCAAGATGCCGAAGCGGCGGGGTCATCACGGTGCCCTGTGAAGAGAGAGATGCGATGTGCTCCTTGGAGTGAGCTTTTGAGCCGCATCATTTGGAAGACCAGACCACAATGACGGGGCGCCTCCCGAGGCAGCACCCAAGAAGAAGACATCGACCGGCCCGGCTCATCAAGAGACAGGCCCCTCAGGGCCCGCGCCAGGCCATGGGGAGCCTCCTTCCGTCGCATAGGAAAGCGCGCCTGGCGCCCTCCTCGGCGAGGGCTCGGGGGCTCTCCACGGAGGGCCACCGACCTCGCCAAGGTCTCGAGGGCGCTTGGGCACCACGTGGGCGTGTTTGAAGCACGTTTCCTGCAAGCGAGGAGCAAGACCAGGAGGGCAGAACCCCAGAGTTCATCGGCAAGGCCATTCGGGAGTTCTGAGTCAAGGGTCATGAGGGCAGCCGCCGCCTACCAGCTGTGGCCCCCATCCAGGCGAGGATGGTGGGCTGTGCGTCTGCATCGGCGTACCAAGGCTCAGCAGAGCCGCATCTCAAGCGCCTCGGCCCTCGCGAGTGGGGCGTTGCGAGGCCCACCCACAGCTACGTATGCATGCCTTATGGCCTGCCAAGCAGCTGCTGCACCAGCGTCTCATGAGGACCATCTGGAGGCTCAAGAGGTCGAGCGCGCCGCAGCCACAGGTGGAGATGGAGATGGCCCGTGAGGGCCGCCCGGCGCCTCGGAGCCTCCGAGGCCCCGAGCACAGGGGCTCGTGAGGATCGGCTCCCACAGCCCACGAGTCTGCTACATCAGCGGCCCTTCATCCCCAACATCACCGGTGACATCTTTAAGTTTTATTTCCGGTGGGGCGCCTTGTGGCTGCATTATTCCCGGGCAGCGTGGGTCCGTCCTGCGGCATGTATCCTTTTATTTCATGTCCTTAGCTTACCTGTTGGGGTTCCCCTCGGGCTGCATCATCCCAAGTCGCTCGGGCCAGTCCAGTGCATGTATCTTTCATCGTTTTCCTTAGGATTATGCTCCACCATGCTTGTTATTCGGTGATTTCTCCTGGGTGGCGAAATCTTGCACGTTAAAGGGGTGCACGAGCATCGCGACTCGGGGATCTACGGCTCTCCGGCCCTCACCCTCTGGTCTTGTCCATGGCATCGCGACCTGGCTTGCCGCTGACGGTGAGAGACCAGCCGAGAGCGGGACGGAGGACATAGAGTTTCGTCATCAATCCAGCTTGCACGTTAAAGGGGGTGCACGAGCATCGCGACTCAGGCTCCTACGGCTCTCGGCCCTCACCCTCTGGTCTTGTCCATGGCATCGCGACACTGGCTTGCCGGTGACGGTAGAGACGAGCCGAGAGCCGGGACCAAGGCGTAGAGTTGTTGCCTCCGACCCAGCTTGCAGCGTTAAAGGGTGGTGCACGAGCATCGCGACTCGGGGCTCCTACCGGCTCTCGGCCCTCACCCTCTGGTCTTTTCCATGGCATCGCAACCTGGCTTGCCGGCGGCGGTGAGACCAGCCGAGAGCGGGACCGGGGCGTGAGCTGTGTCAACTAATCCAGCTTAGCGTTAAAGGGGGTGCACGAGCATCGCGACTCAGGGCTCCTACGGCTCTCCGGCCCTCACCCTCTGGTCTTGTCCATGGCATCGCGACCTGGCTTGCCAGCGACGGTAGAGACCAACCCGAGAGCCGGGACCCGAAGACATAGAGCACTGGCATCTAGCAATTTTTGCAGGAACACACTCGAAGATAAGGCCCAGAGCTAGGCGCAACCCGCCTTGAGGTAGGGCCTCGTGAGTCCCGCGCCGGCTCACGAGTGCCCCGGCGCGCCTCGCGAGTCCTCTCACGCCACTCCAAAGCAACTAACGGCGGGACTAACAATCGCCCCGGCGAGCTCTTGTTCCCATTGTGGTAACCCTGCAGGGCCCATCCGAGGAGCACGGAACGACCTCGCCACGCAATCTCTCGCCAGCCATGGCACGGACCTAGCGCCGTGCCAGGAAGCATCGCCCTAACCCTCGAGATAAGTCACCCTCCGGACACACTAGTCATCGCAACACCATCCCCGCACTCAATGCAACTCCGTGTTAGCAACGTCGCTCTCCTTTCTCACTGAATGATGGCTGCTTGAGCGCCAAGGGGACCCCCGAGCATCGCGACTCGAGAGGATCTTACGGACCTCGGGCGCTCACCTCCTGGCCTTGACCACGGCATCGCGACCAGCATACCAGCGACGGCTGAAGCCGCCTTGGGACTGGGACACTGCCGGCACTGAGCACCAAGCCCTCACGAGTGCGAAAGGAAGGACTGAGCTAGAAGCGGAATGAGCATCCGATTGCCTCATAACAAGGATCATATTGATAAGCGAAGCTACAAATATCTTACAAGCCCCGCGGGTACATTCTTAGCTCCTTGCAGGAACAAAAGACGCGCATCCTAAGGAGTCCTATCTCGAGGACCACATGGCGGGCGCCATCATCAACAGTGGGACACCCGGTCCGGAGCCGGCCCCATCCAGGTCAGAGGCGGCGACGACCTGACGAGCTCGCCCTGCTCCGGGAGCGGCGTAGGCTCGGGGGCTCGTAGTTGTCGTCGCTCGTCTCTGGCGTCGCGAAGAGCTCGGCAGAGTCGCTGGACCCCCCGACGCCTTCGTCGCCTGGGAAGCTGCCAAGGGAGCGGGTTGTTGGCCTCTGTCTCACCACAGTAGAGCCCCGACCACCTCTCCCAGGGCAGCACTCCAGCCGGCGACCCTCCGCGTCGAAGAGCTTGAAGGACATCAACGAAGCACCGTCGTACTCCATGTGGATCGTGAGGGCGCCCCTCGTCCTGCAGACCCGGGCGACCTCGTCCCAGCCTCGAGTCATGAAGACCTGCCCGGGGCCTCTGCGACCTCTGCCCGGTCGCGAGGTGCCGCAGAGCCGGCGTCTGCAGCCGAGTCGAGGCTCCCCCTGCCCGGGACGGAGGCGAAGAAAAAAAATGGCGGATCCAAGACTTAGGGGCGCAGCGATGCGAGCACGAATTCCCGGCAGGAGCCCTCGGCGTGGACTCTGGGGGAAGCGCACACCTTCGTGACCCGGCGTCGTCGGCGGTGCCGCTCATGGCGCCCAGCGTCACCTCCTTGAGGCCACCAATCTGCGGCGTACAAGGAGAGAAACCCTGGTGGCGGTTGCACGCACCAGGCACGGCGCCTCCTGGCAGCGCTCCTGCCACGACACGGAGATCAAGCCTCTTCTTTGGGGGGCGGGTCGGGATCCTCTTGAGGCCTTTCCTTCTCTTCCTGGAGAACGGCGGATCGGAGCCATGGCAACAAAGCGAGGCGAGGAAAAGGAGAAGCGAAGGATAGGCGGAAGAGTGCCGTCGTTCCGTACTTATAGCGGGGAGGCCAACCATCGGCAAACACGATCACCGATCATCATGCCCAACTCTGCATGCAAGGACACGTCGAATCCGGGCGGTTACCAAGGCGTCGTGGGGATGCAGTCGCCCGTCAATCAACGCCACCTTGGCGCCCAAGGCCGCAGGTTGTTAGGGCCTGACGCCGCACTTGCCCTTCGCCTCTCCGCGGCCAAGGCGGGCGCGTCGTAACCTCGGGGGCTCTTGTTGGCGTTTTGGGAATGGGGTCCCTAGACTTGCTCTGCTGCGGCTGCGGCGTGGCTCAAAGGAGGCCACAGGATGGCCCATCTTCATCAACACAAGCTCAAGACCATCGCGAGGCCAAGCCTCATGAGGCAGGCGACCAAGAGCTTCCTCGAGCGCGGCCTCGTCAGGCTGGCTCACGAGGGGCGGAGAGTTCAAGCGGGGTACCTCGCGAGGTGCCCGTGGCATAAGCCATGACGACCGAGGGCGCCCGATCGAGGCGCCAGCCAGCAGCGTCCTCCTTTCCTCTTTGGTGCAAAGGGGCAAGCGCGAGCAAGAGCATCAAGCAAAGGCATCCGTTTCGGTGCAACAAGACCAAGACCAGCCCCAACGGCTGGAATGCGGTCATCGTGGAGCCCAAGCAGGCGTCATCACCAGAACCTTTGGCAGGCGAGGACCAACTTTAGTCAGGATAAGTGTACCCGTTGTTCCCCTTCAAAATGGCCAATTATTGGTGCCCTTCCCGCTCAATATTTGGGAAGAGCCCAGGGCCTTCGCCTATAAATAGGGTTAGCCACACTCAGAGAGAGGGAGGACGATCGGATCGAGCATTCGGAATCCATAGAGAGAGAGAGAAACCCGTTCCTCAAGCTAGAGCGACGGGGCACCACTTAGCAGTTCATCACACCCACCAAGAACATACCCTCGCGAGGCTGTTCTTCCCTGTACTGTTCTTCGTCAGCCCAGAGGCAATCCACACACCACAAACTAGAGTAGGTATTACACCACAACGGTGGCACGAACTATTATAAATCTTGCGTCTCTTGTGTTGTTCTTGTTAGTAGTTTAGGTCCCTGCGACTCGGCGAGGTACGAGACGGTGGAGGGTTGGATCTCCGTGCGCACCCCAGAGTTCGAACCTTAAGGGTCTGCTGGAACCCGTGATCCGACAGTTTGCCTGCAGGAAACAGACCTTCTGGTCAGGTTGATCGTGCTCCGGTGTGGTCAATAACCTCTCGGAGTTGGTTTGGCGATTGCTAAGGCGCGACGTCCTCGCACGCTCGTAGTCTGATCGTCAAAGTCGACTTCATCCTAAACGATAGCCACCATCTCATTGAAAGACGAGACACCTCTTCCTCTATCAGGCCCCTACATCATGCTTGATTATATTGATGATGATGATGATCTCGATTACAAGGGCAGTGTTTCGCTACCTCTATCTCGAGAGCATCTTCTTTGATCTTGTCTCAGACTTGTCTTTCTAAGACCCATCTATCGTGACCCCGGCCCTCTTGGGGTGTTCTGCCCCTCCTTATATAAGTTGAAGGGGTGTGTTATATATACAGTCCTAGTAGGATTAGGACTTAACCTAATTCTGGCTTCTCATCGCGGGATTCTTAACCCCGGGCTTCTCTTCGTGGCTTCTTAACGCTAGGGCTTCATATCTCCAAGCGGCTCATTTTCGTGGCTAAGTATATGACAGGTTAGGATCTGAGTTACAATCTGTCGGGTTACAACTGTCTATCGGGTTACAGCTGTCTGCCGAGTTACAACTGTCTACCAGGTTACTGTGGCACCCCGGCTCATAGAAACTGGAACGCCCTGTATTCCAGCCCAGAGATCAAGGAGAAGTCTTCTAGAATACGGCACTGCTTAGCATTGAATAAATCAGCTCTTTATTACAAGCTATATGGATACAAGGGGATTACATCGGCACGGCGACAGTACACCTCACATAGTTGCTCCATGGAAGCAGCAGAACAACATGAAGCACCGGAATAACTACTGGCAGCGGAACAATGACGATGGTGATGAACTCCACTCCGTAGGAACTCTGACTAGAACGCTCCCTTCGACCACTGCGACGAGTGCAAACCCCTTCAACAACATGAAGGCGGCGCCCCAATGGGACTTTTACTCTGAGTCAAGCTACGACACCACACATGAGACATTATCTTTGGTCTCAGAGGAGAATGATGATGTGCCATCTTCGGCCTTCATCCACGGTGATGAGATGGTTGAGCATGGGATTTTCCCTTCGACCACGGCGACGTATGATGACTAGGGTGACTTGTGCCACCATATTGAGAGTGAGAGTGACTTCACCACTAGCCCCCTATATGACGAGTTTCCCCAATTCCCATGTGAGGAGAGCCACAACCCCCACCACTTGAGTGAGATGAGTGACTCCACCATATGTGACTTTGCGTGCACCTACCTTGAGGGAGTGAGTGAGCCACCACCACATAGAGAGAGGAGATAGTTGATAGGGCATGTGAGGCCATTTCGATTTCTAACAACTTAACCTCTACCTATATTATGTCTTCTCATTTGGTGCTAGGTCCCATATATGACGATGCGCCGATCCTCGACGACTTCTTCCTTCCTTGGGAGACGACGATGGCCATGGTGGACGATGATGCACCCCCCCCCCCCCACATGGTTCCATCAGGATGAATATGACCACGACTTGGTCTTTGACACCTCACCTACAACACATGAGCAATGCTCCAAAGGTAACATAGGTGATGGTGCTTCACTTGTCCCACTAGTGGACTACCTTACCAATGATTGCCTATGATGTTGATCCACCTATTACCATGCTTCATGCTCGTTCCAATTCCTCATTTGATGATTTATTGCCCATTTATGATGAGTATGATGATTGCCATGTGGAGTCTATTAGTTGTGATGCCATGCTACATAGGATTTCTTGTGACAATTCTCTAGGTCACATCATGTTTGATAATCCGCTTGACTTGTCATATGCTATGCATGAGATCAACAATATGTTATATTCGCAATCTCATCGTAGTGACTATGCATATGCCATTAAAATCAATCCAATTTGCACATATGGCATAGATGACAAGCCCATGGTTATTGGCATTTGTTTTTTTTGTGACAATTCTCTAGCTTCGAATATGCATTGTTTCGGATGTTATCCATTTTCTCCATATGATGTTTCCGCTATTGCTTAGGAGGAGACCCCCGTAGTTTCCTCATCCATATTAGGAGATTTTGATCCATCCCATCCATTGCATGATTCCCATTATTGTGTGCACCATATACATTCCATGAATAGCAATGCTCTAAATATTTCTCATGATGCATTACACAATTTGAGTCTCCATTATGCTATACATAATAACAAACCCATCATGATGGATGACATGTTTCTTTATCATGCATCTCATCTATTTGATCATTGTATATTTTGTGCTAACCAACACATGCACGTATGCAGCATAATGGATGATGTGTACATATACCACGCGCACACAATTTTTCCTTTGTCTTTGTTTTGTGTAGGTACTCACGAATACTTGTCAAATTCACAATCCCATGAGTTGACACAACGAGCTCTTGAGAGCAACGATGATTTGGGTTCCCATGGAGTTTCATTCCAACCACTCCCTTCGCACAATGACTTCACGCATTTTTTCTACATGGCCCTTCATGGTTATGGGTTATTGTCCATTACATATTATACGCCCATCTTGCCATGTTCACTTTGCATGACATGCTTATCCTGATGCTTTTACCATGCATTTGTGACCCATGCTTTGCATTACACATGATGATTGATTCTACTATTTCTATGTGTATTTGCAAGCTTGGTGGAGATATTGTTTGTTCTTGCCATGTTTCCTTTATGATCCATTCCTATGATGATACATTGATCTTTCCTTGTAATCGTGCTTGTGATATGTCATGTGCATTACCTTGCCTATTATTGGCTCACATGACATGATTGCCATGATTTCCTCAAGTATGTTGCATCTTTGCACTACTAGCTTGAATGACTTGATTGCCTCACACATGTTGCAAAATTGCTATCTCATTTGTGTTGAGTGCCTCACTATCTTCACCACACCATATGCACATTATGCTTGGATTGTCTTGCACTTTCCCCATGTGTTTAAACATTTCATTTCATTTGGTGTTGTGAATGACTCTTATGCCTACAATAGACCGTTCATTGAGATTCTTATGCATGCTTGCTATGACATTGAGGTAGATGCTTATCCTCTTGACACACATATTAGCATCCGTACCTCCCACTTGCATGCTTATTTCCATGATGCCCTTGATTGTGCTCAATTTGTGTGTTTACATACCATGTCACAATCCTTTGTTGCACCATATGATATGCATGATGACAACACTTGTTCAGTGAATCACCACTTGAATGCTTGTTTTTGCACTAACGCTAACCACATTTGTTTTTCCAAGTGTTTGTTGTTCTTGCTCCTTTTGAAGGAATCACGAGCCAGTGCGACATTGGAGAGTGCTAACTTTGAGTTCAAGACAATGAGTACTTGGTGAATGTTCACTCCTACAAGGCGACGCCATCTCTTTCCCATGGTGATTTGGTTTTCGATCCGAGGTCGGATCTTTCCGAAGGGGGAGAGGATGATGTGGAGTATCCTACGGACATCACCATGTCAAGAGTCTGTTCGGCAAGTGACACGTGCGACATCTACTTCACATACATAAAGGTTAATCATCTCCTTTACACGTGTTCACTTGACCCCTTGAAGGATGGTATACTACTTGACATCCCTCTCGTGTACATGCATAGGTAATGTCGGAGCTTCACTGACGACGAGGAGGAGTTCAATTGCAAGAGAACATCTACACCATCGAAGAAGGGAGACAGAGGAGGAAGAGGGACCCTATGTCACATCCCTAGTTCTGGTTTGCTCTGGGCTAGATAGTCATGTGTGCATCATGTTTAAAATTCAATGAATTTGAAATCGGGACTTGTGAAAGCCTCATAAATCATTTTGAAAATGATCAAGATAAAAATTGCTTCTGGGAGCCCAAGAAAATGTTCCTGTTTTTCTCTAATAATATTGGCCAGAGTTAAAGTTCCAACCAATATTTTTGGGAGCTCAAAAGTATTTATTTTTGGCCATTTGAGTTAATCCAGTAAATATTTGCATTGTATATATATATGTTATACATATTATATATGTCCAATAATTCTAATTTTGACTGTGGGGCTCTGGAATAATCCAATTAGTTCCTATATTAATTTTCAGAAGAAAATAAATTGGTTTAGTATTTTACTAAATCAGAAACAAAATTACAAAAATAGAAAAGTAAACAAAATAGGAAAAAAGGGGGAGAGAGGCTTACCTGGGCCACTTACCAGCCGACCCAACAGTTTGGCCCAGCTGACTGGTCACGCCAGTCGTCCCTCTCCTCTTGCCAGGAGGACAGGGGCGCGTGCCCGCGGCGTGCACGCACGCGCACCACCACCTCCTGCCTGCCCGCTGCCTCCCCGACGCCGCTACGAGCGCCACGTAGCCCCCCGACCTCTCTCGCACTCTCCCTCGCCCTCATCTCCTCCTCTATCTCTCTCTCTCTCACGTGCACGGCCGAACGCCACCGTCGCCACCGCTTGCTGTTGCTGCGGCCAGAGCCACCTCCTCGCCCTCCGCCAGAGCCCAGAGCTCCGCCACGACCTCTTCTTCGTCCCCATCCAGCTACACGTCACCGGGCGCCCTGCCTCGCCGTCACCACCGTCTTCTTCCTCCTCGGGTTGCCGAGATCGCCATCGCCCATTCATCGTCGCCAGCGGTTCCCCGAGCCACCCAGCTGCACCAGAAGAATCGCCGTGAGCACCTGTGCCTTTCCCCTCTCATCCCGCAGTCTAACTGACCCTCTAGCGGTAGCCCTACCGTGCCCGAGAGCTCGTTGTCGCCTCTATAGCGCCGCCGCAGCCACAACTGCTGCCACCCGCGTCCGAGCTCATCAGCGCGTTCGTTGCAGCCCCAGGAGCCGAACGCACCCGCCTGCAGCCCCTGCCATGCCCGGTAGCGTCAAACCCGCACACTATCGAACTTCGGCCGCCGCTGCGAGCTCTGCTCCGGTGAGCTCAGGCCACCCCGCGTCCTCCCGTCACCTCCCCTGGATGTGGGCAAGCACGGGCTACGCCCTGATGCCCTTAGCCGCCGCCCCAGTGGCCTGTAACGTGGACACCGCTGTGTCCTGTGGTCGCCAGCGACGACCTCGCCGGCCTGGCAGGTGGACCCCACCGGCCAGGAGTTTAATTAGCACTAATTAACACCCCACCTAATGACATAGTCAGTGGGCCCCGGCCCCTAATCTTTTAATTAGATTAGCAATAACCCCCTGTTAATTAGCTGTGTCACTGACGTGTGGACCCCACATGTCAGGTTTGACCTGGTCAGCACCGTTGACTTGCTGACGCAGACATGACATCATGCTGACACAATTAATCATTTTCTGAATTTTTGTTCGACGTGTTTTTGAAACAAAAAAGAGATTTTTTTTCATGATAGGATGCACGGGAAGAAACATATCTATTCATGGGGTAGCTAGCTTTGTACCTCGTGCATGGCAAAATTGTCTACGTGCTTGCATGGATCTAAGGCCATGCACACAAGTAGCATGCCTCAATGGATTCGACACAGAGAAGGAAATGTGCACCAGTTGTCTTGCACATGCAGGCTTCTTGGCTATTAAATTAGTGCATGGAGTCAATTAGCACACGTAGCCATCCATGCACGCATTTGAAGGATAAGTATATCGTGTCGACTATGTATGTGGTGTATGTGCACATGAGCAAGTACATACAAATACATGCGTCTAAGTAACCATGTGTATGATGCGTATTGGGATTATGCGGTGCGCCGGCCGGCAGCACGTGTACATTCGTACATACCCAAATACGTGAGTGTATCTTTGGCATGGAAATCACAAAGCCGCTGCTAGAGAGCAATCCCACGTACGACTGATAACTGACCAGGTAAGTTTTCTTTCTTGATTTTGTTCTAAACTAAATAAAAGCAGGCGGTCCGAGCAAGGAAGTATAATTGCACTACCAAAGGAAAGCTGAGAGGATCAACTTGCCGAGCAATCAACGTGTCCGAGCGATATGCTGCAATTGCCTCTGTGATTCAGATTGCTTTCTATACACCTGCCCGATAGGATCAACTTGGACGAGGGGCCAGCGCCTATCCCTCAGCATATAAATACAAGGAGGAGCCGTCCAAACCGAGGCAGCGTAAAAGAGGTCAGAGGACGCACACCGGCGGCGGCACATGCGCAAAGGGAAGGAACCATAGAAGGCCCTGATGACATAACTCAGGCGCATTGCGCGCGGTAATGGACGCGCCTACGGCGGCAGCGCGCAAGCCATGCATCAGATGGAAGAGACGCGCCTGTGGAGGACGCATCCATGCCCACGATACGTGCGCCAAGGTGGAGCATGGTGGCGCCTTCGTAGTCTCTCAGCGGATACACCGGCGGCGACAACTATTGAGCGATGCATCATTGTTTTATGAGCCAGCATGCCGTCTTCTCTTTATTGTACGTATGTCTTTTTTTCCTCATGTACTAGGTACAATCGAGACCGTGTACGACACGTCCAGCGGATTGTGGCCACGAACGATGCGGCGCTCTTCTCGTATAAGTGGAATGGAGGTGGCGGATGATCCGCCCAGCGGATGTGTCCACGGATGATGCAGCACTCTTCTTAGACGACGGACGATGCGCCCGGGGGAGCGTGGAGGAAGCGGTGCTTTTCTCGTACCAGATGCAATGAAGGCGGTGGCCGATGCCGCCAGAACAGGAGACTACATCGACACCACCAGGCCTATCGCCAACAACCTGGTGCCGTGGAGGATGGCAATAAGGAGCTCGCTAGGACGATGCTCATCGTCTTCTTCATCAAGCTGGGGCCAGGGAGGACGAAAGCATGGAGGCTCGCGAGGATGCCTTCGCCGTGCCGCGGTGGACGGATGGAGCTCGCTAGGACGACGCCCGACATCTTCTTCATCAAGCTGGTGCCTTGGAGGACGAAGGAGGAGGCTCGCGAGGATGTCGTCACCGTGCCGCGGTGGATGGCGCCATGGAGTTCGCCAAGACAACGCCAATGTCAACATCATAAATCTGGTGCCATGGAGGAGGTAAAGCGGAGCTTGCGGGGATGCCGCCACCGTGCCGCGGTGGATGGACGAAGCTCGATAGGACGATGCATGTTGTCTTCTTCATCAAGCTGGCGCCGTGGAGGACGAAGGCGTGGAGCTCGGGAGGATGCCGCCACCATGCCGTGGTGGATGGCGGCGCGGAGCTCGCCAAGACGATGCCCATCGCCAACATCATCAACCCGGTACCATAGAGGATCATGGTGTAGAGCCCGCAAGAGGGACGCCACTAACATCAACATCATCAAGCTGGTGTCGTGGAGGACGGAGGCGTAAAGCTCGCGGGACAACACCACTGATGTGTACCTCGTCAAGATGGAGCCCGTGACCCGGAACCATTGTAACATCCCAAAATTCTAAATTTTGGAATATCATATTAGATAAATAACTATGCTTGTTGTCTGATTGTTTGTTTGATTGATTGAGTGAAACTGAGTGGAATTTGAAATTTCAGAGGTTTTGGAGTTGTTGGCATTTGAATTCAAATTTTGGCAAGTGGAAATTATTTCAAAATTATGCCTGATAAATACTTGAGAAAAAGTATGAGAGGAGTAAACATGAAACTCCAAAAATATCAGAGGAAAAACATTGCCAAAAAGTTTGAATTCAAATTTGAGTTTTATTTGAATTTTGAAAAAAATGAATTTTTATAAAGTTTGGATTTTGCCCCTGGAAAAATGTTCAAATGATAGGGAATATTCCCCTGATCATTTTGATATATATATATGTCCTATATAAAATATTTATATTCTATATATTTTATCTCTGTTTTTATTTTCAAAAAAAAATTAGAAAAAGAAAATACCCAGCGCCACCAGCCGACCGCCCAGCCCAAGACTGGCGACCACCACCAGGCCACTAACGGCCGAGCCGGCCCAGCGAGCCAACCGACCGAGCCCCTCGCCCGAACCGGTTTCCCCTCGGCCAACCGACGCGCCGCGCCCCTCCCCTCTCTCCCCGACAGGCGGGCCCCCACCTCCTTCTTCCCCTCGCCCACGCAACAACCGCGCCGCCGCTCGCCGGAGATCCCGCGATCTCGGGATCTCACCCGATCCTCCCGATCGCCCTCTCGCAAGTCGTGCCCCTCCGCCTATTTATACCCCCCCCCTCACCCCATTCCCCCTTGCCCCTCACGGACCCCTCTCTCGCCAGACACGCCCGCTGGAGCCCGAGCACACCGCCGCCATTAACCTCGTCCCGACCCACCCTGCCACCCAGAGCTCGCCCGACCCCACCCGGACTCCTCGCCGCGCCCGCACCATGGAGACCTCCGCCGACGCCTCGACCACCGAGTCGCGGAACCATCGCCGCCGACGCCGTCGCCGTCGCCGACCGGTAAGTCGCCGAGTCCACCCCCGCCGTCCGATCTAATCTCAACGGCGTAGATTAGAACCCCCGAAGGGGTATGGTTTTATTAGGTTAGTTTAGTGAACCGGGTTTTATTCCGGTTAGTTCCGGTTTATTTTTAGTTAGGGTTTTTAGTTGAACGGCCCGACTCGTTTTAAACCCTAGGGTCGTTTAGTTATATTCATGAAGCGTTATATAGGCCCATTAGGCCGTTTTTCTTTATTTTCGTTTTCTGTTTTAACAGAATAGTTTCAGATTTGAAAAATTCATATCTTTTAATATGCTTAATAATTTTAAGTGATTCTTTTTTGTTGGTTTGCAAATTTCTTATAGTTTCTGTAGAAAATATAATTTTCCATGTTAAAAGTATTTAAAATTACTTTATTTTAGGTTTAGACAGAATAGTAATTCTGCTATAAAAGGAGCTAGGAATATTATTTTTAATGATTCTTTTGTCACAACTTTGTTTTGACATTGCCTAACCGTAGGAATTTATTTGGGCATTTTAGGATTAATAAAAAATTATTTTTAATCATAATCATGTTATTCTTAATTAATTAACTAGCTACTGTTTTACTATTGTTTTAAATAGCAAATAATTTTATTTCTATTATGTGATAGTTTATTCTAGGTTAGTTTCTGTAACTTTAGAGCATGAACTTTTATTTACATTAAATAAAACTTTTATTTTATTTTTCTTACTAAAATTTGCTTTAGGCCTAATAGGAGTTTCATAATAGATTTTAAAGTGATTCTTTTTGCTCCTAGTTGCTTGATGAATTCTTTTCTGTTAGGTAGCATAAACCCATGCTTAGGTTCTGTTAAGAAAAAAAATTTGTATTAAGAAACTATTTCTAGATTGTTGTTGGATATGGTGAAAACTTTGAGTTGGATTTCTTTGAGTTTCCTTTGGGTTTTGATTCAATTGTTGTGTGTGTTATGTTACTATGCTGTTATGTAAGTGATCATATGTTTGTATGCTTATTATGATTGTTGTTTGCCTCGGTAGAATTTCCGGAGTGCGAAGCTTGCTACCACGAGTCCCTAGTTTTCGAAGATCGTCAGCAAGGCAAGTTCACTTTGACCATGTTTTTCATACCTATGTGTTTTATTGCATCTAGTGTCATCTTCGCAACAATCCCTCCAAAGAGTGACATTGAATCCTTGTAGTTGAGTAGTATGCATGAGGTAGGAACCCATCACCCGTTACCAAGCCCGGACATTATTTATTTTAATGCTACGCTATAGTAGACGGGTTGGTATGAGTGCTCGGGAGTGGTGTGAGAATGGAGGATCTCGCCAATGACGACAACTCCATGATGGAATCTGCAAGGACTGCATCTTCAAGGCCTCAAGACTTCAAGACTCGAGACAAGAATTCAATACACACTCTTTGGGTGAAGGGCGGTTGACGGGCACCTGGAGAAACCAGTGGTTGGCGGGATGCATGGAGAAGCGCCATGACATCTTGCGGAAAGCTTCACCTGGACTCAAAGAGACGGAAGAATACTTCATGCCCGGAAGCTTACTCTGCAACCGCAAGTCACTATGGGCTCGCTTGGTTGACCTTAGTTGTGACTCTGGCTGGGACGGTGCTAGCAGATGTAGAACTACGGTAGGATTGGATGAGCACCGGACAGTGGTCAGGGGAACACTTCGGAAGACCATGTTTCGGTCATCTTGTTCTCAAACACCCTGAAGTGCGAGAACGTAAAAAGAGGGATCGAATCTTGCGGGTAAAGTGTACAAACCTCTGCAGAGGGTTTAAACCTAATCGATTAGCCTTGTCCCCGGTTACGGAAAATTTGAGCCTCTGGACTTGGATCTATCTCGGAACTCTCAACACCGGACTGATAACTTAGTTGTGGGCAACTTATGATGAATTTGGGCTATGAGACATCGGTTGGAGGAACCATGTCATGATAGAAAACTCTACAGTACAGACTTCATTTATTCCTTTGATGTAGGGAAAATAAAACCAGCTTTTACGCAAACAAAACTCAGATCTGAGCCACAAAGCCATACCGCATATAGTATAGTATATCATCTGTTTTCTCTTATTGTGATCTTGCGGTACATTCAATGTCTTGACCTACACGGCTGCAACGTATCATGTTGCATATATTTCCTCGACGAGTAAGAGTTACGATACAGGGTTACGGTCTACACTCAACCTGCCGATGGCGTTGATGGGACTCCACACCCGTTGTTGTTTCCGCTGAGACATATGAGGTATATATCAGTTTTACGTTATTTATACATGTGATTGCACTTTGATATATACATTGGTGTACTGTGTGTGCCAGCATACTGATCAAGGGATGGCACAAATACACAGAGACTTGACCGTCTGAGGTCGGGTCGCTACAACCATGAAGAGGACACACGCCCTGGTGCTCCCCACAACACGGAGCCCGCGATACGAAGAAGATGGTGCTACACGATGACACGTCTTCACCGACCCTTACCACGAGCCTGCGATGTGTTTCCTATGTCTTGGCGGACCACTGAATACGGCGTCCAGCCGAGACGAGGTGCACTCTTCATGGTGTACAGGTCCCAGTGTACATGCAGTATGCTCCTTATCTTAGCAAACCACCGAATACGGCGTCTAGCTAGGATGGGGCATCAACCACGCCCTTCCATGATGTCACCTTTCTTCGGCACCGTGATGCTTTGCCCTTGTCTTGGTGGACCACCAAATACGGCATCCAGACAATGAGGTGCACCCTTCATTGCATCAGGTGTCCTTTGTTGTACGGGTGGCGTGATCCTTGTCTTAGCAGACCACCGAGTACAGCGTCTAGCTGAGACGGGGCATCAACCACGCCCCTCCATGATGTTACCTTTCTTCGGCCCCGTGGCGTGATTCTTGTTTTGGCAGACCACCGAATAGGGAGTCTTGCCAAGACGAGGCATCCACCACGCCCCTCTAAGATGTTACGTTCCACGATCTCGTGAGGCGGAGTCTTTGTCTTCACAAACTGTTGTAATCTTGGCGTTAGTCGAGATGAGGCACCAACCACACCGGCAATGCCGACGCAAGCAGCCGTTGGTTTTACACCGACGCCGGTCTCCATAAAAGAATACTCCCGCGAGGCAACCCCTTGCATACCCAACGAAGCAGCTACATCATCAAGAAGTCCGAGCAGAGCAGGACCCATGCAACTTCAACACTGACTACATCAACACTGTCAAGACCGACGAGGCGGGACAGCGAGGGCGGACGTGGCTAGCACAAAGCCACGTTTTGAGCGGCACGTGTACTAACGAGGACACGGTCTTTGCTGACCCCCACACTACACACACACCATCATCATCATGTATGGAGAATGCGAAGCGAAGACGACGAAGACGACCGCACGGCTTACTCGGAGGTATCTCGCAGAGCAACCCGCGGGAGTAATTTACCAGGAGCTTTTCGAGGCCTCGGGAACTAGGAGATCGTACATCACCATAGCCAGGTTGGCTGCGCTAGTAGGCCACGGAGTGCATTCATTTTATGGGATCTTGTAATTTTGTTTATCCGATGAGATTAATGAAATACTTGTTTCCCATACCCCTTTTCTTTGTGTACTATGGTACACTGGCACGCCCGCATTTTCTTTTCCCCGGCGCATGAGAGAAATCAAACTCCTCTTCTCTTCTAACGGAGTGCATATAATATTTTTCTCATGTCAAACAAATTGGCACGCCAGGTGGGACCGGGTTTTCCTCCCATCTTTGCTTCGCTGTGGTCATCGAAATCGTCTTCGCCAATCTCCCAATGTGCACAGCATGCTGTAAGGATCTCCGTCGGTAAGCCTCTTTCTTGCAGGTGAACTCTCCCACGGCAGCAAATCGGAGCCGTGATGATCTAGTACGGATCATTGCCGCCTATGGTCTTCATCGAGCATGGCGGCAGGGTCTACATGTACCAAGCCCAAGATCCCGCGCAGTTTCAAACTGTGCAGTCAAAGAGGGCACAAAGGTGGGTGGCAACCAAGACGATGAAGCGCCACGTGCTAATGCTGGAGGCGCACCCTGTTGAAGGAGTCATCAAGGGCAGACATCCATGGAGACATGGAGGCAGCTCAACGCCTCCGGGTTAATACCGCCAATGGGAGGGCAAGTGCGGCATCCCTTCACGCCTCTACACGGCTCGGCTCCCACTCGGAGCCACCAATGCCAACACCACGACGCACCGAGGTAAAGCTACCTGAAGGCTTGGAGGCCATCTCCCACAATCCGCGTAGGCTCATGGTTGCAGGTAGAATGAGGTGCCAATCGCCATGCCATCATCGTTAACATGAGCACCTCGATGACAGTCTTCACCAACTCACCACTTAGAGTGGGGGCATCCTAACATGCCCCCATGTTCGAAACGATGGTCATGACATCAAGACGATGAGAGAAACCCTCGACCCAATCAACGGTGGCAGCCATGGGACCTCCACAACAAACACTTCCACCACTACACACATCCTGCCTAGGCGGGGGGCTCAGCCACAACTCAAGGGGACGACAGACAGGGCTGCATCACCCACTCGGCACCATGCGCCACCCCGTTCTCTCCAGGTTAAGCGTCATTAATGCAGCCACAAACAGGAGCTCTCCCAACATGATACGTGACTGGTCCAAGGTGGGGGTTGTTCACCCATTGCTGATATGGAGCTATCCTGGGGTGGTGTGTTGTCTACACCACCGTCGTCGCGGAGCTTGCCCAAGGTGTGGAGATCCATCTACATCACCGTCGCCGACATGGAGTGCCCCAAGGCAGGGCGCTATCTACACCGCCATCGACATGGAGCGCCCCGAAGGCAGGGCGCCATATACCTCCGTTGGCACGGAGCTTGGCTAGGCGGAGCTCTTTCTTCTCCACCGTTGACACAGATATCTCAAAAGATGGGGCGGCTTCTGGACCATCATCCCACAGCTTTCCCAAGGTGGGGATATCATCTACGTTGCTGCCTCCCACTCGGAGATTGGTCTGGGTGGGGCTTGGTCTAAACCGCCGCCAACAAGGAGCTTCGCCTTGGGTGGTGGTCGGTCTACACCATCATAGACATGTTAACGCCCCAGGAGGAGCGCTATCTACATCGTCACCAACACTGAGCTCGCCTAAGGGCGAGCACCGTCTACACCATCTTGGAGCTCCCCAAAGGCGGGCATGACTTTTGCGCCTCTACCAACAGGGGGCTCGATCAAGGCATGGTGACGTCCACACCGCCGCCAATTTGGAGCTCTCCAGACGTGGAGCATCGTCTAGACCGCCTTCAATGTGAAGCATCGCCCGAACGTGGGTGCCATTTACATAGCCTCGGAGCACGCTTATGGTAGGTGTGCCGCTCGCTCCTCGCCAACATGGAGTGCACCAAAAGTTGGGCGTCATCTACACCACCCGTGACCATGTTGGGGGCGTCATCATCAACCTCCGGCATAACTAGGAACGCTACTACATCAACATGTCGTCACCGTCTTCATCGATGTCACACTCAGCGGGGACACTGACTACATTGACATGCTGCCATCCGACTACATTGACATGGCGTCGCAATCTTCATCAACTCTTCATCTGGCGAGGGTGTCGTCTACATAGATGCCGACGGATGTCCACATGACGTTGTCATATTATTTGAATTACTACCTGGCGAGGACACATACAGCACCGGCACGCCACCTTTCTTCTACACCGAGCGAAGGTCATCCCCATAACTGCGACGCCCCAAGGTCTACATCGACGAGCTAGTATTATCGTCATCTTTAAGCACCGTTGTCATGCGGTGTCACGCAAGTATTCTCCAACTTCTACATCAACACGCTTACCCAACATCGTCCAAGCTCCGACGAGGCAAAGCAATACTCCATTGGCATGTCTTTTTTCGATGAAGCAATCCATATGTTGCCAGGCACCGACGAGGCGAAGGCAAGTCATCCAGTTCGACACTGACAAGGCGGACACCACCAGGCCAGGCACCGATGAGGCGAAGGCCGCCCACTTCATCATCGGACAATTGACAAGACAAAGATATGTGGCTAAGCATGGCCGGAGCGATGGGCGTACCACTCTCCCCTTCACTTCATCACAACATCCCCACCATCTACACCAAGCCAACGACGCAATCGGAGCTTTCAACAAGACGCTCGGCAAGATACTCAAGGAGACAGTGACAAGGAATCGGAGAGACTAGCATGATCGTCTCTTTGAATCCTTATGGGTGTACCGTGTCACAGTCCGTACCCCAACACAGGCAACTCCATTTTCTCTCGTTTACGAGAGTGAGGCGGTCCTACCACTGGAGGTCCAGCTACCCTCTTTGAGGGTGGCTATTCAAGATGAGATCACCCAAGATGAATAGGTACAACTGTGGTTTCAGGAGTTCAACGCCCTTGAAGAGGGGCGACTTAATTCCCTACAAAACCTGGAGCTTTACCGCCAGAATATGGTGAGAGCTTACGACAAGCTCGTCAAGCAATGCGTCTTTCGAAAAGGCGAGTTGGTTCTCATGCTCAGGTGACCCATCGTCGTGACGCACAAGACGAAGGGCAAGTTCGAACCAAAGTGGGAAGGGCCATATGTCATCGAGCAAGTCTACGATGGGGGGCATACCAGCTCATCGATTCACAAGGAGTCCAACCTATGCCCCCAATCAACGGAAGGTTCCTCAAAAAAAAATTCTTAAATTTTTGCCTCTTTTGTTGCCTCTTTTGGATTTTCATTGGGGAAACTTTTTCTGTGGGCTTTCGGATCCATGATGCATTCTTCTTAGCATTTCGTGGATATATCTAGTTTTCCCCAATGTTTACGGACTAAGTCCAACAAAAAAGGCTTCCCCCTATCGCACTACGCTGTTGATTGAAGTTTCGGCTACCCTAGGTCTTGTTGGAGGGCGGCACAACGTGTCGATTTGTAGGTGGAGCGGCTCCTACACCCATAATGCACGACACGTACCAGGTGTATGCTTCCGGAGGCAGCGGAGACGATTACTTGGGCACTTCTGAGTGTTGAGATCCCGCGCTCTTCATGTTTCCTGGCATGCCTCATGTTCAAAGAGGATCACACTCTAGGGAAGACCATATGAAAAGATCATGGAGGGCTTCCTGACCCAACACAAGTTGGTTTGGTGTGTAGTCACATGGCAACCCTGGGGTGCGCCACTAGAAGCCCCAGATAAATTGCTAGAGGGTTTTTCCTAGTCCACAGAGGTGAACAGTTCCCTTCCAAGTTCCCAAGGTGGGTCCCCAAGAAATCTCGGAAGAAGATTCCTCAAGAAGTTCGCGCCAAATGTCAAAACTAGTCCATGAAGTCCGCGGCCAATCAATCATCCGCGTGAGCAATCAAGATGAAATTCTAAAAGTCCAAGAAGCAAATTCAAGAAAGAAAATACAAACAATCCAAGAAGCAATCAAGCGGTCCCAAGTAGTATGGAACCCACTGGAAGGAAGGCGGGAGGAAGCTGTTCACCACCCCTCAATATGCATGAAGAAAAATCGCCAAGCCGTTGACCCAAAACCATTTACCCTGAACTTATCACACCCAAGTCTCTGGGTTAATGAGGCGTGTGCAGGGGGCATGTTGAGCTGCGGGGGCCCTCAGTATGATGATGGGCTAGAGTATGAATATTTGCTGCCTCTCGAAAGCATCCCGAAACACGGCGTCTTCATACACGTACACCAAAGCTATTTAAGTCGTTGAGTTGCAATCGTCAAGGTATTTCGATGGTTCCCAATGACAAGTTCTTCGGTAGCCTTCTCAGATATCTCGCCTATAGCTGGTGTATAACGAGAAAGCCAACATTTTAAATCCCGCAAACTTTTTTCTCTTTCCTTTTTACCTGTTTTCGTTTGGTGCTTCTAGATTGTGCTCCTCCGACATCTTCGCAGCCATTGAGAGGCAATCCCTGTCATTGTCGACGGCATTCCAACGACAAGCCACTACATCGAGCTACGTCAGGGGTGTTTGGGTGCAGCAATACCCATGCGTCCCTGACAACACCGACAACAGCTCGACAACCAATGGTCTACACCGGCACGCACGATGGGTGCCAGAAGGCAACACCTGCGCTCACGAAGGTGGAGCCTTGGAATGAAGAACAAATAGGGTTGCTTCGCGGGCCCGCATCGTGCCTGTTATACGATCCCAACAAGTTCCCTATAATATACAAGTGTGGATGGAAATACCTACACCATACAACATTGATATGTGAATAATACTCGAGCATCTTCAGAACAATGAGTCACCGGCTCCACGAGTCGACACTTCCTCAGTTATTCAGGCCGCACACATGTTGATGCGCGGAATCAATCCAAAAGAAAAATGTTTTCACCAAACTAAGTTCGATCGTTTTACGCTCGAACTTTATTTGGTTAGGGGGCATTTGTTCGACGTGTTTTTGTAACAAATAAGAGATTTTTTTTCATGATAGGATGCACGGGAAGAAACATATCTATTCATGGGATAGCTAGCTTTGTACCTTGTGCATGGGAAAATTGTCTACGTGCTTGCATGGATCCAAGGCCATGCACAGAAGTAGCATGCGTCAATGGATTCGACACAAAGAAGGAAATGTGCACCAGTTGTCTTGCACATGCATGCTTCTTGGCTATTAAATTAGTGCATGGAGTCAATTAGCACACGTAGCCATCCATGCACGTATTTGAAGGATAAGTATATACGTATTTGACTATGTATGTGGTGTATGTGCACAGCAGGCAGTACATACAAATACATGCGTCTAAATAACCATGTGTATGAGTACGTATTCGGGTGTTCGGTGCGCCGGCCGGCAGCACATGTACATTCGTACATACCCAAATACGCGAGTTTATCTTTGGCATGGAAATCACAGAGCCGCTGCTAGAGGGAATCCCACGTACGGCTGATAACTGACCAGGTAAGTTTTCTTTCTTGATTTTTTCTAAACTAAATAAATGCAGGCGGTCCGAGCAAGGAAGTATAATTGCGCTACCAAAGGAAAGCTGATCAGAAAAGCAAACTGAGAGGATCAACTTGCCGAGCAATCAACGTGTCCGGGCGATAAGCTGCAATTTCCTCTGTGATTCAGATTTCTTTCTATACACCTGCCCGATTGGATCAACTTGGACGAGGGGCCAGCGCCTATCCCTCAGCATATAAATACAAGGAGGAGCCATCCCCGAGGCAGTGACGCGCCCCTGGAGGCCGCGTAGAGGAGGTCAGAGGACGCACACCGGCGGCGGCACATGCGCAAAGGGGAGGAACCATAGAAGGCCCTGATGATAGAACTCAAGCGTGTTGCGCGCGGTAATGGATGCGCCTGCAGCACCGGCGCGCAAGCCATGCATCAAATGGAAGAGACGCACCTGTGGAGGACGCGTCCATGCCCACGATACATGCACCAAGGTGGAGCGCGGTGGCGCCTTCGTAGTCTCTCGGCGGATACACCAGCGGCGAAAACCATGGAGCGATGCATCATTGTTTTATGAGCCAGCATGCCATCTTTTCTTTATTGTACGTATGTATTTTTTTTCCTCATGTACTAGGTACAATCGAGACCGTGTACGACGCGTCCAGCGGATTGTGGCCACGGATGAGGCGGCGCTCTTCTCGTACAAGTGGAATTGAGGTGGCGGACGATCCGCCCAGCGGATGTGTCCACGGACGATGCAACGCTCTTCTTAGACGACGGACGATGGGCCCGGCGGACTGCGGAGGAAGCGGTGCTTTTCTCGTACCAGATGCAATGAAGGCGGTGGACGACGCCGCCAGAACAGGAGACTACATCGACATCGTCAGGCCCATCGCCAACAACCTGGTGCCACGGAGGATGGCAATAAGGAGCTCGCTAGGACGATGCTCGTTGTCTTCTTCATCAAGCCGGCGCCATGGAGGACGAAACCGTGGAGGCTCGCGAGGATGCCGTCGTCGTGCCACGGTGGACGGACGGAGCTCGCTAGGACGACGCCCGTCATCTTCTTCATCAAGCTGGCACCTTGGAGGACGAAGGCGCGGAGGCTCGCGAGGATGTCGCCGCCGTGCCGTGGTGCATGGCGCCATGGAGTTCGCCAAGACGACGCCAATGTCAACATCATCAATCCGGTGCCATGGAGGAGGGAGAAGCGGAGCTTGCAGGGATGCCGCCACCGTGCCGTGGTGGATGGAGGAAGGTCGATAGGACGACGCATGTCGTCTTCTTCATCAAGCTAGCGCCATGGAGGACGAAGGCGTGGAGCTCGCGAGGATGCCACACCGTGCCGTGGTGGATGGCGGCGCGGAGCTCGCCAAGACGACGCCCATCGCCAACATCATCAACCCGGTACCACAGAGGATCATGGTGCAGAGCCCGCAAGAGGGATGCCACTAACATCAACATCATCAAGCCAGTGTCGCAGAGGACGGAGGCGTGGAGCTCGCGGGACAACACCACTGATGTGTACCTCGTCAAGATAGAGCCTGCAACCCGGAACCATGAAGAGGACACACGCCCTGGTACTCCCCGCAACATAGAGCCCGCGATACGAAGAAGATGGTGCTACACGATGACACGTCTTCACCGACCCTTACCATGATCCTGCGATGTGTTTCCTTTGTCTTGGCGGACCACCAAATACGGCGTCTAGCCGAGATGAGGTTCACTCTTCATGGCGTGCAGGACTCAGTGTACATGCAGTATGCTCCTTGTCTTAGCAAACCACCGAAAACAGCGTCTAGCTAGGATGGGGCATCAACCACGCCCTTCCATGATGTCACCTTTCTTCGGCACCGTGATGCTTTGCCCTTGTCTTGGTGGACCATCAAATACGGTGTCCAGACGAGATGAGGTGCACCCTTCATTGCATCAGGTCTCCTTTGTTGTACGGGTGGCGTGATCCTTGTCTTAGCAGACCACCGTGTACGGCATCTAGCTGAGACGGGGCATCAACCACGCCCCTCCATGATGTTACCATTCTTGGGCCACGTGGCGTGATTGTTGTTTTGGCAGACCACCGAATATGGAGTCTAGCCAAGACGAGGCATCCACCACGCTCCTCTAAGATGTTACCTTCCACGATCTCGTGAGGCGGAGTCTTTGTCTTCATAGACTGTCGTAATCTCGGCATCTAGTCGAGACGAGGCACCAACCACACCAACAATGTCGATGCAAGCAGCCGTTGGTTTTACACCGACGTCGGTCTCCATAGAAGAATACTCCGGCGAGGCAACCCCTTGCATACCCGACGAAGCCGCTACATCATCAAGAAGTCTGAGCAGAGCAGGACCCATGCAACTTCAACACCGACTACATCAACGATGTCAAGACCGACGAGGCGCGACAGCGAGGGTGGACGTGGCTAGCACAAAGCCACGTGGCACGTGTGCTGACGAGGACACGGTCTTTGCCGACCCCCACACTAAACACACACCATCATCATCATGTATGGAGAATGCGAAGCAAAGACGACGAAGATGACCGCACGGCTTAGTCGGAGGTATCTGGCGGAGCAACGCGCGGGAGTAATTAACCGGGAGCTTTTTGAGGCCTCGGGAACCAGGAGACCGCCCATCGCCATAGTCAGGCTGGCCGCGCTAGTAGGCCACGGAGCGCATTCATTTTATGGGATTTTGTAATTTATTTTATGCGATGAGATTAATGAAATACTTGTTTCCCATACCCCTTTTCTTTGTGTACTATGGTACACTAGCACGGTCGTAGTTTCTTTTCCCCGACGCATGAGAGAAATCAAACTCCTCCTCTTCTCTTCTAACGGAGTGCATATAAGATTTTTCTCGTGTCAAACAATTTTATATATATCAGGAAATTCCAGAAAGTAGTTCTAAAAATAATAGAAATTAAACTGTAACTCCAAATGAAATAATTTATATATGAAAAATGATCAGAAAAATCCAAAGAATCTTTTTATGGCATTTTCATGCATGTTAGAACAACTTATAGTTGCTGAATTGGATAAATCAATAAATGGCATTTGAACTGCCTTACATGGAGTTTGAATTTGAACCTTTGGTTCAAACCAACTTCATTTAATCTGGTTGCTAGATGCATTAGCCCAAAACACATCATATTGCCATGTGATGATCATGCATCATATTGCTGCCTTGCATTGATTGTGTTCTTTCTCTGTTGCCGGTGGTTGTTCCCCCTCGGTAGATGTATGTTCCAACAATGAGTTCGATGACACCGATGAAAACTATACTATCTTCAGAAGTGCCAGGCAAGCAAAACCCCCTTGTTCATTCCGATATAATCCCACTCTCTCGCTCTCGCTCTTGTTCTCTTTTACTGCATTAGGTCAACCGCGATTCAACTATTACATGCTGCGGTAGTTGAACCCCTTTCCTCTGCATGACCTGTCATTGCCACAGTAAATAGATGAAACCCACTAGCATGAGTAGGAGTTGTTTGAGCCCTGATGTGCCTATTCATTCATGCTTGTTGTCATGCCTGCTACTGCTTAGAGTTGAGTCAGGTCTGATTCATTGGGGATGAATTGGAATGTGGTGAACATGTCCTACTGCTGAGAGCTAAGTGTGTGAACACGATTTGGTAAAGGTAGCGGTGAGAGGCCATGTAGGAGTATACAGTGGGTTGTCTCATTGAAACCGTCCTCAGGAACTGAGTTCTGTGTTTGTGATCCATCAACAGTTACTACCACACATTGGGCTCTGGGCACTCCAAGCTCTCTCTACTTATTAATCAACCTGATCTCTGTCCAGGAGTTGCAACTAGTTTCTGGTGTTTGTAGGTTGTGTTAGTAGTCTACCAAGTGGCACCCGGTACAGGTGGGCTTGGGACAGACTAGGCACCGTGGCACGGTGTACCAAGCGTAGATCCATCCGTCGAGGTGGGCTTGGGAACCTTGCACACATCTTTGGGGCGTGAGCGACACCCCGGCCAGATCTCCTTGCAGATGGAACCGGAATAGGCGATAAACCTGGACTAGAGACTTGTGTGGTTAGTCAGGTCGTGGCCGACTCCCTCGTCAGGCTTCCGCTTGAAGGTTGCCGAGATACACAACGTGTACATGGTGGTAAGTGGCGAGAGCGTGTGTGAAGAAGTACACCCCTGCAGGGTTCTAAATGATCTATTTGAATAGCCGCGTCCGCGGTAAAGGACTTCTGGGTTGCCTGTACAGTTCATAGACAAGTGAAAGTGGATACTGTAAAACTCGCAAGATAAGCGTGAGTGTTATGGATGGCCTTCTCGTAGGGAGACGGGAGTGGATCCATGGTGGTGTATTAATATGGTGAATATGTGGACTCATGTGCGCCACCACATAAGAGTTACTTGCAGTCATAGTTTAGGTTAGCCACTGAGTCAAAGCTGGCTTGCTGCAGTCAAACTCCACCACCCCCCTTTATTGATACTGATGGATATGTAGCTAGATCTGATGTAAGTCTTGCTGGGTACATTTGACCTCACATTTTTCTTATTTTATGTTTTGCAGAGAGACTTCAGTCTCGCTAGTAGTTCCGCATGGACCCGACATTTAGCTTGTTACCTCAGCTACGATCTTGTACCCTTGGAGGGTCTTGTAGATAGTCAGGCTTCTTAGCCTTTTTCATTTGTAGTTGTATGTACTCAGACATGTTTATGCTTCCGCTTGATGCTTGTATGCTCTGTATGTTGGGTCATGAGACCATGTTTGTAATACTTGGCTCCTCAGAGCCTAATGAATAAATACTCTGAGTCATAGAGTCCTGTTGTGATGCCATGTTGTATTTGCACATATCGAGCATATTGTGTGTATGATTTTGAAATGCTTGGTATGTGTGGGATCCGACAACCTAGTTTTCTATCCTTGGTAGCCTCTCTTATGGGGAAATGTAGTCTAGTGCTTCCACGGAGCCATGGTAGCCTGCTACAGCCCGGGTTCCCAGAGTCCTGTTAGCCCAGTTGCTACAGCCCGGATTCGTACGCTGATGACAGACACGTCCGATGATGGTTCATGTATGCTTGTCCCCGTATGTTAGTGCCACTTTGGGTTCACGACTAGTCATGTCGGCCCGGGTTCTCCCTCATATGGATGCTAGCGACACTGTCATATATGTGAGCCAAAAGGCACAAACGGTCCCGGACCAGGTAAGGTGGCACCTGTGGGAATATCGTGCGTGAGACCGCAAAGTGATATGAGGTGTTACATGCTAGATCGATGTGACTTAGAATCGAGATCCTAACAGCTTTGGTATCAGAGCCTGACTGCCTGTAGGATTACCAAGCCAAACTGGTCGAAGTTGAGTCTAGAAATGCTTTAGTTATATAAGGGAATTGATTGTGGAAGGGAATGTAAGGCTCTTTTTACTCCTTTACCTTATGCCCCTCTGATCTGAGTCAACCTCTTCTTTTCTACGGGGATTAAGAACTAGGCTTCTCATCTTTCTATCAGGATCACGTGTTACTAATCCGTAGACTTATAGGATTGTTGGTTAAGCCTCATTTTTGTTCCTACTACTTCCGTGTGTTAACAGTTGGTCTCGGAACCTTGTTATTGTGATGTTGAGTGGTTATGCCACCATTTTGTAGGTTGTCTCAAATATTTTTGAGCATTTACAACTATTATGCTGTCCGGGTCATCCTAGGTTTCTAAATAGTCGGATGCATTTGCAAATCCTTCCTCCCAGTTCTCGATGTCCTATTGGGCCAGATTTATCACACTAACAAGTGTGTTGAGGTACTCCACTGCCTCGACATATATGTTGAAGCTATTATTATGACCCTAGGTGTCTTAGAGAACCACCTAGTAATCCAGCCATGCTTTGTATCCCCAATGTGATGATTTTGGCCATTATTTTTGAAAGCATCCCGTGATGCCATTGTAACATCCCAAATTTTCAATTTGGAATGTTATACATTAGGTCATCATGCATATCATATTTTCTCGCACTTTCCGATCCTAGAAAAATTTCACGCAACTCAAGGACCCTCGGAGAGAGTTGGAAGTTTCATTATTTTCAGATTTGGGATTTCTCAAATTTTGAAAATAGGGTCATTGGGATTTATTTAATTATCTTCATAAAGTTTTTCCGATATAAAAATTTAAGAGAGGGAATAATATGACTTTCCCAACATTTTGGAAAAATTAAGATATTATAAATAAATCAAATTTTGGTTTTGAGGATTTATTTACTTTAGGCAAAAATGAGCATTTTTTTAAAAAATATGCATATCTACCCTGCTTTTAAAGTTCATTTTGTTAGACTCATTTTTAGGAGTCGGGAAAATTAATTTTATTAAATTGAGTCCGCTTGGTTTGATTTTATTTTCGTTTAGTTTTGTTTAAAAAACAAAACCCAGCGCCTCCCTTTGGGCCAAGGCCCAACTGCCCAGCCGGCGCCGCCTGCCCATCTCCCTCCCCCAGGCTGGAGGAGTCCCGCCGCCGGCCGCCCGCAGTGTCCGCTCGGACCCGCCCGCCGCCTGGCTTGCCCCCTCCCCAAGGCACCTCCCCCTCCTATATAACCCCGCCACCCCCCCTCTCCCGATCCCTGCCGCCCTCACCCAAGCCCGCCGCCCGCCGCCGCCGCTGCCGCCACGCCACGCCGCCGCCGCCACGCCACCCGCCGACCTCACCGCCTCGCCTGACCCCACCCCCACTCCGGAGGTCGGAGCCTCCCGGGCGAGCCACCGAGGTAGCCGCCGCCACTACCCCCGGTCCGGTTTTTTAGAAAACCCGATCCGTTTTTTCATGACGTTCGGTTTTTTTTTCTTTCAAAAACCTAGATTGGTTTATTTTATTTTTCGGTTTTCTTATTTAGTGAACGCTCACCGAACCGCTCGCTTAAATGAACGTGTTCGTTGGATTAGTTCTGTTATGAACGTCCGCTATTTAATCTGTTCGTCGTTTTCTTTTAATCGGATTTAATCCGTTATTTTTTCGATTTCGATTTCGATTCGATTTTCAAATCTGTTTATTTTCTCGCTCGCTTATCGGAATCAGGTGATTCAAGCGCTCGAGTTTCGTTATGAAACCGCAGTTCCGACTAACCTACTTACACAGAGTTTTGCTACTGTAAAATTTTGACTTAGTTTCAGATTGCTAAACCGAGTCGTTTCTCTCGAGTTTCGACCTTCGATGCTTTATTTGATTCGATTCTTTTGCAACCAGGGTTCTTAAGTTGAACTCTCTGGTTAGATCTTTTATTCGAGATTTCCCGTGCATTAGATGAGTACTTATTGTATGCTTGTTGTTTGTCTGCGTTAGATCACCCGAGTGCGCCGCTTGTTACTTCAATCTCTAGGTCTCATGGATCATCGCAAGGCAAGTAACACTTGATCATACCTTTTCTACTACCCAGTTTTTATGCATTAGATCAAACCTCAAACCCTTGTATGTTTAGGATCTAATTAAATTGTGGGATTGGGAAGTAGATTGAGGTAGTACCTATTACTGTTTACTTATGAAACCTTGGGAGTTACTTCTCGCTTGCTTAATTATGCCATGCTATGCTAGTAGACGTGGATTGGGTGAGTGAATATCCATGACAGATGTGAGATTGTTAATTAATGGTTTATCTAAGGTGGCAACCTAAACACACATCTGGGTGGATTGAGGCACCTGGTTTCTATCAGACTTACTGTATTTCTTGGACCGCCACCTGTGCTCTAAGGGATCATAAGATTATTCAAACTGGAAACTTCCGTGTGCAGCCACAAGCCAATTATGGGCTCTGGCGTAGTTGACTAAGTTGTGCGAACCCTTACGGGTAGGCTAGCTGATGTAGGGGATGTAGGTTGGTACGGTCTACCCACATGTAAGGTGCTAGCGCTTCTGAAAGACTATGTCTCGGTCATCCGTTTCTCAAACACCATGTAGTGCGAGAACCAAGCGGAGGCGATCGAGTCTTGTGGGGAAAAGTGCATAAACCTCTGCAGAGTGTATAAACTAATCATGATTAGCCGTGTCCCGGTTATGGACGTTTTGAGTATCCGTAATTGAATATCATGTGAATCTCAACATGTTACTTCTAATAAAAGTTATTGGGTTTTGATGAGTACTTTTAATTGGGATTGAGGATCTGTCAACCATTTTCAATGTTTAACAACCACCATGATAGTTAAATAAAATTATTCCTTTGTTGTAGGGAAAAACTAGCTTTATGCAAAATGTAACCAGAGAGCCTTACCACCAGCCATATATGCATGTAGTATAGGCTTGTTGTTTCATTACTCTCTATGTGTTACATTGCGGCATATTCCATGTCTTGACCGTTTTTGGCTGCAACTTTCACGTTCGAGACTTTTCGCACGACAGTAAGGTGTTAGGTCGTGGTTCTATACTCGGTGATGCCGATGGAGTTGATGGACTCACTTATCTTCCAAGCCTTCGCTGTTATTATTAGATGGCCTTAAGCCATATTATTGTACTAAGTTCCCTTGTGGACACGATGTAATAAGTGTGTGATTTCTACTCTGCTATAAATCCTTCAATCTTGTGTGGTGTCGGCATTCTTGATCCAGGATGACACGAGCACGAGACTTGATCCATTCGGTCTGGTCGCTCTGAGAGAATGGTATCGAAACAACGCGACCAGAGGACACGACCACTAAGTTAAAACCATAGATCACTACTCTCTTCCCATTTTCTAACTCCTCATCTTTTCTACTCTCTTTAGGATGACGGACGCGAAGATCAAGTACACCCAACCAGATGAAGGCACACCTTTTGGATTTCACTTGAAGGAAGTTACCAAGTACCGAACATTGGACTACCCAGCTTCACCGAACTTTCAACGCCACTCTGCTGAAGAGGAGCTGGAAGATTCAAGCTCACGTTCCAGAAGGACATTCGCCCCAATCACCAAGCCTATAGATAGTGTTTTCGATTGCACCAACTTGGAGTCAGGAAAGAGCATGGCAGCTCACATCACCATGGGACGATTGGAGAAGTTTATCAAGAAGACCTCAAGGACACTATCTACCACATTTGCGGACGCCGAGATGACAAATAGGACATAGTCAGTACCAAGAAGGATAGGTCCATTGCAGCTTTCATCCAGGAGTTAAATCAGCACATTCGACGCCAGGAAAACCAAATGTGCAATGATATGTTGGAGTTGCAGAATGCAAAGGGAAGGATCATCGAACTGGAAGGAGAACTAAAGACTACACGCAAGGACTACATGGACGAGATCATAGCTCTGGCGAGACACAATAACGATCTTAAGTACGAGATCGAAGAACTCAAGAAGAAGTTGGCGCTCAGGAATGAAGACCAGTATGTCGATTGTCCAAGCGACTACATCAACATCGACGACACCGATTCGGATCCAAGTGAACCCGACTTTGAAGACGGTGGAGCAGACATCATGGAGTCTTCCACCGGTTCAAATTAGTAGAAGTCCCCACATATTAGTAGTATTCCTCCATGTAAACATTCTAGTACACGCACTTTGCGATAGTTAGATCGTTGTAAGCCCTTGTTTGATTGAATGAAGTGATTTTGTGTGCATTTGCTCATGTGCATTTGGGTAGTGATTCCCCTTAGACCTCAATCTATTCTAAATTCTCATCTTTTCTAAACCCATCAGATGCCTCCGAGACGTGACCCCGGGTTCGTTTTCCCGCCAGAGATCACCCAATTGATCCAGCAGCAGAATACCCTGATTCAAACATTGGTGCAGAACCAGGGCAACAACAACAACAACAACAACAACAACAATAACAACCCACCGCCACCACCACCTGCGGACCACTTGACTCGTTTCCTTAGACTGAATCCGCCGGTGTATTCAAAGAGTAACCGAGCCGATTGTAGCAGATGATTGGCTCCGCAAGATAGGAAGGGAGTTGACCACTGCAGGATGCACAGATTGTGAAAGAGTGAAGTTTGCAGCACATCAGCTTGAAGGACCCGCGGCAGCATGGTGGGAGAATTTTACAGCCACTTACCCCGTGGACACTGTCACATGGGATCGGTTTCAGCAAGCTTTTCGCCTTGCCCATGTTTGGCAGGAGCCATGGCCATGAAGAAGCGTGAGTTTCGCAATTTACGCCTAAGGAGGAAGGACTGTTGGCAAGATGTGGATGACTTTAGTAAATTAGCACGTTATGCCCCGGATAGCGTTGCTACGGATGCAGACTAAACAGGAGAAGTTTCTAGAAGGGTGAACGATGAGTTCAGCATGCCGTTGATGGTAGCAAGTTTCAACAACTACCGGAAAGAAGCCCAACCCTTTCAACAGGGGACGGGTGAACCACATTGATGTGGAGGAGGTTGAAGATCAGCCCGATCAAGAATCGGTAAGTTTTGGTTAAGTCATTTACTGCAGTTGTTCTTTTCGATACTGGTGCATCGCATTCATACATATCAAGGGGATTTGTGGATAAGTACAAGTTACCAACCCAAGCCCTTAGGTCACCCATGCTAGTAACCTCACCCGGAGCAGAATACATGGCTAGTAAATGGTGTGATCGATTGCCATTAAGGATTGGACACTATGTTTTCCCCTCAGACCTGATAGTTCTGGAATCCCAAGGATTGGATGTGATATTAGGAATGGATTGGTTATCAAGGTATGGAGGAAACATAGATTGCACCACAAAGTCAATTTTGCTCACCACACCAGAAGGAAGAAGGATCAAGTATGTATCACGGCACGAGCCGAGGAGAGCACAAGTTAATTGCTTATCAGGAGTGGTGCAGGAAGAAGTACCAGTGGTGAAGGATTTTCCTGATGTATTTCCGGAAGAGTTGCCAGGAATGCCACCGGATAGAGACATTGAGTTTTTGATCGAGCTGTTGCCAGGAAGAGGCCCGATATCAAAGCGACCATACAGGATGCCCGCACAGGATTTGGCAGAAATCAAGAAGCAGATTAAGGAACTATTGGATAAAGGTTTTATTCGCCCAAGTTCTTCACCTTGGGGATCACCCGTTTTGTTAGTGGAGAAGAAGGATGGATCGTTAAGAATGGTTGTTGATTATCGTGGATTGAATGAAGTAACATCAAGAACAAGTACCCACTGCCAATGATAAATGATCTATTTGATCGTTTGCAAGGAGCTAAGGTGTTTTCCAAGATCGATTTATGATCAGGGTACCATCAGTTGAAGATTCGGGAGCAAGACATACCCAAGACATCATTTACCACGAGATATGGGTATGCGAGTATACCGTTATGTCATTTGGATGACTAACGCACCAGCCTATTTCATGAACCTGATGAACAAAGTGTTTATGGAGTTTTGGATAAGTTAAATCGTGGTGTTCATTGATGACATTTTGATTTTCTCGAAGAATGAAGAGGAACACAAGGAACATTTGCGATTGGTTTTGGAGAAACCGAGGGAACACCGGTTGTATGCCAAGTTCAGCAAATGTGAGTTTTGGCTAAAGGAAGTTGGATTTCTCGGACATGTTATATTCGGAGAAGGAATAGCAGTTGACCCCACAAAGGTTGAGACCGTAACCAAATGGGAAGCACCAACGACAGTTGGAGAGATTCAGAGTTTCCTTGGACTCGCAGGATACTACCAAGATTCATTGAGAATTTCTCAAGGATTGCTAAGCCTATGACTGAATTGTTGAAGAAGGATAACAAATTCATATGGGTGAGGACTGTGAGGCAAGTTTTCAGGAGTTGAAGAAAAGATTGGTTACCTCACCGGTTTGATATTGCCGATCAAACCAAGGATTATGAGGTGTATTGCACGCTTCACGCCGAGGACTTGGAGCAGTGCTTATGCAGGAAGGAAGAGTTGTTTCGTATGCTTCACGACAACTTAAGCCCCATGAGTTGAATTATGCCACACATGATTTGGAGTTAGCAGCCGTTGTGCATGCCTTGAAGACATGGAGACATTTTCTCATTGGAAATCATTGTGAAGTATATACGGATCACAAGAGTTTGAAGTACATCTTCACACAAAAGGCTGAATCTCGAGACAGAGGAGATGGTTAGAGCTTATCAAGGATTATGATATGAGATTGCATTATCACCCCGGAAAGGCTAATGTCGTAGCAGACGCATTGAGCCGTAAGAGCCACGTCAATACCCTAATGATGGGAGGGATACCCAATGAGTTAGCCGAGGACCTTCGAGAGCTATGTTTGGAAATAGTTCCGAGAGGCTATGTAGCAGCATTGGAGATTGATCAACACCGATGGACAAAATCAGAGAAGCCCAAAAGGCAGATAAGGAAGTTGCCTCTATAAAGGAGAAAATGAGCAAAGGAAAAGCTAAAGGATTTCGTGAGGATGAGCACGATACCCTATGGTTTGAAGACCGTGTTTATGTGCCAATAACCCAGAGATCAGGAAGTTGATTTTACAAGAAGCTCATGATTCACCCTATTCGATTCACCCAGGAAATACCAAGATGTATTTAGATTTGAAGAATACTTTCGGTGGACCGGAATGAAGAAGGATATTGCGGAGTATGTAGCAGTTTGCGATGTATGTCGAAAGGTAAAAGCGAGCATCAGAAGCCAGCAGGATTGTTACAACCATTGCCGATACCCGAATCGAAGTGGGATAAACTAGGCATGGATTTCATCACAGGTTTGCCAAAGACTCGCTCAGGTTATGACTCGATTTGGGTCATAGTCGATCGCTTGACGAAGGTAGCTCATTTCATTCAATCAAGACTACCTATAGCAGTGCTAAGTTGGCAAAGATATACATGACTAGAATTGTGTGTTTACACGGAGTTCGAGGAGCATCGATCGGATAGAGGAACCCAGTTTACCTCAAAATTTTGGAACCAGTTGCACGAGACATTGGGAACTAGGCGGAGTTGAGTACAGCTTTCCACCCACAGACCGATGGATGACCGAGAGAGTCAATCAAATTTTGGAGGATATGTTGAGAGCTTGTGTACTAGATTATGGATCTAGTTGGGATGATAAATTGCCGTATGCAGAATTTTCCTACAACAACGATTACCAATCCAGCTTGAAGATGGCACCTTTGAGGCTCAGATGGAAGAAGGTGCAGGACACCGTTGTCATGGGGCGGCGGAGATCGTCATTGTTTGGACCAGATTTGATTAAGGAATCTGAGCAGAAGGTTAAACTGATTCGAGACAAGCTCAAGGTAGCCCAGTCCAGACAAAAGAGCTATGCTGATTCAAAGCGCAAAGCGATTGAGTATGAAGTTGGAGACCGAGTGTATCTTAGAGTATCCCCGCTTCGAGGAGTTAAGCGTTTTGGAGTTAAAGGAAAGTTAGCCCCACGTTTCGTTGGACCATATAAGATTTTGCAACACATGGGAGAAGTTGCTTATAAGTTGGAATTGCCAGAAGAACTGTCAGGAGTTCATGATGTATTCCACGTTTCTCGATTGAAGAAATGTCACCCGAGATAGCAGAGGTACCGTTAAGAGACACAAGTACTTTGGAAGCAATTCAGTTGAAGGATGATTTAACATATGAGGAAAAACTGGTTAAGATTCTCGATTATGCTAGCAGAGTTACCCGCAGCAAGGTTATCAAGTTTTGCAAAGTTCGATTGGAGCCACCACCTTTGAAGATGAAGCCACCGGGAAAGAGAGGAAGTTTTGTAAGGACCACCTCACCTATTTTCTAGCCAACCCGAATCTCGAGGGCGAGATTCATCTTAAGGGGGTAGGTTTGTAACATCCCAAATTTTCAATTTGGAATGTTATACATTAGGTCATCATGCATATCATATTTTCTCGCACTTTCCGATCCTAGAAAAATTTCACGCAACTCAAGGACCCTCGGAGAGAGTTGGAAGTTTCATTATTTTCAGATTTGGGATTTCTCAAATTTTGAAAATAGGATCATTGGGATTTATTTAATTATCTTCATAAAGTTTTTCCGATATAAAAATTTAAGAGAGGGAATAATATGACTTTCCCAACATTTTGGAAAAATGAAGATATTATAAATAAATCAAATTTTGGTTTTGAGGATTTATTTACTTTAGGCAAAAATGAGCATTTAAAAAAAATGCATATCTGCCCCGTTTTTAAAGTTCATTTTGTTCGACTCATTTTTAGGAGTCGGGGAAAATTAATTTTATTAAATTCGGAGTCCGTTTGGTTTGATTTTATTTTCATTTAGTTTTGTTTAAAAAAACAAAACAAAACCCCGCGCGCCACTTTGGGCCAAGGCCCAGCCTGCCCAGCCCGCCGCCTGCCCATCTCCCCTCCTCTCGCTGGAGGAGTCCCGCCGCCAAGACGCCGCCCCGCCGCCGTGTCCGCTCGGACCGCCGCCCCTGGCTTGCCCCCTCCCCAAGGCACCTCCCCCTCCTATATAACCCCGCCCCTCTCCTCATCCTCATCCCGCCGCCCTCACCCGAAACCGCCTGCCGGAGCCGCCGCCGCCCTTTCTTTGTCGCCGCCGCCACCCGCCGACCTCACCCCCTCGCCTGACCCGCCGCCACCTCACGGAGGCCGGAGCCCCGCCAATGAGCCATCGGAGGTAGCCGCCGCCACTACCCCGGTCCGTTTTTTTCTAGAAAACCCGATCCGGTTTTTCTCGCGACGTTCGGTTTTTTTTTTCAAAAACCTAGATTGGTTTATTTTTATTTTTCGGTTTTATTATTTAGTGAACGTTCACCGAACCGTTTGTTTCAATGAACATGTTCGTTGGATTAGTTCTGTTAACGAACGTCCGCTGTTTAATCTGTTCGTCGTTTTCTTTTAATCGGATTTAATCCGTTATTTTTCTGATTTCGATTTCCGATTCGATTTTCAAATCTGTTTATTTTCTCGCTCGTTTATCGGAATCAGGTGATTCAAGCGCCTGGAGTTTCGTTATGAAACCGCCGTTCCGACTAACCTACTTACACAGAGTTTTGCTACTGTAAAATTTTGACTTAGTTTCAGATTGCTAAACCGAGTCGTTCTCTCTCGAGTTTCGACCTTCGATGCTTTATTTGATTCGATTCTTTTGCAACCAGGGTTCTTAAGTTGAACTGTCTCGTTAGATCTTTTATTCGAGATTTCCCCGTGCATTAGATGAGTACTTATTGTACGCTTGTTGTTTGTCTGCGTTAGATCACCCGGAGTGCGCCGCTTGTTACTTCGAATCTCTAGGTCTCGCGGATCATCAGCAAGGCAAGTAACACTTGATCATACCTTTTCTACTACCCAGTTTTTATGCATTAGATCAAACCCTCAAACCCTTGCATGTTTAGGATCTAATTAAATTGTGGGATTGGGAAGTAGATTGAGGTAGTACCTATTACCTGTTTACTTATGAAACCTTGGGAGTTACTTCTACGTTTGCTTAATTATGCCATGCTATGCTAGTAGACGTGGATTGGGTGAGTGAATATCCATGACAGATGTGAGATTGTTAATTAATGGTTTATCTAAGGTGGAAACCTAAACACACATCCGGGTGGATTGAGGCACCTGGTTTCTATCAGACTTGCTGTATTTCTTGGACCGCCACCTGTGCTCTAAGGGATCATAAGATTATTCAAACTGAAACTTCCGTGTGCAGCCACAAGCCAATTATGGGCTCTGGCGTAGTTGACTAAGTTGTGCGAACTCTTACGGGTAGGCTAGCTGATGTAGGGGATGTAGGTTGGTACGGTCTACCCACATGTAAGGTGCTAGCGCTTCGAAAGACTATGTCTCGGTCATCCGCTTCTCAAACACCATGTAGTCACGAGAACCAAGCGGAGGCGATCGAGTCTTGTGGGGAAAAGTCATAAACCTCTGCAGAGTGTATAAACTAATCATGATTAGCCGTGTCCCCGGTTATGGACGTTTTGAGTATCCGTAATTGAATATCATGTGAATCTCAACATGTTACTTCTAATAAAAGTTATTGGGTTTTGATGAGTACTTTTTAATTGGGATTGAGGATGCTGTCAACCATTCTCAATGTTTAACAACCACCATGATAGTTAAATAAAATTATTCCTTTGTTGTAGGGAAAAACTAGCTTTATGCATAAATGTAACCGTAGAGCCTTGCCACCAGCCATATATGCATGTAGTATAGGCTTGTTGTTTCATTACTCTCTATGTGTTACATTGCCAGCATATTCCATGTCTGACCCGTTGCGGGCTGCAACTTTCACGTTGCAGACTTTTCGAACGACGAGTAAGGTGTTAGGTCGTGGTTCTATACTCGATGATGCCGATGGAGTTGATGGACTCACTTATCTTCCAAGCCTTCGCTGTTATTATTAGATGGCCTTAAGCCATATTATTGTACTAAGTTCCCTTGTGGACACGATGTAATAAGTGTGTGATTGCTACTCGCTATAAATCCTTCAAGTAATGTGTGGTGTCGGCATTCGATCGAGGATGACACCGAGCACGAGACTTGATCCATTCGGTCTGGTCGCCATGACCATTTAGTAGTAGGTATTCTACTCACGGGTTCTTGAACACGAGATTCACTCTACTTACTTCGTGTTGATAGTGTTTGCTAGTTCCTTTAGGAAATTAGTAATCTTGTGATAGTCTTCAAGGTCCATGGTGTATCATTCTTCCAATACCATGAACTATTATGGAAGAAGTTCTTTTGAACCAAAAGATCACAACAAGAGTGCTCTTGACGAGTTCTCCGTTCAATAGTTGTGACTCTGCCAATCCTACCTTTTGCATGGATTATCCGGAAGAAATATATTGAACTCACTCGACATACTAATCCATGCATCCACAACTCAGAAAGTTATATGTTCTTTGAGTTGTCCCTCTTTAGCTGTTTTTCGACCATTGTCTACCAATTGATAGTCAGGAGTAGTTGTGCATTCGTGTCATCGATGCCTATTATTTTTATGGTCCGTCAAGCCATTCTATTCCAGAATGACTAGGAGAAACAAACTCCAGAACCTCATCCATATCCTGGATTGGGTCAAAGTAGTTGTGCTCTGCAGATCAAAATGCCAATCCAGCTTTTGTTCTGTTCTACCTTGGAGTGCTACCCTCTTTATGTCGGGAATATCATAGGAATTGCACAACCTCTTATGAGTTCTTGACGTAGTGATACTTCTCGCCATAGCTATTCATTCCTCGGTTCCCGTGTTATTGTAACCGGAATGCCGACAAGTGAATTGTGATGTGTGAAATCAATACTCCTAGCAACCATGTTGCTTGGTAGTTAATGGACAATACTCTGATTCTTAGCGTGCTGCTTATTGAGTCATCATCCTAAGAATGATCGTGCTACCTAGTCCTTATTTGTGTGCACTCTTTGATCAATGAGTTAGGATTGTGTCAATCCCTCACCCTTTTGATCATAACATCTTTGGAGAAAGAGTGGTTTATTGGAAAACCAACTTGATCACGAACTCAACGTATCGGTCAGGGGACAACCTGGTGATACTTCCGTGAAGATATCCGGAAAATCACGAACCACCGAAATGTTATTAAGCTCGGGAGCAATCTTGCTTTAGAGGCAAGATGATATGATCAAAAGGCCTCGAAAGCAAGATTGCTCCTGAGCTTAATAACATTTCGGTGGTTCGTGATTTTCCAGATATCTTCACGGAAGTATCACCAGGTCGTCCCCTGACCGATACGTTGAGTTCGTGATCAAGTTGGTTTTCCAATAAACCACTCTTTCTCCAAGAATCCGTGTTGGATACCCCTGAGCTAGTTGGTTAAGACAAACAACAACTTGGAGAGTTGGAAGATAAAAGCTTGTCTGACTTAGTTCATGTTAAGGGATATCTTGTGTTTGTGTGTATGTTGTAGAAAGATGATTTCTTCATCGATTCGTCCTCGCGATCAGTTGTTGAACTTATCGCCTTTCCCAAACCTTGATTTGAGTGTGGGCCATCGTCAAATCAAGTTAGAACCAACGATATTTGTAATGTTGTCTTACCCGTGGTTGATTCCTCGAGCATACACCATCACATTGTTCACATAACGGTGGAAGTCCAGTGATACGGAAATTCCAATGAGTTGTTGTTGAGCCCATCAGCAGCATTTTGTCTCCTCCATGATTCGTGTTAACCTTGAGCTAGTGTTGGAAATTTTGTAAGCATTGCCTTCGTGCTCCGCTCATGAGGTATATGTTTTGGTGAAAGAAGTGACTTTCTCCAAGTTCACGTGCATTAGGTGTAAGTTGCCGCCCTGAGTTTGAGAAAGGTTTGTTTTGTTTCCTCTGGAATCATCCCAAATTAGTCATGCGTATGTGCGAAGTATTCTATGGTTTGGTAGATTAATTACCTCCACTCCATACATATTCCCGAGCACACCAAGCCACTGATTGATTTGTTCAAGGAGAAGAAGTTCCTTCTTAAGAGCTAATCATGACTTATGCAAGGACTTCGTTATCCACAATGATGGTTCCCCACCTGAACTCGGTAGTGTTTTATTATAAGACTACTATGTGGTCATGCTTGTCTGGGACAACGTGTTCACATGTGTGTAGCAGAACCAGCTCATGTTTTGGAGCTTGCTATCGTAGTTCATTCCCCGAGAATCTCGCAACGCCATCTCATCGATTTGTGTTGCAAACTTCCATTTTTCTTTCTAGACTTCATGAGTCTAGAATGTCCTGACCCCAACTAGATCTGAAACTCTGGCATATATGATGGTTGGCACATTTCCCAAGAACTATACTAATGGTCTCTCTGTAACCCGGTAAGTGGATGTCATGGCCAACACACCCAGCCGGAAGACCTATTATTGCAGTATCTTGATTGAGAAAGTTGGCCACCTCCCCATAAGGATTTCGTACGATTTACTTCAGTAGTTTTCCTTATGGATTCTTGTGCTCCCGAAGTCCGACCTTTACTTGATGGCCATGTTGAGCTTTTAAGCATGACAATGGTAGCTAGAACATCAAGGAGAGCATTAGAAGCGGAGTGCTAAATGTCTCTCGGTCGATCATCCAAATTTCGTTCCCTTGGCCTCGCTAAGGTGAAATATGAGAAAGTGTTGTCTTCCTTTGCATCTGCATTGTCCAGCACTATTCATCATGGTAGTAAGATGTGTTGCCAGGATCATCGGCACAGATGTTGGTAAGACCTTGATGAGTATGGAAACGCTCAAGTTCTTGAGAGCACACTCAGTCACTAGGTTATATCCTCTATATCAATTGGGATGTGTCTCCCGTTTGCCGAGTTGTTCTATAACCATAGTTTCCTTTCTGAACTAAGTATGCCATTTCCCCGAATCCCTTCAAACGATCATCGTGAATTGCTCGATCTCCGAGGAGACCGTTTCCTATGGAATATCCTTTCATCGTCATTGAGTTGAGTGAAGATCTCGAGAGCAAGGATATTAAGATCAACATGAAGCAAGGAAGCAACATTCCTATGAAGGGCAGTTGGATCATGAAGATTGTAATAGTTCGAGTCCCCTCTTCCTTTTACCCTATGCTTGAATCTCGGCACGAGATTCTTGTTTAGTGGGGGTGAGTTGTCACATCCCTAGTTCTGGTTTGCTCTGGGCTAGCTAGTCATGTGTGCATCATGTTTAAAATTCAATGAATTTGAAATGGGGACTTGTGAAAGCCTCAGAAATCATTTTGAAAATGATCAAGATAAAAAATTGCTTCAATTTGGCCCAAGAAAATGTTCCTGTTTTTCTCTAATAATATTGGCCAGAGTTAAAATTCCAAACAATATTTTTGGGAGCTCAAAAGTATTTATTTTTGGCCATTTGAGTTAATCCGATAAATATTTGCATTATATATATATATATATATATATATATATATATATATATATATATATATATATTATATGTCCAATAATTCTGATTTTTAATGTGGGGCTCTGGAATAATCCAATTAGTTCCTATATTAATTTTCAGAAGAAAATAAATTGGTTTAGTATTTTACTAAATCAGAAACAAAATTACAGAAATAGAAAAGAAAACAAAATAGGAGAAAAGGGAGAGAGGCTTACAGGCGACTTACCACCGCCCAGAAGATTCGGCCCACCGGTGGCCACGCCCGCCCGATCGTCCTCTCCTCTCGCCAGGAGGACAGGGGCACATGCCCGCGGCGTGCACGCACGCGCACCACCACCTCCTGCCTGCCTGCTGCCTCCCCGACGCTGCTACGAGCGCCACCTAGCCCCCCGACCTCTCTTGCACTCTCCCTCGCCCTCATCCCCTCCTCTGTTCTCTCTCACGCGCACGGTCGAACACCACCGTTACCGCCGCTTGCAGTTGCCGCGGCCAGAGCCACCTCCTCGCCCTCCACCTGAGCACAGAGCTCCGCCATGACATCTTCTTCGTCCCCATCCAGCTACACGTCGTCGGGCGCCCTGCCTCGCCTTCACCACCGTCTTCTTCCTGCTCGGGTCGACGAGATCACCATCGCCCGTTCGTTGTCGTCAACGCTTCCCCGAGCCACCCAGCTGCACCAGAAGAATCGCCGTGAGCACCTATGCCTTTCCCCTCTCACCCCGCAGTCTAACTCGCCCTCTAGCGCTAGCGCTGCCGCGCCCGAGAGCTCGTCGCCGCCGTCCATGGCGTCGTCGCGGCCACAACTGCTGCCACCCGCGTCCGAGCTCATTAGCGCGTTCGTTTCAGCCCCAGGAGCCGAACGCACCCGCCTGCAGCCCCTGCCGTGCCCTGAAGCGTCAAACCCGCACGCCACCGAACTCCGGCCGCCGCCGCGTGCTCTGCTCTGGCGAGCTCAGGCCACCCCGCGTCCTCCCGTCACCTCCCCTGGATGCGGGCAAGTACGGGCTACGCCCCAATGCCCTTAGCCGCCGCCCCCGTGGCCTGTAACGCGGACACCGCCGTGTCCCGTGGTCGCCAGTGACGACCTCGCCGGCCTGGCAGGTGGACCCCACCGGCCAGGAGTTTAATTAGCACTAATTAACCCCCCCCCCACCTAATGACACTGACAGTGGGCCCCGGTGCCCTAATATTTTAATTAGATTAGCAATAACCCCTGTTAATTAGTTATGTCACTGACGTGTGGACCCCACACGTCAGGTTTGACCTGGTCAGCGCCGTTGACTTGCTGACGCGGACATGACATCATGCTGATGCAATTCATTATTTTTTTAATTTTATATATATCAGGAAATTCCATAAAGTAGTTAAAACTTCTAAAAATCATAGAAATTAAACTGTAACTCCAAATGAAATAATTTATATATGAAAAATGATCTGAAAAATCCAAAGAATCTGTTTATGGAATTTTCATGCATGTTAGAACAACTTATAGCTGTTGAATTGCATAAATCAATAAATGGCATTTGAAATGCTTTACATGGAGTTTGAATTTGAACCTATGGTTCAAACCAACTTCATTTAATCTGGTTGCTAGATGCATTAGCCCAAAACACATCATATTGCCATGTCATGATCATGCATCATATTTCTGCATTGCATTGATTGTGTTCTTTCTCTGTTGCCGGTGGTTGTTCCCCCTCAGTAGATGTATGTTCCAACGACGAGTTCGATGACACTTCTGAAGAACTATACTATCTTCAGAAGTGCCAGACATGCAAAACCCCCTTGTCCATTCCGATATAATCCCACTCTCTCGCTCCTGCTCTCTTTTACTGCATTAGGACAACAGCGATTCAACTGTTACATGTTGCGGTAGTTGAACCCCTTTCCTCTGCATGACCTGTCATTGCCACAGTAAATAGATGAAACCCACTAGCATGAGTAGGAGTTGTTTGAGCCTTGATGTGCCTACTCATTCATGCTTGTTGTCATGCCTGCTACTACTTAGAGTTGAGTCAGGTCTGATTCATCGGGGATGAATTGGAATGTGGTGAACATGTCCTACTGTTGAGAGCTAAGTGTGTGAACATGATTTGGTAAAGGTAGCGGTGTGAGGCCATGTAGGAGTACATGGTGGGTTGTCTCATTGAAACCGTCCTCAGGAACTGAGTTCTGTATTTGTGATCCATGAACAGTTACTACCACACATTGGGCTCCGGGCACTCCAAGCTCTATCGACTTATTAATCAACCTAATCTCTATCTAGGAGTTGCAACTAGTTTCTGGTGTTTGTAGGTTGTGTTAGTAGTCTACCAAGTGGCACCCGGTACAGCTGGGCTTGGAAAAGACTAGGCACCATGGCACAGTGTGCCAAGCATAGATCCATCCGTCGAGGTGGGCTTGGGAACCCTGCACACATCGTTTGGGGCCGTGAGCGACACCCCGGCCGGATCTCCTTGCGGATGGAACCCGAATAGGCGATAAACCTGGACTAGAGACTTGTGTGGTTCGTCAGGTCGTGGCCGACTCCCTCGCCTGGCTTCCGCTTGAAGGTTGCCGAGATACACGATGTGTACATGGTGGTAAGTGGCGAGAGCGTGTGTCAAGAAGTACACCCCTACAGGGTTATAAATGATCTATTCGAATATCCGCGTCCGCTGTAAAGGACTTCTGGGTTGCCTGTATAGTTCATAGACAAGTGAAAGTGGATACTCTAAAGCTCACAAGATAAGCGTGAGTGCTATGGATTGCCTTCTCATAGGGAGACGGGAGCGGATCCATAGTGGTGTATTGATGTGGTGAATATGTGGACTCGTGTGCACCACAATAGAAGAGTTACTTGCAGTCATAGTTTAGGTTAGCCACTGAGTCAAAGCTGGTTTGCTGCAGTCAAACTCGACCACCCCCCTTTGTTGATACTAATGCATATGTAGCTAGATCTAATGTAAGTCTTGCTGGGTACATTTGTACTCTTGTTTGCTTATTTTATGTTTTGTAGAGAGACTTCAGTCTCGCTAGTAGTTCCGTGTGGACCCGACGTTTAGCTTGTTACCTCGGCTACGATCTTGTACCCTTGGGAGGGTCTTGTAGATAGTCAGGCTTCTCAGCCCTTTTCATTTGTAGTTGTCTGTACTCAGACATGTTTATGCTTCCTCTTGATGCTTGTATGCTCTGTATGTTGGATCATGAGACCATGTTTGTAATACTTGGCTCCTCGGAGCCTAATGAATAAATACTCTGAGTCATAGAATCTATAGCCCGGGTTCCCAGAGTCTTGTTAGCCCAGTTGCTACAGCCCGGATTCATACCCAGATGACCGACACGTTCGATGATGGTTCATGTATGCCTTTCCCCATAAGTTAGTGCCACTTTGGGTTCAAAACTAGTCATGTCGGCCCGGGTTCTCTGTCATATGGATGCTAGCAACACTGTCATATACGTGAGCCAAAAGGCGCAAACGGTCTCGGGCCAGGTAAGGTGGCACCCATGGGAATACCATGCGTGAGGCCGCAAAGTGATATCAGGTGTTGCATGCTAGATCGATGTGACTAAGAATCGGGGTCCTGACACCCTAAGACACAAAACACCGGAGGCCTCGGACCATCTCGGGTGCCCGACCTCCTATGCCCCGGGTTCCCGGACCACAGCGCCAAAGGGCGCGGCCCTTCTGTCCACCCCGGGTGCCCGCACCCCAACCACCGGGTTCCCGCCCCCCCCCCTCCTAGGCGGCACCTCGGGTGCCCAGTCTTCTACTCCATGATGACCCCGGGTGCCCAGTCTCTTTACCCTGGGTGCCCGGACCCCTCTGGCTGTGCCTGCGTGCACTTAGGGTCAAATGACCCTTGTACCCCCGTTTTCCTCTTATTTCGTCCCTAGCCTTATAAACTCTTCCCCTAGCTCATTAGAGAGGAGGGCAAAGTATATGAGAGACATTAGAGAGCTTTTCTCCTTGTACCCACTCCTCTAGGAGATCAAGACCTCCTAGGAGAAGATACCTAGTGGATATCAAGCCCCCATCTTGGGAAGGATCCCCATCATAGGATCATCAAGACCTCTCTCCTCATAGGATTGGGATGAACTAGTTAGCTTGTATGTTACCTTTGTTGTCCTTGAATCTTTGTGACCTCTTGTATGTTCTTGGATCTAGCATATGTGTGATTGGATCTAGTCAATTTGAGTGTTTCCTCTCTCTTGTGTTCTTCGTGTTCTTCGTGTTCTCCATCTGTTCCACCCTACAACAATACCCTCATCTCAAATCACTATATTTAGGCGTCAGTTATCTGAATTTTTATTCTGGGCCAATTGATTCCCAATGGGAAGCAGCACCCCTCGAGGCGGCGGAGCTCCTAGGCTGCCAGTTGGCTGGTGTATAACATAAGGGTGCGGGGGCGCAAGTTTGCCGCGGTAGTAGCGCTTAGATGGCTATCTTAGAGTTGCGTTGGTTGAAGGTACTACCGCTGCCGGATCTGGATGACGGCGAGTCTTTGTGGATTGGCCGGGGGCGGCGCAACAACGACAGTGCGGTGCGGCGAGGAGCGGGGTTTTGGTTAGATCTCTCGCAGCCATGGACGGCGTAGGCAGACTGCTTTGCCAGTGGTCACTGGCTCTTTGGGGAAGATTCTAAACAGTGTCAGCCGGGAGGCACAAGACGGCCATCAAGCCATCTAACGTAGATCGGACAATACCAAAATAAAATAAAATCGTGTGACCCCAATTTAGTCTTCAATCAACAGACGTGTGACCATTCTCGTACATTACTGTTGATCTCTTAGGGTATTTCTTCATATCATAGATATGTATTGTTCTTAACATTATGCGTTTTCTGCATCTTCAGCCACATCGTCTTCCGACTCACCGCAGCTGCTCCAACAAGGGAAGCATACACCAGGAGGGAGCTATAGTCCCCACTCGACAATTCCCTGCATCGAATGCGCGTACCCAACATGGACAGCCACAACAACTGCAGGGCCATCGACAAGTCAGCACATGATGCTCACTCCTATGGATGGCGGCCAGATAGGTTGTACTCTCATCCTACTTTTGTGCAACATTTATGGCTTTGTTATTCATCTAAGCATGGGAAATAGATTATCACATTTCACACTATATTCATGTTGATCTCTTACGGGTCTTGTTCAGGAGTTAAAGTTGTTCCATAGTTTAGCTAAGAGACTTGTTCTTTAGGTTACGTTGTTCCATAGGTATCATCCATCAACCAATGCTATCCCACAGGCTGGTGATTATAGTATTATACCACTTCTAGTATTACCTATGTTGTTCTTTAATACTTTTGTGTGCCATCTAGTCAATCTCGAGCACAAACGATACATATTCTGTAGCTTTCATCTGTGTTCTCCCTTTAGTTTTTGAGACGTGTTGCTACGAGTTAACCCCATTCCTACTATTTATGTCGTATCCTACAGGCACTCGTTACGTAAATCTAACTACTAGTTGTCTTCCATGCATGTCAGATATAATTGCACACACTGATTTATCAACAAGAACCTCACAGGAATGTAACGGCCAACAAACTTGACGTCAATGATACCCAATATGATGGAACATGTAAAGGAAGTTCTTCAGAATACTTGCAGAAAGATGATAAATCCTATTCACCCCACAAGGTCCTTGCTCTAACTTGGCCCGTGATATGGGTACATCATGCATATAATGTCCTGGAGTGCATCTACTCTGTTGCAATGCCATGTGCTGAGCCTGCTGATCAGGCATGTAAATATGTCATGTGTTCCAGTTTCTCAGTACCTATTCCATTCTTGATAGCATGTTTTCAAATTCAAGTACTATCATTCTACTCTATTGCAATGCCATCTTCTTAGTTTGGACATCATGCTTCTAAATATCTTATGCATTGTTATTCATCAGTATGTACTTCATTTGTCTACCATACCATGTTTTTTTTACATAGAAGTGTTGTTCTAGTGGTCTGTTGCAATGCCATCTTAGTTTCCCAATCATACACGCATATGTTGCCTTAGCTTTTTTTCTATATGTATTCCGCTAGCATACAATTTTATATTCGACTTGTGACTTTTACACTGTTGTCCTGTCGTATCCCTAGCTCTGACATCATACTCCCTCCATCCGGATTACATATCACAGAAATGGATAAAAATGGATGTATCTAGAACCGAAATACGCCTAGACCCATCCATTTATTTCCGGATGGAGGGAATACATGTCAATATGTCATGCCTTTCTATTCTTCAGTACCTATTCAATCTCTGTATTGTTGCATGTTTTATAATTGAAGCACCATTCTTCTATATAAGGCATGCAAGGGGAAGACGGCTATGTTAGAACCTGAAGGGTTACAAACAAGATCTTCGCAAAAGATCCAAACGCCAGTAGATAGTAAACCAACTCCAGTTTTCATAGATACTGGTCCAGCACAGAGAAACCCAAATCCTACTAATAATAAGCAGATTTCAGTGGCCAAAGAACTAGTCCGCTCCAGTCCAGCAAAAATATGTCAACTCCATTCTAAGAAGCGTGTCCGTACCCTCGCATCATGAAATTTCATAGCATTCTGATCATATTTTCTACATGTTTCTTACCCATCTCTCTTTTAGAAAATAAGCTGAAAGGATAGAAGACTTTCTGCACTGGGATCGTATTCGAGGAAAGTATCTAGCTGGAATTCTCTGTGCTCCAATGCTGATGTAAGTACCTATTGTATATCACTATATTTTACATCAACATGTATTTTTTTAATCGGCATGAATCCAACCTTTATTAGATCTAAATTTAGTTGTAGCAAAATGTATAATTAAAGGCAACAATGTTGATTTTCGTACAGAAAATTGCCTGGTAGTTTTGCATACTGAGCTGAAAGAGTGTACTATCTCGTATCATGTACATTACTGAATTGTAGTGCTGCTCTGGTTGCCCATTCATTCATTGCGTCAATGTTGCTTTTGTATTACCTTACCTGGCTGATGATAGCTGTGCCATATTGTGTTAATTGGGTGCAGGCTGGTGTGGTCTGGTTGCCTAAATGTTCGATGTGTCAATGTTGCTTTCCTATTATCTGACTTGACCAATGATAGCAATTCTAGTGTGTTAATTTGGTGCAGGCTACTGAAGATAAGAAGACAAACTCTGAAAACATCAAGGCAACCCCATTGTTTCTTTCCATTAAATCTAGGCCAGGTAATATGGCAATAACTCTTGATTAATCTGTTTGGTTCCCCTCCTAATTTATGTTATGATGCAGTGGTCGAGACACTCTCCACTATCAGTAATACAAGCCTGCCAAAATTGCCATCTGAATCTGTTCAGTTTCCTCTGTCTCTAATGCAATGGAAAAAATGTATGTTTGTGAACCAATTACTGGCTGAAGCAATGATGGAAATGGTGGAGGAATCAGAGGTGCACATTCTTGCGCAACAACAACTGATCAGTGTTTTCAGAGACAGTGTAGCAAAGCAGGAAGAACTTGCCCACATGCTTATGGGCATCATCCGCGCCGAGGTTGCAGATTGTGACGTTGTAGATCGTTAGGTTCTGTTCATTTATTTGCACTGGCATCGATCTTTCATTGCCCAGTCGATGTAATTTCCTGTAATATATGCTGGATGCGCAACATTTTTCCCTGTGCCATACCTTTGCTTAGCGCGCCTCGCATGCCATCTAAATGGTCGCTAGGAAGCTAAAAAAGCAGTGAAATTATTAGTTAGCACGAACTGTCGTGGGCCCTATATGAAGGAAGCAGCCCACTGCCCTTAATGGGCTCGCATGGGCCAAAATTCTCATAGGCCTTTGATTGATCGGTTTTGGTCCTGTGCATAATTGCTCGTTGTAATAGGCTCAAATTATCTAGTTGGGCCTACAGACATGTTCGAACTTTAGTCGGCCCATTAAGTTAATGGGCCGTTACCAGGTCGAAAGTTAATGCCCAGCCCTGTTACCTCCCGGGTCGTTAACAAGCCGACATCGAAGCGGGCAACAGGTGGGCCCATTTGATTTCACGGGCCATTAACAGGTCGATACTAAGGTCGGGCTACGTATGGCCCAACTATACTATGGGCCTTTAGCAGGCCGAAAGAGACAGCGGGCTCGTACTAGACCATGAAGAGCATGGGCCGCTAAGAGGCCGAAAGTCAGGCCGTACTGTATATGGTCCAACTATATTGTGGGCCTTTAGTAGGCCGAGAGAGAAATCAGGCTGGTATTGAACCATGAAGAGCACGGGCCGTTAAAAGGCCAAAACTCAGGTCTGACTGCAAACGGCCCAACTTATTTATGGGCCGTCAATAGGCTGAAAGACACACTGAGCCAGAAATTGGCCCAACACTTAAATGAGTCGCTAAAAGGCCGAAAGACATATATCCTGAAAATTGGCCCATCCCTTGAATGGGCCGTTAACAAGCCGAAACCACATTGGGTTGATATTGACTCCAAATATACTGTGGGTTGTTAACGGGCTCGAACTAACGATGGGCTGCAATGGTGTCAAATCGTTAACGGGTCGTTGACGGGCTCGAACTAACGATGGGCTGCAATGGTGTCAAATCGTTAACGGGTCGGACTCCTCTCCGGACTCCGAACCTTCCGCGCCCCTGCCAATCGAATCCGATTGGGCGCCGATCATGGAGTTCACCGCCGCGGACATCTTTCAGCACTCTCCTTTCGGTGACATTCTGAATTCACTAAAGTCTCTCTCTTTATCAGGAGAGCCCTGGCCGGACTATGGTCAGCAAGGTTGGGATGCGGACGACGAAGAAATTCAAAGCCCACCCACCACCCACTTCGTAGCCACCGCCGATGACTTAAGCGACATGCTCGACTTGACTCGAAGACATCGGCGGTATGGGCGGCGATGTAGGAGACAAACAGGAACCAGCGCCTATAGGCCACTGGACAACCACCCCATCTCACGATGTATACATGGTGGATACACCTAAAGGAAAAAACGACGAGGAACAAAGGGACGCAACAAGGGATCGTTCCCTCGAAAAGCAATCAAAGCGGCGGCGTAAGCGCTGCTCCAAACCCCACCTCGACAGAGAAAGTAGCCATACAGACCCAGTCATAGAGCAGGGCGAACCGGCGGACGACGAACATGCCATCAAGCAACCGCCCAAACAAGGCAACTTGGATAAACAACCCGTCCCCGGCGAAGACAGCAGTCCGGACGACCTCCAAAAAAGGCTCGTCGCCACTGCGCGTAGCCTGAAAAAGCAGAAGCGGAACCTCAAAACAGCGGAAGATGCACTCAAAATTAGATGGAGCAAAGTACTCAACACCGCAGACAAATACGGCGACAGTCGCCACAAAAAGAGCTATCTGAAGCGAAAATTACTGCCGGAATTTGATGACGAGGCCTTAGAGCCTCCGCAATCAAAAAATAAGGAAGCCACCCGGTCGGTCAAACGACCCCATGACCAACACAGTGCGGCAAAGGAAGCCGCACACAAGCCGGCACGCGATCCGCACAAAGATTCACATCAAAAAGATGGCCCAGCCAGATCTATCTATGGGCCAAGAAAGCAAGCTCTAGTAAGCAACGCAACACATCAAATATCCGAACATCGCGGTACGCCCGGATATAGGGGTGCCGCACACCCCTATGTTTCACCGATGAGGTCTTTGGATCATGAATTTCAGCGGGATTCAAGCCCGTAAGCATAGAGGCATCTGACGGAACAACAGACCACAGAGTGCGGATTGAGGATTACATCCTCCACATACACATGGCTAGAGGAGATGATCTCCATGCCATAAAATACTTACCCTCAAACTCAAAGGGCCAGCCCGGCATTGGCTTAAAAGCCTTGAAAACACCATTGGAAGTTGGGAAGAGCTCGAGGATGCTTTTGGGCAAATTTTCAAGTGACCTAGTTCCGACCTCCGGATGCGGATGATTTAAGTCATATAACTCAACAACCCGGAGAGTCAGCCCGAAACTCGGAACAGATTTCTTACTAAAAGAACCAGATAGTCGATTGTCCGGACGCGAAGCCTTAGCAGCTTTCAAACACAGCGTTAGAGATGAATGGCTCGCTGCACACCTCGGCCAAGAAAAGCCAAGAATAATGGCCGCATTAACAAGCCTCATGACCCGCTTTTGCGGAGAGGATAGCTGGTTGGCAAGATGCGATACCAGCGACCCAAGTACATCAAAGTTAGGGATGGAAGCGGAAACCACGACGCAGCAAGGACCAGCGCCGGACCAAGGGAAACAGCCCGAAGAGCACGGCAGTCAACGCCGGATTCAAAAGCTCTCGGCAGAATCAGAAAAAGCTGCCCATCAAGGATAACAGGGACGAGCTATCTAACCTAAACAAAATCTTGGACAAGATATGTCAAATCCACAGTACTCCCGGGAAGCCTGCAAACCATACCCACAGAGATTGTTGGGTCTTCAAGCAATCCGGCAAACTCAACGCCGAACACAAGGGGCTCGACACACCAAGCGAGGACGATGACGAACCCCACAATCAGAGCACCGGAAAACAAAAGAATTTCCCACAAGAAGTCAAAACAGTAAATTCACTTCACGTGACAAAAGGGGAGAACAGCGTGGCACCCATAGAGATACGCGCCATATGGCCTATCCCAGAGGAGTCCTGCCACTGGTTGTTAAAACCAATCACCTTCGGCCATCAGGATTACTCTAGAAGTATCGGGAATGCAGGATGGACTGCCTTGGTATTAGATCCGATAATTGACGGACTCCACTTTACACAAGTCCTAATGGACGGCGGCAGTGATTTAAACCTGTTATATCAGGACACAATCCGCAAAATGGGGATAGACCCAACAACAATTCGCCATAGCAACACTTCCTTTAAAGGGGTAACGCCAGGCCTAGATGCCCATTGTACAGGATCTCTCCTGCTAGAGGTTATGTTCGGCTCACCCGACAACTTCCGCCGCGAAAAGCTAACCTTCCACATCGCCCCATTTACAAGTAGCTATCAAGCACTCTTTGGGGACGCCAAGCTTCGCCGCTTTAACACAATACCGCATTATGCATCCCTTATACTTAAAATGCCGGTCCATGAGGCATCATCTCATTAAAGGAAATATCGAGTGTTCCTCGGCGCGGAAGATTGTGCGGCTGCCTTAACAGCCGCACACTAAACCGCTTCACTAATCAAAGCACCTAAACAGTCGTTCGGACCACAGACATGGCTAGACGAGTCGGCGTAAACATACAAGGGCTTACTAGCCGCATACCCCCGTTCAAGGGGCTCCGCGCATGTACAACAAGAGACAATAAAGCTCAATTTTATTCATTTTTTAAATTGTACTTTGTTTATTTCATATATCGTACATTTTCGCACGATCTTTTTCAACTAAGTTCCTCTCTTTTACAGATGAACACCGTGCTACACCCGTCCAGGATACGGCACAACGGAGACACAGGCGCAGACATGCAGTAGGGACCCGTTCCAAGGATTCTTTTCAGATTAAGACCCTGCATAAACCTTTTTTGCTGCCTCTTGTTGATGCACATCCCCCGGTTTCTTGCTATAACCGAGGTGGAGGCTGGCGTCTTGGCATCGGCCACGTTAGGATTTTGCACGTACCTGGACAACAGGGGCTTATTACTAAGGGCGTTGTTCAGCCCGTTTTCATAAAGACCGAATACCTTAGGGAGTGTTCGGCGTCGCGAGTTTGGCCTTATATGCATCTCCTCCGAATCATGTCTTTGGTCAAATGTTGGGTTTGCCCGGCTCTGTGTTTTGCTGCCTTACGTTCCACTCTATCGGCTAAGGCGGCACCGGAGAACTCTGCGATTGTGCCCGGTTCGCCGGCGAGCACCTCGATGAAAGCCAAAACTGACTGTCATGATATAGCGTGAGACTGGTCAACCACTCGATGACCCACGGAATCTTTAGGATTCCTCGCATTAACGAAGGGCGTTTCGGTCGTCAGCACACACGCGCCCGAATTGGGCGGCGCGGTGCCCCTAGGGGCTATATAGTAGCCCCTTGTCAAACTCCTATGGCTAAGTGAAAGTGATAAAGCATTATAGTCCGGTTGCCTAGTTAGCTGCGCTATCACCTCCTTTATAGGACCAAGGCGTTGGATCAAGTGTGAAAATCGCATACTGCGAACACCCCGCATTATATGCGTGGGGGCTGAAAGCGAAGACTGCCATCTTCAGGTTATATACACATATATATTAACGGCCGCAAAGGAGGTATTTTAATTCTTGCAGGCACAAGTATAAAAAGCTTTTATATTGCATGAAACATTGTTTCACAATAATACATGTTATTGAACATGATATCCTTGAAACACTGCGTCTCTATTAAGCGAGCGCCCTGCAGAACTTCCTTAAAATAGTGCTCGGCAGGTACTCGGCTCCCGTCCGAATCTTGGGATGCAACGTCGGTGGCCTTCATCTCCGCCCAGTATGTCTTGACATGGGCAAGAGCCATCCGCGCACCCTCTATGCATGCTGACCTCTTCATTGCATCGATATGCGGCACCGCACCAAGGAACTGCTGCACCAAACCAAAATAACTCTTCGGCTCGGGCCTTTCCGGCCACAGATGACTCACGACATCCTTCATGGCGAGTCTGGATAACCTATTCAGCTCCGCCCATTCGGCCAAACGCTCGGTTAATGGAAGTGGGCGCTCTGGATTGTGGAACTGTGACCAAAAAAGCTTTTCCACTTCGTGATCCTTTTGATCTCGGAAGTGTTCGGCCGCGTCCGGGGCACTTGCCGCCAAGTCCAGATAAGTATCCGCCGCACTCCACAGCCGGTCCAACTGAGCATATTTAGGATCCCCGAACTTCATCCGCAGCATAAAGGGCTTTCCAGCCGCGATATCTCCGGCCTAACGTAGCTCCTGCTTCATGGCTCTCATTGCAGAGCGAGCATCCTTGGCCTCGGTAGTGGCCTTCTCCAGGTCCTTCTGTTCCGCCCGACCTTCTTTTTCAAGAAGCTTGCAGCAGTCGGCAGCATCCTTCAACTTCACAGCCATCTCGGCCATTTCCTTCCTGCTTCGGCAGTGAGCAGCCTGTTTGGCTTTCAGGTCTTCTGCCGCCTTTAAGGCAGCCGCATTACTTTTTCTGGCCTGCTCCTTGGCTCGGGCGAGTTCCGCCCGAAGGTTCTCTATGGCAGCGGCACCATCTGCATCAAGCATACATGTTGTAAGGCACGGGCATCAAGCCCCCTTACCAGGTGTCCGCGGAGAAATTGCATACCTTGTGACTCGTCAAGCCGCTTGTTGACAAGCGCGATGTCGGCATCCGCCACGTCAAGTTGCCACTTTAGCTCGGCAAATTCATCAGTCCCGCTAGCCACCGGACACTTCGCCACCTACATAGGAAGAGCGACATGTTATACCTAGGATTATGATCCTCGGCGCGCTGTCATTTTTTACAACGCACCGAGTCTCAGGGGCTACTATCTATACAGGGCGCTTCTCTTATATGCGGAACTGTCAAAAGGTACATCATTTCGCGTACCTCAAAACCTGTCAGTAAACTCCTGACGGCCTCGTGCAACCCGCTCTCTGCGGATGAAATCCTTTCAATCACCGTGCCCATCAATGCACGATGTTATTCTGAGATACACGCTCGCTCGAGCAGATCCTTCAGCTCCTCCGACCGTGCCTTTGGGCGGTGCGGACTCGTCCGATGGCCTTTTGAAGGCGGACACGAAGGGCTTTGGGGAGCCATCGGCTGCTTTCGGCCCTGCGGATTCGGAGAAACCTCCGTGGCGACACCTCGGGCGCCCGCCTGCAAGGCGATACGGCAGGGGAGGCGTTCGCTCTCCATCATCTCCGGACGAAGATCCTCGAAGATGAGCTCTGCTGAGAAGGGCTGAGATCCGAACTACAAGGTAAAAATTCAGTTATCTTTCTCGGGAATAGAATAGGGATGTCTCTTATTTTAAAACTCCCTCTCTACTTACGGCTCATTTGGAGGCTGATCCCTTGAGGGCACAAGGCGGCCGAGGCACCTCCATCGCAGGACCCTCGACGAAGATTTCTTCCCCGCTTTGAGACCATGGTCTCCGGGTCTTGAGGCGGTCCTCTTCTTTCCTTGGATGGAGGATTCTCGATTCCTCCTTTCCCGACAACCTCTTCGGGAAGCGGTAGCTTCCTTGTTCCCCCCTTCGCCTTCTTCCAAAGGCGCAACCTCCAGCATCCTGGTTAACACGGGATCCGGCGTGGTCTCGGGGAGGGGGGCCGGACACCTGATTATCTTTGCTTTCTCTATCCACTCCTATTTAAGGGACATCTCTTTTAAGGGCAATTTTATGAATATGCGGATAGCGTGTCCGGGTACAGGGCTACTTACTTGAGTATCCGGGCGATGGCAACTTAGACCTGCGTCCTCGTTCAAGTCCGGACACATTGCTTGTGATCCGAAGAACAATTTGTACATCTCCATGGGCGTCGCGCCTGTAAAGTGTTGGAGAGCTCGTGGTCCCTCAGTTAAACTCCACAGTGTGGAGGCGGCGTTTGCGGGGCAAAGTGCGGCGAATCAACATGACCTACGTCACTATGGCCAGGTTGATGTCTCTTTCCAGGAGATCTTGAATGCGACCCTGCAACAAGGGCACGTCCTTGGACGGCCCCCAGTCGAGCCCTTTATTGACCCATGACGCCCCATGGGAGGACCCGGCGAAGGCAGGTGGCGCCACCCACTTGGTGCCCCTGGGAGCTGTGATATAAAACCACTCTCGTTGCCATAAGCTGAACTCCTCTTGAAAAGAGCCCTCGGGCCATGGAGCTTCAGCATTCTTGCTTATAATAGCCCCTCCGCAATCCGCTTGCTGCCCCTTGCTCATCTTCGGCTCCACTTTGAAGGTCTTAAGCCACAATCCGAAGTGAGGACTAATGCGGAGGAAGGCTTCGTACACGACAATGAACGATGAGATGTGGAGGATGGACTCTGGATCCAAGTCGTGAAATTCCAACCCATAATAAAACATGAGCCCCCTCACGAAGGGGTCTGTCGGGAAGCCTAGCCCCCGAAGGAAGTGAGACGCGAACACCACGCTCTCACCAGGCTTGTGAGTGGGAATAACCTGCCCTTGAGCAGGCAGCCTATGTGAAATTTCGCCGGTTAGATACCTGGCATCTCTTAGCTTTAGCACGTCTTCTTCCGTAACGGAGGAAGGCATCCACCGGCCTTGAAGGTCGGAGCCGGACATCATTGAAGGTCCGAAGCGCCTGAATCTGGAGCTTTGGGTGTTGGAACTCGAGGCGAAGGGCGGATTCGATTGAGATTGTAAGAAAGGAGTAGAGCCTTGGTCTCTTTATAAAGAAGTTGAATGCCAAGAGCCTTCCCCATGACCGTTTGGGACTCGCCTTCGATAGAGGAGACGTGCTAACGGGCACGACTGGGTTACCCACACCCGTATTGATGAGAATCCTGGAATAAGGGGACACGATCTCTGCTTTGACAAGACGTGCCAAGGAAACCGCCTCGCTAAACGCTACCGAGGTGGGACAAGTAAAACAATTGAATAAAGGCTTCGCCGTGGTGTGATGTCACTTGTGGAATACGTCGGCAGATTGGATTTGTGCAAATATTATTCTCTCTACGGTGGTATGTGGAAATTATTTTGCAGAGCCGGACACTATCATTGTGTTCAAGATCTTCTATGAAGTATTCGGAGGAGGAACCCGCCTTGCAATGCCTAAGACAATCCACGCTACCGGACTCGTCGTCATTGAAGCCTGTTAGGGGCTCTTGAGGAGTCTGGATTAGGGGTGTCCGGATGGCGGACTATAGCCTTTGGCGGACTCTGGACTATGAAGATACAAGATTGAAGACTTCGTCCCGTGTCCGGATGGGACTTTCCTTGGCGTGGAAGGCAAGCTTGGCGATACGGATATGTAGATCTCCTCCCATTGTAACCGACTCTGTGTAACCCTAACCCTCTCCGGTGTCTATATAAACCGGAGGGTTTTAGTCCGTAGGACGAACAACAATCATACCATAGGCTAGCTTCTAGGGTTTAGCCTCTCTGATCTCGTGGTAGATCTACTCTTGTACTACCCATATCATCAACATTAATCAAGCAGGAGTAGGGCTTTACCTCCATCGAGAGGGCCCGAACCTGGGTAAAAACATCATGCCCCTTGTCTCCTATTACCATCCGCCTAGACGCACAGTTCGGGACCTCCTACTCGAGATCCGCCGGTTTTGACACTGACACTTGCCCTTATGTCATAAAACACAAGAGGGTAAAGAAAATGATATTGCTGATGCATTGTCTCGTTGATATACTATGCTTTTCTTAACTTGACTTTAAAATATTTGGTTTGGAGACCATCAAAGCTCAATATGCACATGATGCTGAATTTAATGATGTATTGATAATAGTAAAGAAGGGAGACCATGGAACAAATTCATCATTAATGATGGATTTGTGTTTCGTGCTAACAAGCTATGAATTCTAGCTAGCTTCATTCATCTTTTGTTGTTGCAACAGGCGCATGGAGGTGGATTAATTTGAAACTTTGGCGTCAAGAAGACAGAGGACGTACTTGCTACACATTTCTTGTGGCCAAATATGAGACGGGATGTTGAGCGTTTTGTTGCTCGCTGCACTACGCACTAAAAAAACACATCCATGACATTTTGGCCGAATGATTTTTTTGTCATGTTGATGACACTTCTATGACGATAATTTTGACAAAAACACGTATCATCATAGATGTGTTGGGCTCTACTTCTATGCCAGAAAATGGGCTTTTCGTCCAGGGTGGCCGTGGATGCACCTGCTTGGCATTCTTCGCGCCGTCCATGACATAAAAAATGTGGTAGAAGTGAGGGTGAGGAAATTTTTGCGGAGTTCCCGGTTACGGTTGGTGGCCGGGTCGAGTGATGCTAAGTGGTTTGCGTGTTTCTCTCTCGTACGCGTGCATGGTGTGAGTCGTGTTCGCCATAACAGAACCCGAGTGAGGCGTGAACCCGAGCGATCGCACTCCTACGTACTGAAGCAGATCTATCGATCCCTTCGCTGCTAACTGAACCCGACCGACTCCGCTACTAACTGAACCTGATCGATCGCGCTGCTGCTTACTGAAGCCAATCGAATCCTCGTGCGAGACGTAGCTAGCCTGTTGGGTTGCCTCTTGATGAACAATTCCTGTTGCTGCCACGCGTGCGATATGTAGTACGACTCGAGATGTGGTGAGTCAAGCCGGTTGGCTTGGGTGTGGATGAACAGTTCCCAGTGGGGGTTGGATGATCAAGACCCCGGCCGTGTGTAGGCGATTGCCGCTTGATTAATAGGACCCTGTGGTAGTACATGGTTGCCGCTGGAGGAACATGACCCCATGGTAGTACACGGTTGCGCTGGATGAACATAATCCCGAACTACTGGAAAAACGGCTAGCCACAACTTGCGTTTGTGGCGCGCCATTTTTCATCAACGCCAGCACTATTTTTTCCAAATAGTGCTGGCGTCTGCCAAATTGGTACGCCGGCTATAAGTTGCTATTAATGACGTTGGTAACACATCCTACACCACTACTATGTGGGCCCAATTGTCGTGATCGGTTGCGGTATATTGCAGTCGTGCGATTGATAAACATGCCATAGATACTTACCTTTGTGATGTCGTGTCTTCGCCTGGACGCGGGCACTTAGTTATGCCTATATATAGATGTGTTGGCAGCCAATTGTTATCAAATACATTCACTTCCATTCTCCACAAAATTCTACTCCCTCTTAGTCAGCTGCTTTGGTGACAACGGACCCACCGAAGCTTGTCAAATTGTCATGAGCTGCCCGTTCAAGCCCATGTCGGCGTGGCGTGTCGCAAGTTTGGGACTCCACCGCCTTTGGCCGAGCTCTCATCTGGCCCCGTTGGCCACGACATGCACTCGCCACGGCCAATGTAGCCAGCCATGTCTGGCGAATCATCCCGCTGCAGCGCAACGTCCCTTCGACGATCCGGCAGCTATACCACCGGCGCCGAAGCTGCCAGGAATCGAGCGACGGCACCTGTGCTGCTTTTTTCGGTTGTGGATGCCTTGCTGATAAGCATATGTCGCACACATAAAGTAATCGAGTCGCACACATAAAGTAATCCAGAAGCGAGAGTTCTACATCTGCGATAACCGTGGAAAGGTAATATCACAGTACCTCGAAATTCTGCTAATTTGCACAATTCGCCATCATTAATATATGTGTGTGTATATTGTGATCCCTAGGCGTTAGGGACAAATTATTTCTACACATGGATATGGGTTGATCTCATGCAGAAGTACATGAGTGAGTAGCTCGAGCACTCCATTGGTGAACTAAGACAACAGATAGATGAGATGCAGCTGAAGACTGATGTGATGCGCAGCATCCAAAAATTCAACATGCTTCGATATGCCTGTTTAGCTGGTGTTATGCTTGGCCTTGTTCTCCCTCCTGGATCGGTGGTAGCTTTTTTTCTCATGGGAATCATTACACTAATGATGTTCTTAGTCTAGATCAAGAGTGTGTAGTACTAGAAGTTATATATATTTCTTATTATTTTCATCCTTCAACTATTATGTATCTATGCTATATTAATGAGATCGATCGACATCGGCCGGTGTTCTCCAATTATTGTTTCCCTTGTATGGTTACATATTTACACAAAATAATTAGTAAAAATTACAATATAATAAACAATAGGAAACTAAAACAGTAAAAATAATAAACTAAATATCTATATAAATATAAAAAAACAAATATGTCTAACACATAATTAAAAGTTGAAAAACAGATAGCCACGGCATTGGCCGCGTAGGCCAACGTCAGCAATTACACCGCCGCGTTGGCCACGACATGCACTCGCCACGGCCAATGTAGCCAGCCATGTCTGGCGAATCATCCCGCTGCAGCGCAACGTCCCTTCGACGATCCGGCAGCTATGCGCCGCGCCAAGCTGCCAGGAATCGAGCGACGGCATCTGTGCTGCTTTTTTCGGTTGTGGATGCCTTGCTGATAAGCATATGTCGCACACATAAAGTAATCCAGAGCGAGAGTTCTACATCTGCGATAACCGTGGAAAGGTAATATCACAGAAGTACCTCGAAATTCTGCTAATTTGCACAATTCGCCATCATTAATATATGTGTGTGTATATTGTGATCCCTAGGCGTTAGGGACAAATTATTTCTACACATGGATATGGGTTGATCTCATGCAGAAGTACATGAGCGAGTAGCTCGAGCACTCCATTGGTGAACTAAGACAACAGATAGATGAGATGCAGCTGAAGACTGATGTGATGCGCGGCATCCAAAAATTCAACATGCTTCGATATGCCTGTTTAGCTGGTGTTATGCTTGGCCTTGTTCTCCCTCCTGGATCGGTGGCAGCTTTTTTTCTCATGGGAATCATTACACTAATGATGTTCTTAGTCTAGATCAAGAGTGTGTAGTACTAGAAGTTATATATATTTGTTATTATTTTCATCCTTCAACTATTATGTATCTATGCTATATTAATGAGATCGATCGGCGTCGGCGGTGTTCTCCAATTATTGTTTCCCTTGTATGGTTACATATTTACACAAAATAATTAGTAAAATTACAATATAATAAACAATAGGAAACTAAAACAGTAAAATAATAAACTAAATATCTATATAAATATAAAAAAACAAATATGTCTAACACATAATTAAAAGTTGAAAAACAGATAGCCACGGCATTGGCCGCGTAGGCCAACGTCAGCAATTACACCGCCGCGTTGGCCACGACATGCACTCGCCACGGCCAATGTAGCTAGCCATGTCTGGCGAATCATCCCGCTGCAGCGCAACGTCCCTTCGACGATCCGGCAGCTATGCCACGGCGCCGAAGCTGCCAGGAATCGAGCGACGGCACCTGTGCTGCTTTTTTCGGTTGTGGATGCCCTGCTGATAAGCATATGTCGCACACATAAAGTAATCCAGAGCGGGAGTTATACATCTGCGATAACCGTGGAAAGGTAATATCACAGAAGTACCTCGAAATTCTGCTAATTTGCACAATTCGCCATCATTAATATATGTGTGTGTATATTGTGATCCCTAGGCGTTAGGGACAAATTATTTCTACACATGGATATGGGTTGATCTCATGCAGAAGTACATGAGCGAGTAGCTCGAGCACTCCATTGGTGAACTAAGACAACAGATAGATGAGATGCAGCTGAAGAGTGATGTGATGCGCGGCATCCAAAAATTCAACATGCTTCGATATGCCTGTTTAGCTGGTGTTATGCTTGGCCTCGTTCTCCCTCCTGGATCGGTGGCAGCTTTTTTTCTCATGGGAATCATTACACTAATGATGTTCTTAGTCTAGATCAAGAGTGTGTAGTACTAGAAGTTATATATATTTGTTATTATTTTCATCCTTCAACTATTATGTATCTATGCTATATTAATGAGATCGATCGACGTCGGCCGGTGTTCTCTTTCCCTTGTATGGTTACATATTTACACAAAATAATTAGTAAAAATTACAATATATTAAACAATAGGAAACTAAAAAAGTAAAAATAATAAACTAAATATCTATATAAATATAAAAAAACAAATATGTCTAACACATAATTAAAAGTTGAAAAACAGATAGCCACGGCATTGGCCGCGTAGGCCAAGGTCAGCAATTACACCGCCGCCCCCGCAGAGATATTGATTAAGTTAAGCCCACCCACCCACAACCGTCGATCCCCATTAAATCGCCGCTGCCCACGTCGCCCTAGCCTCCGTTGCTTCCACCGCCGCCGCCTCCGCCTTCACCGCTGAAGTCCCCATAATCGTCGCGTCCGCCTCCATTGCCGAAGTCCCCGCTCACGTCGTCTTCGCCTCCGCATCTACCCTGGCCACCGCCCCCCCTGTCCCCACCATCGTCCCCGTCCTCGTCACTGTCACCTCCGTTGAAGCCCCCGTCACCGTCGCCTCCGCATCCACCCCGGTGACCGCCCTTCCCCGTCGCCTGCAATGCCTCCTCGCCGTCTACCGCCGCCGCGGGTGAGTTCTACTTAGTGTAGAGTAATAGTAGTTTAGATAAATATCAAATTGTGTGTATACAAGTAGTGTAAAATTTTAGTGTTGTCGGGGGAAATCAACACCTATGGAATCACTGGGATCCCTTCTATGGTCGGCAGGGGCGGGGTCGTCCAAAGAGCTGGTCTGGCAGGAAGCACACAGATCGTTTACCAAGGTTCAGGCCGCGGAGATGCGTAATACCCTAGTCCTGCTTTGGTGGATGTATTTGAGTGTTCTTGTGTTCTTGAGCTAGCTATGGGCGTGACTTGCCCAAAAGATCCGAATCCTTCTCGTGGTCGCCTCGGGCCTCCTTTTATAGGAAAATGGGCTGCCACAGTGGCACACAGGAGGTGGACAGGTGTACAGTAGATGAGTCTATCCTCTGGCACCGTCGGACAAACGCATTTAATGCGCTGCCGACGTGTCCGTCTCGCTTTAGCGAGGACGTCAAGGAAGCACGTCCCAGCTGTCGCCGCCTCGCCTGGCTTCGACACGCGTCCGAGCTGACAAGGCGTCGTGGCGCCATGTTGGCTAGCTGCTGGGCTGACGCGGTGATGGAGCCTTCACGAAGATCTGCATGCCACCACGCAGGTGCTTGTTTGGTCGGTGTAGAGGCCGCTCGTCGCCACGCAGGTGCCTGCCCTGCTGGTTGAGCTGGTAGCTGCATGGGGACGGCGATGATGTCTTGGCAGGCGCGGGCCTAGCTGTGGCCCCACTGATGCGCTCGGCAAGGGTCTTGTCGGGGCCCCGGCAAGGGTCTTGCCATGGCGTCGTGGTCGTCCCCGGCAAGGATCTTGCCGGGGGTCTTATGGATTTCCTCGGCTAGGATCCCACCGAGGGTCGTCATCTTTTGGTCCTCATCTGATCTCGTGTGTTTATGATCTTGACTAAGATCTGCATGCCACCACAGAGGTGCCTCCTGAGCCTTGGTTCCAACATAGTCGTTGGCGGCGTTTGGAACTGTTGGGCTCGAGGGTGGCTCGCTCTGCTGGTATCTTGAGCAAGTGCCCGGCAAGGCTCTTGCCGGGGCATGGAGGCTTCACACGGCAAGGGCCTTGCCGAGGGAGTCCACCTTGCCCACTTGCTCTTTGGTGTTTCTGGTCTTGGCGTTGCCTTGACCGTCTTGTGCTCTGGCTTCTCTCCGGCTTCCATCCTCTGCCCTGCTAAGTAAAGGGGTTAAAAGGAGAGCCCCTACTTTTGTACACCAACAGGAGCCCTCGAGCCTGGGCCATACATAAGTGCGACGCGTAGTTGGGCTAGGCCCAGAACGGTGCGCAGGCAGGTGGGGCGGATTACCACAGTAAGTTTTTCGGCCGCAGCGCTTCCCCTCGACCCGCGTTGAACGCGCGACGTGGAGGGTCGTGCGTGACGTGGGGGTCATGCGTGGGGCGGTTCCCGCACGCATTTGTCACATCGTGGTAAAGAGGCGTCTCGCGCCTTCCCCATAAAAAGAGGGAGGCGCAGAGGCGCGTCTCATTTACTTGGGAGGACTCGGGTCGCGGTCTTCAAGGCACCCGCGCCCCACGATCACGGGGTGGGGAACGGTCGCCTCACCCGTCCCCCTCGATTCTGCTTGCTCGCCACGTGTCCCCCATGCAGGTGGCAGGCGGTGGAGGTGGGAAACCGGGCCGTCGCTGATTGGGGCAGGGGGTCGGTCTCGATTCCCTACGCCCCCGATGGCCGAATTGGTCGAGTGGGGCGGCCGAGCCCCGACCCCGCCCCTTTATAATAAGGGGGAGGGGGATGGCATCCCACATCCTCACCTCATCCGCCTCCATTCACCTTGGCTCCTTTCTTCCATCTGCCATGGCGATAGCGCGTCCCTCCTTCCCAAGAGCTCGTGGTGGTGGAGCCAGCCACGAGAGGAAGGGGGAGGGGGCGAGTCCGAGGTCGTCGTGGCGCTCGGGGAAGAGGGGGACGGTGCGGTGCACCGTCCTTGCCCCCACCAGCGATGCCTCCCCTGATGGAGGGCCACGTCGGGGACCAGCCCTGTGAGTTCTTCATCAGGTTGCGCCGGCCACCGCGTCGTCGTCTTCGTCTCCCCACACCATTCGCCCGAGAGATGGAGCTCAATCCACCCTAGACCCTCAGGTTGCACATGAGGGGTTACGGGAACGGTGGCACGCGGGTCGATGTTGACTTCCCCGCTCCTCACATCATGTACCTCCGTCGTGGGTGGAAGACGTTCGCCCGTGTCCATAGCCTGATGATACCTCTCCAACGTATCTATAGTTTTTATTGTTCCATGCTATTATATTATCTGTTTTGGATGTTTATGGGCTTTATTAAACACTTCTATATTATTTTTGGGACTAACTTATTAACCCAGAGCCCAGTGCATGTTTCTGTTTCAGTGTTTCGCTAAAAAGGAATATCAAACAAAGTCCAAAAGGAATGAAACCTTCGGGGAAGTTATTTTTGGAACGGAAGCAATCCAGGGGACTTGGAGTGCACGTCAGGAATCAACGAGGAGGGCATGAGGCAGGGGGCGCGCCCACCCCCCTGGGCGCGCCCTCCACCCTCGTGGGCCCCTTGTGGCTCCCATGACGTATTTCTTCCTCCTATATATACCAATATACCCTAAAACCTTCGGGTAACACAAGAGATCAGGAGTTCCACCGCCGCAAGCCTCTGTAGCCACCAAAAACTAATCGGGACCCAGTTCTGGCACCCTGCCGGAGGGGGGGTCCCTCACCGGTGGCCATCTTCATTATCCCGGCGCTCTCCATGACGAGGAGGGAGTAGTTTACCCTCGGGGCTGAGGGTATGTACCAGTAGCTATGTGTTTGATCTCTCTCTCTCTCGTGTTCTTGATTTGGCAGGATCTTGATGTATCGCGAGCTTTGCTATTATAGTTGGATCTTATGATGTTTCTCCCCCTCTACTCTCTTGTAGTGGATTGAGTTTTTCCTTTTGAAGTTATCTTATCAGATTGAGTCTTTAAGGATTTGAGAACACTTGATGTATGTCTTGTCGTGCTTATCTGTGGTGACAATGAGATATTCACGTGAATCACTTGATGTATGTTTTGGTGATCAACTTGCAGGTTCCGCCCATGAACCTATGCATAGGGGTTGGCACACATTTTCCTCTTGATTCTTCGGTAGAAACTTCGGGGCACTCTTTGAGGTTCTATATGTTGGTTGAATAGGTGAATCCAAGATTGTGTGATGCATATCGTATAATCATTCCCACGAATACTTGAGGTGACATTGGAGTATCTAGGTGACATTGCGGTTTTGGTTGATGTGTGTCTTAAGGTGTTATTTTACTACCAACACTAGGGCTGTTTGTGACACTTATAGGAATAGCCCAATGGATTGATCGGAAAGAATAACTTTGAGGTGGTTTCGTACCCTACAATAATCTCTTCGTTTGTTCTCCGCTCTTAGTGACTTTGTAGTGACTCTTTGTTGCATGTTGAGGGATAGTTATATGATCCAATTATTGCACTAGTGAAAATATGAACCCTAGGCCTTGTTTCCTAGCATTGCAATACCGTTTACGCTCACTTTTATCGCTTAGTTACCTTGCTTTTTTATATTTTCAGATTACAAAAACCTATATCTACCATCCATGTTGCACTTGTATCACCATCTCTTCACCGAACTAGTGCACCTATACAATTTACCATTGTATTGGGTGTGTTGGGGACACAAGAGACTCTTTGTTATTTGGTTGCAGGGTTGCTTGAGAGAGACCATCTTCATCCTACGCCTCCCACGGATTGATAAACTTTAGGTCATCCACTTGAGGGAAATTTGCTACTGTCCTACAAACCTCTGCACTTGGAGGCCCAACAACGTCTACAAGAAGAAGGTTCTGTAGTAGACATCAAGCTCTTTTCTGGCGCCGTTGCCGGGGAGGCTAGGTAAGCGGCACTCACACCCCGTCAACTAAGCTATTTTCTGGCGTCGTTGCCAGGGAGGTGAGTGCTTGAAGCTATATCTTTAGATCTTGCAACCGAATCTTTTAGTTTCTTGTTTTATCACTAGTTTAGTTTATAAAACAAAACTACAAAAAAATGGAATTGAGCTTATCTCATACGCTTCATCTTTTTAATATCTTTCGTGAGAATGATGGAAAGGAAAATTGTGCTGAAGTGCTAGGAGAAGAAATCTGTTTATAAAATGTTTGGCACTAGATATTTGAATGATGAGCATGATTGCAATGTTTTTAGTATGAATTCTTTGAATATCCAAGATGCTAATGATATGCAAAGCCACAAGCTTGGGGAAGCTATGTTTGATGAAGATGATATTTTTTGTCCCCCAAGCTTTGATGAGAAAATTTACTATGATGAAAGCATGCCTCCTATCTATGATGATTATTGTGATGACACATATGCTATAAAGAATAATGATAACCATGAAACTTTTCATCTTGATCTTAATTTTCAATCACATGATAGTTGTTTTGTTGAGATTTCTCCCACTACTATTCCAAATGAGAAGAATTTTGCTTATGTGGAGAGTAATAAAATTGCTATGCTTGTAGATCATGAAAAGAATGCTTTAGGTGCTGGTTATATTGTTGAATTCATTCATGATACTACTGAAAGTTATTATGAGGGAGGAATGTATGCTTGTAGGAATTGCAATAATATCAAGTTTCCTTTCTATGTGCTTAAAATCTTGAAATTATGCTTGTTTTACCTTTCTATGCAAGTTGATTCTTGTTCCCATAAGTTGTTTGATCACAAATTCCCTATGCATAGGAAGTGGGTTAGACTTAAATGTGCTAGTCATATTCTTCATGATGCTCTCTATATGTTTCAATTCTTATCTCTTATGTGAGCATCATTGAAATCATCATGCCTAGCTAGGGGCGTTAAACGTTAGCGCTTGTTGGGAGGCAACCCAATTTTACTTTAGTATTTTGCTTTTTGGTTATGTTTAGTAATAAATAAATCACCTAGCCTCTGGTTAGATGTGGTTTTATGTTTTAATTAGTGTTTGTGCCAAGTAAGACCTATAGGATCTTCTTGGATGATAGTTATTTGATCTTGCTGAAAATTCCAGAAACTTTCTGTTCACGAAAACAATTGTTTAAAATCACCAGAACGTGGTAAAATAATGATTCCAATTACAGCAGATCAATAAACAAATTATCTAGGTCGTCCTATTTTTGTAGAATTTTTGTAGTTCCAGAATTATACATTTGATACAGATTACTACAGACTGTTCTGTTTTTGACAGATTATGTTTTCTATGTGTTGTTTGCTTATTTTGATGAATCTATGAGTAGTATCGGAGGGTATGAACCATATATAAGTTGGAATACAGTAGATATTACACCAATATAAATTTATAATGAGTTCATTACAGTACCAAAAGTGGTGATTTATTTTCTTATACTAACGGAGCTTACGAGTTTTCTGTTGAGTTTTGTCTTGTGAAGTTTTCAAGTTTTGGGTAAAGATTCGATGGACTATGGAATAAGGAGTGGAAAGAGCGTAAGCTTGGGGATGCCCAAGGCACCCCAAGGTAATATTCAAGGACAACCAAGAGCCTAAGCTTGGGGTTGCCCCGGATGGCATCCCCTCTTTCGTCTTAGTTCATCGGTAACTTTACTTGGAGCTATATTTTTATTCACCACATGATATCTGTTTTGCTTGGAGCGTCATTTTATTTTCTTTCGTTTTGCTTGATGTTTGAATAAAATATAAAGATCTGAAATTATTAAATGGGAGAGTCTTCACATAGTTACATATTTATTGAACTACTCAATGATCTTCACTTATATATCTTTCGGAGTAGTTTGTCATTTGCTCTAGTGCTTCACTTATATTCTTCTAGAGCACAACGGTGGTTTTATTTTGAAGAAATAGATGGACTCTCATGCTTCACTTATATTATTTTGAGAGTCTTTAGAAGAGCATGGTAATTTTCTTTGGTTATGAAACTAGTCCTAATATGATGGGCATCCAAGATGGGTATAACAAAAACTTTCATATAAGTGCATTGAATACTAAGAGACGTTTGATTCTTGATGATTGTTTTGAGATATGGAGATAGTGATATTAAAGTTGTGCTAGTGTAGTAGTTGTGAATTTGAGAGATACTTGTGTTAAAGTTTGTGATTCCCGTAGCATGCACGTATGGTGAACCGTTATGTGATGAAGTCGGAGCATGATTTATTCATTGATTGTCCTCCTTATGAGTGGAGGTCGGGGATGAGCGATGGTCTTTTCCTCCCAATCTATCCCCCTAGGAGCATGCGCGTAGTACTTTGTTTCGATAACAAAGAGATTTTTTCAATAAGTATATGAGTTCTTTATGACTAATGTTGAGTCCATGGATTATACGCACTCTCACCCTTCCACCATTGCTAGCCTCTCTAATACCGCGCACCTTTCGCCGGTATCATACACCCACCATATACCTTCCTCAAAACAGCCACCATACCTACCTATCATGGGATTTCAATAGCCATTCCGAGATATATTGCCATGCAACTTACCACTGTTCCGTTTATTATGACACGCTTCATCATTGTCATATTGCTTTGCATGATCATGTAGTTGACATCGTATTTGTGGCAAAGCCACCTTTCATAATTCTCTCATACATGTCACTCATGAGTCATTGCACATTCTGGTACACCGCCGGAGGCATTCATATAGAGTCATATCTTGTTCTAAGTGTGAGTTGTAATTCTTGAGTTGTAAGAAAATAAAAGTGTGATGATCATCATTATTAGAGCATTGTCCCAGTGAGGAAAGGATGATGGATACTATGATTCCCCCACAAGTCGGGATGAGACTCCGGACGAAAAAAAAATAAAAAAATAAAAAAAAAGAGGCCATAAAAAAATAAAAGGCCGAAACAAAAAATAAAATAAAATAAAAATGAGAGAAAAAGAGAGAAGGGACAATGCTACTATCCTTTTACCACACTTGTGCTTTAAAGTAGCACCATGATCTTCATGATAGAGAGTCCCCTATGTCGTCACTTTCATATACTAGTGGGAATTTTTCATTATAGAACTTGGCTTGTATATTCCAATAATGGGCTTCCTCAAAATGCCCTAGGTCTTCGTGAGGAAGCAAGTTGGATGCACACCCACTTAGTTTCTTTTGTTGAGCTTTCATATACTTATAGCTCTAGTGCATCCGTTGCATCGCAATCCCTACTCCCTCACATTGATATCTATTGGTGGGCATCTCCATAGCCCGTTGATACACCTAGTTGATGTGAGACTGACTATCTTCTCCTTTTTGTCTTCTCCACAACCACCATTCTATTCCACCTATAGTGCTATGTCCATGGCTCACGCTCATGTATTGCGAGAAGATTGAAAAAGTTTGAGAACATCAAGATTATGAAACAATTGCTTGGCTTGTCATCGGGGTTGTGCATGATTTAAATATTTTTTGTGATGAAGGTAGAGCGTAGCCAGACTATATGATTTTGTAGGTATAACTTTCTTTGGCCATTTTATTTTTAGAAGACATGATTGCTTTGTTAGTATGCTTGAAGTATTATTATTTTCATGTCAATATTAAACATTTGTCTTGAATCTTATGGATCTGTATATTCATGCCACAATAAAGAAAATTACATTAAGAAATATGTTAGGTAGCATTCCACATAAAAAATTCTGTTTTTATCATTTACCTACTCGAGGACGAGCAGGAATTAAGCTTGGGGATGCTGATATATACAAGTTTTTGATTGTTCCATGCTATTATATTATCTGTTTTGGATGTTTATGGGCTTTATTAAACACTTTTATATTATTTTTGGGACTAACTTATTAACCCAGAGCCAAGTTCCAGTTTCAGTTTTTTCCCTTGTTTCAGTGTTTCACAGAAAAGGAATATCAAACGGAGTCCAAACAGAATGAAACCTTCGGGAAAGTTATTTTTGGAACGGAAGCAATCCAGGGGACTTGGAGTGCACGTCAGGGAATCAATGAGGAGGGCACGAGGCAGGGGGCGCGCCCACCCCCCCTGGGCGCGCCCTCCTCCCTCATGGGCCCCTCGTGGCTCCCCTGACGTATTTCTTCCTCCTATATATACCAATATACCCGAAAACCTTCGGGGAACAGAAGAGATCGGGAGTTCCGCTGCCGCAAGCCTCCGTAGCCACCAAAAACCAATCGGGACCCTGTTCCGGCACCCTGTTGGAGGGGGGATCCCTCACCGGTGGCCATCTTCATCATCCCGGTGCTCTCCATGACGAGGAGGGAGTAGTTCACCAGCTGGGGCTGGGGTATGTACTAGTAGCTATGTGTTTGATCTCTCTCTCTCTCTCTCTCTCTCTCTCTCTCTCTCGTGTTCTTTATTTGGCACGATCTTGATGTATCGCGAGCTTTGCTATTTAGTTGGATCTTATGATGTTTCTCCCCCTCTACTCTCTTGTAATGGATTGAGTTTTCCCTTTTGAAGTTATCTTATCGGATTGAGTCTTTAAGGATTTGAGAACACTTGATGTATGTCTTGCCGTGCTTATCTGTGGTGGCAATGGGATATTCACGTGAATCACTTGATGTATGTTTTGGTGATCAACTTGCGGGTTCCGCCCATGAACCTATGCATAGGGGTTGGCACACGTTTTCATCTTGATGCTTCAGTAGAAACTTCGGGGCACTCTTTGAGGTTCTGTGTGTTGGTTGAATAGGTGAATCCGAGATTGTGTGATGCATATCATATAATCATTCCCACGGATACTTGAGGTGACATTGGAGTATCTAGGTGACATTAGGGTTTTGGTTGATGTGTGTCTTAAGGTGTTATTTTACTATGAACTCTAGGGCTGTTTGTGACACTTATAGGAATAGCCCAATGGATTGATCGGAAAGAATAACTTTCAGGTGGTTTCGTGATACGTCTCCAACGTATCTATAATTTTTGATTGCTCCATGCTATATTATCTACTGTTTTAGGCAATATTGGGCTTTATTATCCACTTTTATATTATTTTTGGGACTAACCTATTAATCGGAGGCCCAGCCCAGATTTGCTGTTTTATGCCTATTTTAGTGTTTCGAGGAAAAGGAATATCAGACCGAGTCAAAACGGAACGAAATCAACAGGAGAAGTTATTTTTGGAAGGAAACCCACCTGATGGACTTGGACCCCACGTCAGAAGATACGGGAGGTGCTCACGAGGGTGCCCCTCCCCCCGGGCACGCCCCCTGCCTCGTGGGGCCCCCGTAGCTCCACCGACGTTCTCCTTTCACCCATATATACCTACGTACCCTAAAACTTCCAGAACAGAAGATAGATCAGGAGTTCCGCCACTGCAAGCCTCCAGAGCCACCAAAAACCCATCGGGACCCCTTTTCGGTACCCTGCCGGAGGGGGGATCCATCTCCGGTGGCCATCTTCATCATCCCTGCGCTATCCTTGACGAGGAGGGAGTAGTTCACCCTCGGGGCTGAGGGTATGTACCAGTAGCTATGTGTTTGATCTCTCTCTCTCTCGTGTTCTCGACTTCGTACGATCTTGATGTATCCTGAGCTTTGCTATTGTAGTTGGATCTTATGATGTTTCTCCCCCTCTACTCTCTTGTGATGAATTGAGTTTCCCCTTTGAAGTTATCTTATCGGATTGAGTCTTTTATGAGAACACTTGATGTATGTCATGCCGTGATTATCTGTGGTGATAATGGGATATCATGTGCCACTTGATGTATGTTTTGGTGATCAACTTGCGGGTTTCGTGACATTGGGAACCTATGCATAGGGGTTGGCACACGTTCTTGACTCTCCAGTAGGAACTTTGGGGCACTCTTTGAAGCACTTTTATGTTGGTTGGATGAATCTGAGATTGTGTTATGCATATCGTATAATCATGCCCACGGATACTTGAGGTGACAATGGAGTATCTAGGTGACATTAGGGTTTTGGTTGATTTGTGTCTTAAGGTGTTATTCTAGTATGAACTCTTTTATAGATCGATCCGAAAGAATAACTTTGAGGTGGTTTTGTACCCTACCATAATCTCTACGTTTGTTCTCCGCTATTAGTGGCTTTGGAGTGACTCTTTGTTGCATGTTGAGGGATTGTTATATGATCTATATATGTTATTATTGTTGAGAGAACTTGCACTATTGAAAGTATGAACCCTAGGCCTTGTTTCCTATCATTGCAATACCGTTTACGCTCACTTTTACCGCTTGTTACCTTGCTGTTTTTATATTTTCAGATTACAATTACCTATATCTACCATCCATATTGCACTTGTATCACCATCTCTTCGTCGAACTAGTGCACCTATACAATTTACCATTGTATTGGGTGTGTTGGGGACACAAGAGACTCTTTGTTATTTGGTTGCAGGGTTGTTTGAGAGAGATCATCTTCATCCTACGCCTCTCATGGATTGATAAACCTTAGGTCATCCACTTGAGGGAAATTTGCTACTGTCCTACAAACCTGTGCACTTGCAGGCCCAACAACGTCTACAAGAAGAAGGTTGCGTAGTAGACATCAAGCTCTTTTCTGGCGCCATTGCCGGGGAGGCTAGGTAAGTGAAGGTATATCTTTAGTTCTTGCAATCGAATCTTTTTGTTTCTTGTTTTAGCACTAGTCTAGTTTTGTAACGCCCCGGATTCGATGCGCCAGGTGTCCGTCAATTATTCGCCGTCGTTGCCATGTCATTTGCTTGTGTGTTGCACTTTTCCATGTCATCATCTGCATTTCATATCATGTCATCATGTGCATCGCTTTTGCATACGTGTTCGTCTCATGCATCCGAGCATTTTCCCCGTTGTCCGTTTTGCAATCCGGCACTCCTATGTCTCCCGGCGCCCCCCTTTACCTCTTTTCGTGTGCGGGTGTTAAGCGGTCTCGGAATGGACGAGGTTTGCCAAGCGGCCTTGGTATAGCACCGTGAACCGCTTTGTCAAGTTTCGTGCCATTTGGAGGTCGTTTGCTACTCCAATGGTTAACCGGGTAACCGCAAAAGCCTCCTTCTCTTTGCAGCCCAACACCCTTCCAAAGTGGCCCAAAACCCAGCAAACACCTCTCCATGCTCTCAGTCGTTCGATCACGATCGCGTGGCCGAAAACCGCTCCTCATTTGGACTCTCCTAGCTCCCTCTACCTATAAATATGTCTTCCTCACCGAATTCCCGCAGTCCAAACCCTAAAAATCATCCCCGTCACCCGACGGACATGTCCGTTCCCACGGACGCGTCCACCGCCCCGCAGCCACGTCGCCGGACCAATCCGGGCGACACCTCAGCGCCGCCGCCCCTCCTCCACTCTCCGCCTGCCACGTGGCCAGCTACGCGCCCGCCGCGCGTCCGCCGGGCCCAGGCAACCCGCCAACCTTCTGCGCCGCCCGTCTGCCCGCGCCTCCTGCGCGTCCTCCCCGCCCGGCCCTCGCCGCCCGGCCGCCGGCCCGGCCCCACGCCGCCGCCGCTCGCTCACCCGGCTCCTCCGCGCTGTCCGCGCCCGTCCCCGACAACTCCGGCCACCGGCGCCGCGGATCCGGCGAGATCCGCCTCGCCTCGTAATCCGTGCCATGAGGTTGACTTTCCCCCCTCCAAATCCACGAAGTCCCGAATCTGCTAATTTTTTTATGCATTTTCATCGCATCATAACTCTGCATCCGTAGCTCCGTTTTGCGCGTGTAATATGTCAAATTGTTCGTCTCGACGATTAAATCATTTCATCTCATTGCATCATTTTCATTTGAGCTCATCTAGATGCCCGAAATGCTGTTGGAAGAGTGCTATGTGATGTTAGTTTCTGTTTCTTAACAAAACATGCACTTTTGTCATTTTTGCCATGATTGATGTGTGCATCCTATGAACTTGAGTCCTACATGTGTTTTGTAATATGCCATGCCATCTTTCCAGGGGTGTATGCCATGTATTTGTGTGATCTCTGTGGTGACTAGCACAAGCATGAAAACTAGGCTTCATGATGTTGCTGATTTCAGCCCCTGTTTTCCTGATATTTTTATGCCATGTTAACTTGATGCTACCGAGAGATCCATGCTTATTTTGAGATACTTCAGTAAGGATGTTTTGAACATATGGTTATGCTCTATCCATCCGTGCCCTTGTTTGCAATTATGGAGTGCTATAGCTTGAGTCAATCGAGCTCTACTTTTGCTATAAAATGTTTCCTGGCAGGTTGTTTACATGTTATTCAATTTTGCCAAGGTTGTTGTAGTTGATCCGTGTATGCTATGATGTTGTTCTTGCCATGTATAGCTTCTATTCCATGTCTTCTTACTGTGAGTTGCCTTGCCATGCCATGTATTGCTCTGTGGTGAGTGGTTCAAGCTCACCAACATGCCTACTTATTGTTGTTCCTGCCATGTTCAAATCTGTAATATAACTTGCCATGTTTACATGGGTGCCATCATATTTTCTGATCCTTTTTGGCTCATGGTCAGTAAGGGAATCTTGTTCTATGCATTTACTAGTATAATGCCATGCCTTTGTTTGCCATGATAAGTTCTTGTAACATGTTGTTGGATAGCTCTAAACATTGCAACCTGATGTTATTTTCTGCAAAGTCTGAAACTGTTATTATTTGCAATCTTGCCATGTCATTTTGAGCATGTTATAGTGATTTCTGGAGATAGCTCAGTGCTCATGTTTTGTCATGCTTTACCTTTACATCATGCCCATGCCTTTTGTTTTCATGTTGAGATCCTGTAGCAAGTTGTTTTGATGCTTGCAATATGCCTGGTTGCTGTTTTGGACAGATTGTTGCTATAACTTGTATAAGGCGTATGTGTTGAACCGTTGCTCCGTTTTGAGTGTGCTCTATATGAAACTTGCTTGATTTTGCATGTAGTTTCATATTATCATGTTGCATCCTTGTTTTGAGGTGTTTGATTGATGTTTGTATGCATTTTGCATCAATGCCATGTTTAACTTGTTTTGCTCATATCTTCTAGGCCGTAGCTCCGAATCTAATGAACTTTATATGTAACTTGACTAGAATTTCGTGTAGATCATTGTGGTGCATCTTAACTTGCTGTTTAACAACTTGAAAATAAGTTTTATTCAGATCTGGACCAATTTCAAAATATGCATATGAGGACTTACCGGAATTGTTATATGTTGTTCCCGGCCTCATTTAAACTTGCCTTGGTGTGTTGCTCTTGTTTGCATCATACCTTGCCATGAGTAGCCTCATCTAGATTTGTCATGCATCATGTTTTTTGTGCATCATGCCTTGTTCATGTGTGGTGTGTTTACTATGTTGTGTGCTTCTTCTTGCTAGTTCCTGTTATGTTGCGATCGTGAGGATTCGTTCGTCTACGCTTGGTTCGTCTTCATGGCTTCATCTTCTTCATGGACTCGTTCTTCTTCCTTGCGGGATTTCAGGCAAGATGACCGCTACCCTGGATCTCACTACTATCATTGCTATGCTAGTTTCTTCGTTCTATCGCTATGCTGCGCTACCTATTACATGTTCCTCAAGCCTCCCAAATTGCCATGTCAGCCCCTAACCTTTTGCACCCTTCCTAGCAAACCGTTGTTTGGCTATGTTACCGCTTTGCTCAGCCCCTCTTATAGCGTTGTTAGTTGCAGGTGAAGATGAAGTTTGTTCCTTGTTGGAACATGGAGATGTTGTTCCTTGTTGGAACATGTTTACTTGTTGGGATATCACAATATATCTTATTTAATTAATGCATCTATATACTTGGTAAAGGGTGGAAGGCTCGGCCTTATGCCTGGTGTTTTGTTCCACTCTTGCCGCCCTAGTTTCCGTCATATCGGTATTATGTTCCCGGATTTTGCGTCCCTAACGCGGTCGGGTGATTTATGGGACCCCTTGACAGTTCGCTTTGAATAAGACTTTTCAGCAAGGCCCAACATTGGTTTTACATTTGCCTCACCTAGCCTTTTTCCCTTGGGAGTCGCGCATCCCGAGGGTCATCTTTATTACCCCGGGCGGTGCTTGTCTAGCGTTGGTCCAAACTAAACACCGTCGGGACCATCCCTTGGCAACTTGGGTTACGTCGGTACTGTGACGCTTAGCTTATCCGGTCGTGGCACGAGGCGAGATACACGCGGCTACTATCGAGGTGTCGGCACGCCGGGAGGTCTTGCTGGTCTTGTTTTATTCTTTGTCGAGATGTCTTGTAGCGGGATTCCGAGACTGATCGGGTCTTCCGGGAGAAGGAATATCGCCGTTGATCGCGAGAGCTTATCATGGGCTAAGTTGGGACACCCTGCAGGTATAAACTTTCGAGAGCCGTGCCACGGTTATGTGGCAGATGGGAATTTGTTAATATCCGGTTGTAGTAAACTTGAAGCAAACTCTTCTAAAATACACCAACCGTGTGCGTAACCGTGAGTGTCTCTTTTCAGGGTTGATCGAGAGGAGAACACGGTTCCTGGGTTATCTTTGACGTAAGTTGTCACAGCCCCAGATCAACCCTAGAGCTTGCTTGGAACTAGTAGCATTGCATCCATGCATCATGTTTAATTTCCATGAAATTTGAAATGGGGATGACCAAGCCCTAGCACTAAAACAATTCAAATAGGTTCAACTTCAAAATATCTTCAAGAACCCAAAGTGGTTTGCAAAAATGTTCATGATTAATGGAAAAAGGTGAAAACCATATCCAGAGGTGATGGATATTTTTCCAAGACATTTTTGGATTTTTGAGTAAACCATATTGTATTTGAATTGGGGCATTTAAATACTATTAATATTTTAAATGCTCCAACAATTTTGAAAATAGTTAAGGGCCTCTGAAATAATTCAGTTAATGCCCACAATTATTTTCAGGATTTATTTAAATGGTTTAGTATTTTACTAAACTAAAACAAACAGAAAATAGAAAATGGAATAAAGAAAGAGAGAGAGAAGGACTACTGGTTTACTGCGCAGCCCAGCCCACCTTCCCCCCCTCTCTGGCCCAGTTGGTGGCCAGTCCACCAACCGAACGCCGCTCGTCGCCTACCTCTGCCAAGTGGCGAGGAGGAGGTTTCTGGCGACAGCGCCAGCCGCCACCTCCTCCCTGCGCTTTGCTGGTTCCCCTCGACGCCCGGAGACGCCCGCGCCTCCCGAACCCCCTCGCTCCCCTTCCTCACTCGCTGTTCTCTCTCTCTCCCCGCCCTCTTCCCGAGCTCACCGAGCGGAGCTGCCGCCACCAGCAGGCTCCACCGCGGCCACCGCCACCCCCTCTCCTCCCCGACATGCCCCCAAGCCCCGCCACTCCATCCTCGCCCTCCTCACCGAGCCTCCCGACGCCGGAGCGCCCCGAGGCGCCGCCCCACCGTTTTCCCCTCTTCGGACCCGCCGGTCGCCGTCGCCCAATTCGTCGGCTCCGGTGCCCCCCCGAGCTCGCCGATGCCATCATCGCACTCACGGTGAGCCCCCGAGTCATTTCCCCCTCTTCCCCGACTCGTTCCCCTCCTCTAGCCACCGTCTCCACTGCGGCCGAAGCTCGCCGCCGCCGTGCCTCGTCGCCGGCGTGGCTGGAGCCCCAATGACCCGAAGCCAACCTCACCACCGCCCTCACCGCAGCACCAGGAACCCGTAGCGCCCCTCCGTTTCCCCTCTAGTGCGCTTGCAGGTCGAGCCGAGCTCGCCCGAGCTCCGGCGGCCGCATAGGTCGCCGCCGGCGTCGATTCCGGCCGCCCCGAGCTCAAGCCACTCCACCAAGAGCTTCGGCTCCTCCCCAGCTCCTCCTAGATGCTCTCCGCGGGCCATTTGGTCGTCGGAACAGCAAAATGCATTTGCGCCGCCGCGTCGGGCTCGCCGGCGGCTAAACGCCGGCAGCCGACGTGGACTTTGACCTCGGGTGGGCCCCGGTTGACTCTCCTGAGTCAATGACAGGTGGGGCCCAGCCCTGTTTAATAACTAGGTTTAGTTTAATTAAAATCTAATTAAGTTAATTACTCTGACACGTGGGACCCACTGCCAGTTTGACCTGGACCGCTCCAGTTGACTTGCTGACGTCACGCCTCTGTCATGCTGACGCAATAATGATTTCTGGAATTATTTTAATTCAGGAAATTCCAGAATATACCCCAAACTTCTAAAAATCATATAAATTCAACCGTAACTCGGATTGAAATAATTTATATATGAAAAATGACCAGAAAAATATGAAGAATCTGTTTATGCCATGATCATGCATGTTTGAACAAGTTAACCTCACTGAATAGGATGAATCATGATTAGGGTAAATTATGAAATAGCATTTGGAGTTGGAGTTCAACCTTGTTTGAATTCCACTTCAACTAACTTGGATTATTATTGCATTAGGTGAATTCAGTACCTTAATATGACATGTCATTCATGTGAATGTGCATTGCATTGATTGTGTTCTCTCTTGTTTGCCGGTAATTGTCCCCTCCGGTGAGCGATGTACCGACGATGAGTTCGATGACACCAATGAAGAATTATATTATCTTGAAGTGCTGTGCAAGCAAAACCCCTTGTTCATTCCGATATAATCCCACTCTCTCGCTCCTGCTCTATTTTACTGCATTAGGACAACAACGACTCATGTGTTACTTGCTGCGGTAGCTGAACCCCTTGATCCTTTGCATGACTGTCATTCCACGATAATTAGATGAAACCCACTAGCATGAGTAGGAATTGTTTGAGCCATGTTGTGCCTACTCATTCATGCTTGTTTGTCATGCACTGCTACTGCTTAGAGTTGAGTCGGGTCGATTCATCGGGAATGAATTGGAAAGTGGTGAACATGTCCTCTTGTGTGTGAGCTAAGTGTGTGAACACGATTTGGTAAAGGTAGCGGTGAGAGGCCATGTAGGAGTACATGGTGGGTTGTCTCATTGCAGCCGTCCTCGAGAACTGAGTTCGTGTTTGTGATCCATGAACAGTTACTACCACACATTGGGTTCCGTAACTTCGACCCTCTCGACTTATTAATCAACTTGATCTCTGTCCGGGAGTTGCAATTAGTTTCGGTGTTTGTAGGTAGTGTTAGTAGTCTACCAAGTGGCACCCGATGCAGGTGGGCTTGGGACAGACTAGGCACTGATGTACGGTGTACCAAGTGGCACCGGTTGGTGGGCTTGGGAACCCTGCTCACATCGTTTGGGGCCGTGGCGACACCCGCCGGATCTCCTTGCGGATGGAACCGAATAGGCGATAAACACGGACGAGAGACTTGTGTGGTTAGTCGGTCGTGGCCGACTCCCTCGCCCGCTTCCGCTTGAAGGTTGCGAGGTACATGGCGATGTCTGAGGCGATAAGTGGCGAGGCGTGTGTGAAGAAGTACACCCTGCGGGGTTATCATTATCTATTGAATAGCGGATTCCTCGGATATGGAAACTTGGACCCCTTGCATAGTTCATAGACAAGTGAAAGTGGATACTCTAAAATCGCAAGATAAGCGTGAGTGCTATGGATGGCGTCTCCGTAGGTAGGCGGAGCGGACCCATAGTGGTGTATTTGATATGGTGAATATGTGGACTCGTGTGCGCCACCTCGAAAGAGTTACTTGCAAATCGTAGTTCAGGATAGCCACCGAGTCAAAGCTGGCTTGCTGCGGTCAAACTCCACCACCCCTTTTGATAATGATGCATATGTAGTTAGTTCGATGTAAGTCTTGCTGAGTACAATTGTACTCACGTTTGCTTATTTATGTTTTGCAGAGAGACGTCAGTCTCGCTAGTAGTTCCACGTGGACTTCGACGTTTAGCTTGTTACCTCAGCTACGATCTTGTGCCCTCGGCAGGATCTGGTAGATAGTCAGGCTTCTCAGCCTTTTTCATTTATAGTTATGCGTACTCGAGACATGATTAGCTTCGCTTGTGCTTTGACTTGTATGCTCTGAGTGTTGGGTCATGAGACCCATGTTTGTAATATCTCGCTCTTCGGAGCCTAATGAATAATATCTGAGTCGTAGAGTTATGTTGTGATGCCACGTCGTATTTACACATATTGAGCATATTGTGTGTATGTTTGAAATGCTTGGTATGTGTGGGATCCGACAAACTAGTTGTTTATCCTTGGCAGCCTCTCATATGGGGAAATGTAGTCTCGTGCTACGGCGATAGTAGTCCGCTACTGCCGGTTCACGGAGTCCTGCTAGCCCAAACACTCTGCTTGGACACTTGACTGGCGGCATGTGTCTCACTTCGTTCCTATGTCTGTCCCTTCGGGAAATGTCACGCGGTGTTATTGAGTCCTGCCTAGCCTGCTACAGCCCGGTTACGAGTCATGTTAGCCAGTGCTACAGCCCGAATACATACGTTGATGACCGACATGCTCGATGTGATTCAGGTATGCCTGTCCCCATAGGTTAGCGCCGCTTTGGGTTCACGACTAGCCATGTCGGCCGGGTTCTTCGTCATATGGATGCTAGCGACACTATCATATCGTGAGCCAAAAGCATAAGCGTTCCGGGCCATGGTAAGGCGACACCCGTGGGAATACCGTGCGTGAGGCCGCAAAGTGATATGATGTGTTACATGCTAGATCGGTGTGACTTAGGATCGGGGTCCTGACATAAGTAGGAGTTCAGGATCACTTCTTGATCATTGCTAGCTTCACGACCGTTCCTTTGTTTCTCTTCTCGCTCTCATTTGCGTATGTTAGCCACCATATATGCTTAGTCGCTGCTGCAACCTCACCACTTTACCCCTTCCTTTCCCATTAAGCTTTGCTAGTCTTGATACCCATGGTAATGGGATTGTTGAGTCCTCGTGGCTCATAGATTAATACACCACCAGTTCCAGGTACAGGTTTGCGATGCTCATGACGCGAGAGCGATGTTTACTTGTGTTGGAGTTCTTCTTCTGCTTCTTCTTCGATCAGGGGATAGGTTCTAGGTCGGCAGCCTGGGCTAGTAGGGTGGATGTCGTTTGAGCTTCTGTTTATGTTTCATCCGTAGTCGGATGTTGATCTTGTATGTTGTATTGTTGTATTCATGTGACATTGTATGTCTTGGATGTATCCCACTATTATGTAATGTTGATGTAATGATATCCACCTTGCAAAAGTGTTCCAATATGCGGGTCTATCCTTGGTGGGACCGCCGAGTTCCTTTTGGATAGGGTCGCATATTGGGCGTGACGAGTTTATAAAAGAAAACTACAAAAAAATGGAATTGAGTTTGTCTCATACGCTTCATCTTTTTAATATCTTTTGTGAGTATGATGAAAGGAAAATTGTGCCAAAGTGTTAGAAGAAGAATGCATTAAATTGTTTGCCACTAAATCTTTGAATGATGAGCATGATTGTAATGTTGTTAGTATGAATTCCTTGAATATCCATGATGCTAATGATATGCAAAGCCACAAGCTTGGGGAAGCTATGTTTGATGAAGATGATATTTTTTGTCCCCCAAGCTTTGTTGAGCAAATTTATTATGATGAAAGCATGACTCCTATCTATGATGATTATTGTGATGACTCGTGCTATAAAGGATAATGATAACCATGAAATTTGTCATCTTGATCTTAGCTCTCAATCATATGATAGTTATTTTGTTGAGTTTGCTCCCACTACTATTCATGAGAATAAATTTGCTTATGTGGAGAGTAGTAAAATTTCTATGCTTGTAGATCATGAAAAGAATGATTTAGGTGCTGGTTATATTGTTGAATTTATTCATGATGCTACTGAAAATTATTATGAGGGAGGAACATATGCTTGTAGGAATTGCAATAATATCAAGTTTTCCTCTCTATGTGCTTAAAATTTTGAAGTTATGCTTGTTTTGCCTTCCTATGCTTGTTGATTATTGTTCCCATAAGTTGTTTGCTCACAAAATCCCTATGCATAGGAAGTGGGTTAGGCTTAAATGTGATAGTCATATTCTTCATTATGCTCTCTTTATGTTTCAATTCTTATCTTTTCTGTGAGCATCATTGAAATCATCATGCCTAGCTAGGGGCGTTAAACGATAGCGCTTGTTGGGAGGCAACCCAATTTTATTTTATTTTCTTGCTTTTTGGTTCTGTTTAGGAATAAATAAACCATCTAGCCTCTGTTTAGATGTGGTTTTGTGTTTTAATTAGTGTTTGTGCCAAGTAGAACCTTTGGGAAGACCTGGGTGAAGTCTTTATGATCATGCTGTAAAAAACAGAAACTTTAGCGCTCACGAGATTAACTAGAACTTTTTACTGGAGAGTTCTATTTAGTTGATTATTTTTGCAGATGATTAATAGACAAATTCCTCAGGTCCACAAAGTTATTTTAGAATTTTTGGAGTTCCATAAGGTTGCGTTAGTTGCAGATTACTACAGACTGTTCTGTTTTTGACAGATTCTGTTTTTCGTGTGTTGTTTGCTTATTTTGATGAATCTATGGCTAGTAAAATAGTTTATAAACCATATAGAAGTTGGAATACAGTAGGTTTAACACCAATATAAATAAATAATGAGTTCATTACAGTACCTTGAAGTGGTGTTTTGTTTTCTTTTGCTAACGGAGCTCACGAGTTTTCTGTTATGTTTTGTGTTGTGAAGTTTTCAAGTTTTGGGTAAAGATTCGATGGACTATGGAATAAGGAGTGACAAGAGCCTAAGATTGGGGATGCCCAAGGCACCCCAAGGTAAAATTCAAGGAAAACCAAGAGCCTAAGCTTGGAGATGCCTCGGAAGGCATCCCCTCTTTCGTCTTCGTTCATCGGTAACTTTACTTGGAGCTATATTTTTATTCACCACAGGATATGTGTTTTGCTTGGAGCATCATTTTATTTTCTTTAGCTTTGCTTGCTGTTAGTTAGAATAATTTTTTGCATCTTTAGTTTCAATAAAAAAAGTCAAGGATAGCCTTTGCCATGCTTATTTTGCAGGTATGCATATTGCTGTTTGAAAACAGAAAGTTTACCGCTGTTGCAAAAATTCCTCAGAAAATTCAGAGCATGGTATAATGTTGAATCGTTTTGCATAATGAGCTCTGATAAATTTACTACAGTGGAAATTTTAGTTCATAATTTTTGGAGTTAGGGAAGTATGATGAATCTTGCATTCTTTACAGACTATACTGTTTTGGCAGATTGCTGTTATGTTTGTATTGTTTGCATATGTTTGCTTGTTTAATGATTATATTTGAGGATAGGGCTATTAAATATGCAGAGGCATTTAGTATGAAATGTTTAATAATAATTTTAATGATTTTTTACAGTAGGAAATGATAATGTTTTGCATTGGTTTATACTAACCTATCTCACGAGTTCTTGTTGAGTTTGTTGTGAATGAAGCTTTTGATAAAAAGAGAAACCATGATATGAGAGGAATTAAGGAGACACAAAAGTTCAATATTGGGGATGCCCAAGGCACCCCAAGATAATATTTCAAGAAGTATCAAGCATCTAAGCTTGGGGATGCCCCGGTAGGCATCCCACCTTTCTTCTTCAACAACTATCGGTTAGTATCGGTTGAGCCTAAGTTTTCGCTTCTTCACATGAGTTGTGCTATCCTTGCAATGTAGTTTTATTTAGCTTTGCTTGCTGTTTGTTATTTGGTTGCAGGGTTGCTTGAGAGAGACCATCTTCATCCTATGCCTCCCACGGATTGATAAACCTTAGGTTATCCACTTGAGGGAAATTTGCTACTGTCCTACAAATCTCTGCACTTGGAGGCCCAACAACGTCTACAAGAAGAAGGTTGCGTAGTAGACATCACCTGACGGCGGGGCTCGTCCTCTACTTCAAGTTAATGGAAGGCGGCCTGCTCTCCGTCAAGGTCCTTGAAGATCTTGGAACTCGCCTAAACTACTGCGTGGAGAACTCCTCTGACGACGAAGATTCCTCCTCAAGCAGGAGTGACGAGGAGGACAACAGTAGTGACGACGAGGGTGCCGAGCGGCGGACGCCGACCTTGACTCCGACTGACCGCGTCGTCCCTCCCTCGACCATGCGCCCCACCGAGGGCCTTCCTCGTCAAGCTCTCCATCGGCGCGCTCCCCGTCGCCTCCTTGGGCGGCTGGAGTAGGAGGGCCGGAGAAGGCGAAGAAGGTGGGTGGCGGCCGTCAAGTCAGAGTACGTGGGCACCGACGCCTTCGTCGCGTATTGTCGGCCCGCTGCCTCATCTTCCAGCTCCCCTCCCGGCACCGGGATGTTCTCTTGGTGCCTTCTGCTCCTCGCACCTCGCCTAGGCGCTCTTTCACCCTCCTGCTACCTTGTTCCATTTTCTGAGGAGAGGGACAAGAAAGGGATTACGGGCATCTTATCTCTTTTTAATTTGTAAGCCTATGGGCACTTGTTATATTTTAAACTTGTAATCCCCCTGCTCATGTTTTCCATCGCGTATGAACTGTACCTATATGGGACGTTTTTAATGAAAAAGGGTGCTTGTCGGGTTCTTCGTGCGTGAGCGAGGCCCATGCCAAGGAATGAATCCTTGTTATTTTCAAGATAAACATTGTCGCCCGGCAACATGCCTTGCCGTCCCCTTACTTCAGTCGACCATTCTCACGCTCTTGGCGGAGGCAGGGGCAAAGTAGAGTTAGGCCCCCCGTTTATTTCCTCGCCGCGGGGACTATGACCCGGTTCTCACCCAGGGACTTGGGTCTAGGAACAAAAGGGGGAGCACGGTGGTCTGGGAGCAAAACGAGGCTTCATATGTCCCAAACTTCATGCGTTAATGCACAATGGAGGACAAAAGACTTATCTGAATCTGCAGCCCGCGGCAGCCTTGGCTTGCCATGGTTGGATTCTTGTATCTGCAGCCCGAGGCAAACTTGGCTTGCCGAGGCTGGAGCGCCGGCTCGTTCTCTTTCTTCCAAACAGCTCAGCAGAAACATCCATGCGCCCTGCAAACCAAAGAGGGCAGAAAGGAACAGAGAAATGCACACTCGACCTCTATGCTAGGGGTTAGTCGCCGCTAAGCACTATCAACCCTAACCGAGGGAGAGACTTAACCTAGCATGCATGCTAAAACTTAGGGCGCCAGCACTTCATTTATTTATGCTCAGGGTCTGTGCCTGGCTTTGTACAGAGGGTTACATGCCTTGTCGGCAAGGCTTGTACAAAAGGTGGTTTGCTGGGAGGCCCGACAATCGCGCCTTATGGGTAAAACTTGCGAAGATGTTCGATGTTCCAGGAGTTGCTCACTGGAATAGCATCTTCAGTCTCCAGGCGGACTGCACCGACCCTGGTGACTCGTATTACCCGATAAGGGCCTTCCGACTTCAGCGTTAACTTGTTGGAATTCTTGGCCGATTGAATGCGCCGAAGAACAAGGTCGCCTTCCTCAAAGCTTCGGGCATGAGCCTTGCGACTATGGTAGCGGCGCAAGGCTTGCTAGTAGCCCGCTGCTCTCACAGCCACCCGAAGACGATCTTCCTTGAGGAGCGTTGTGTCATCTTGCCGCAATTGCTCTTGCTCAAGCTCGTCATAAGCGAGCACTCGAGGTGACCCATATGTGAGTTCCGTGGGGAGAACTGCTTCTGCCCCGTATACCAGGGGAAAGGGTGTTTGGCCGGTGGCTCGATTTGGCGTTGTTCTGATTGACCAAAGAACCGTCGGCAACTCATTAATCCAGCGCCTTCCGCTCTGGTGCAGCCTATAAAAAGTCTTGGTCCTCAGGCCTCGCAGTACTTCAGCATTTGCCCTCAACGCCTGGCCGTTGCTCCGTGGGTGTGCCACGGAAGCGAAACAGACCTTGCTGCCGAGGTCCTGGATGTACTGCATGAAGGTGTGGCTTGTGAACTGCGTGCCGTTGTCGGTGATGATTCTGTTTGGTACACCAAGACAGCAGACTTGCCCCTTGAAGAACTTGACGGCTGACTGTGATGTCACCTTCCACACTGCTTCCACCTCCGGCCACTTTGTGAACTTGTCGAACGCAACGTACAAGTACTCAAAGACCCCGACAGCGCAGGGGAAAGGGCCCAGTATGTCGAGCCCCCAGACCGAAAATGTCCAGGAGAGAGGAATTGTTTGAAGGGCTTGGGCTAGTTGATGAAGCTTCTTCGAATGGAACTGACACGCTTCACACTTGGTTACTAGTGCCGTTGCATCCTGGAGTGCAGTGGGACAGAAGAAACCTTGCCGGAACACCTTGCCAGCAAGGGCCCTCGACCCCATGTGGGAGCCACATATGCCTCTGTGCATCTCCACCAACAGCTCCAGTCCTTCCTCCCAGGGAATGCACTTCAATTTCACACCGTTCGGTCTTTTCCTGTACAGGACATCATCGACGAACTGATACATAGCAGATCGACGAGCTACTTTCTCTGCTTCCTCCTGCTCCTCAGGAAGCTCCCCTGTCTGGAGGAATCGGACGGTATGCTGTGCCCATGCCGGAGCCTGGGGCTCGACGGCAAGGTCCAAAGGCATTTCTTCTGCCATGGGAGCGTTCGTCTCTACGGCCAGGGCTTGACGCCCTGCCGGAGTCAGTTGCCCCTCGGCAGGCTCAGTACCCACGGCAACATCCTTGCCAGCGGCCCAGGGGGTCGGCGAGAAAGTACTTGCCGGGGCCTGATTTCCTCCGCTTGTTCTGCTCTGTTGACAGTTCAACGGATGGTTGAGTCAGTCGAAGCACAAAAGTGCCTGGTTCCACAGGTAGCTTGAATGCGGCATGCTTCGACAGGTAATCGGCGACGTCGTTCTCCACTCCGGGAACATGCTCCGCTTGTATACCATCAAAGTGCTCTTCCAGCTTCCTCACCTCATCTACGTAGGCCTCCATCAATGGCTCTTATGCACACCGGAGTACCTTGACCTAGCCCCTGCAAGAGGGAGCTGACAAAGTAAACCGAGTGCCACATCATCTTCGCCTTCTGCACTACTTCATTTGGCCGCACGGGCCCTGTCCCGATGGCGCCAGACTCTGCAGGGGGCCTTTCCTTGCCAGTGCCAGGCCCTCCCGAGGGGAGTTCTGGCTCACCATCCGCCAGTCCTGTCATTGCCACTGCCTCTTCATCGACCTCCCTCTGCGCCACTAGCGTGGCGCTGACCACTTGATTCGTTGCCGCTAGATACAGCAGCAATGGCTCTTGTGGCTTAGGCGCAACTAGTATTGGCATAGAGGAGAGGTACCTCTTCAAATCCTGCAGTGCTACTTCAGCTTCTGGGGTCCATTCCATTGGTCCCGCCTTTTTCAAGATTTTGAAAAAGGGAAGGGCGCGCTCGGCAGATTTGGAGATGAACCTGCTCATGGCGGCAATGCGGCCAGTGAGCCGACGCACATCCTTGATCCGCTTGGGCGCCTCAATTTGCTCGATAGCCTTGATATTGTCCGGGTTTGCCTCAATCCCATGCTGTGACACAAAGAACCGAAGAAGCTTGCCGGACGAAACGCCGAAGACACACTTCTCAGGATTCAACTTGAGGTTGATCTTATGTAGGTTTGCAAACATCTCTTCTAAGTCTTGTACAAGTGTTGCCTTGTCCTTGGTTTTGACCACTATGTAATCCATGTAAGCTTCCATATTTCTATGTAGCTGGGGCTCAAAACCAATTTGGACTGCCCTTGCAAACGTCGAGCCAGCACTCTTCAACCCGAAAAGCATCCGTAAAAAGCAATACGTACCACATGGGGTGATGAATGTTGTCTTCTCTTCGTCTTCTCTTGTCATGAATATCTGGTGGTAGCTCGAGTAGGCGTGAAGGAATGACAGCAGTTCGCACCCGGCCATGGAGTCAACAATCTGGTCAATGCGCGGCAACGGGAAGGGGTCCTTAGGACAAGCCTTATTGACATCTGTGTAATAAATACACAGCCTCCACTTCCCATTTGCCTTTCCCACCACCACTGGATTGGTCAACCACGTTGGATGAAGCACTCCTCTCACCAAGCCTGCCGCTTCCAAGTTCCTGATGTCCTCTGTGATGAACTCCTGCCGTTCCAAGGCTTGCTTCCTGACCTTCTGCTTGACGGGTCACGCATGGAGACAGACAGCAAGATGGTGCTCAATCACTTCCCTGGGAACGCCGGGGATGTAGGATGCTTGCCATGCAAACACATCGACATTTGCCCGCCGGAAAGTGATGAGCGCGCTTTCCTATTTGCTGTCGAGGGTGGAGCTTATGGTGAAAGCCCCTTCCATGCCATCCTCCTTGACAGACACCTTCTTGGTCTCTGGTGGTGCAGCTCTGGATTTCTTTCTCTTGCCGGTGGAGCTCTTTGACACATCCTCGACGTAGCACAACACTCCAAAGAGGTGCGCTTGCCGGAGTGGGTGCGGGAGGTCTTGCCGGTCTTCTTCTCCCCCCCCCCCTCGGGGCTTCAGCGGCAGGAGCAAGTGCCTTGGCGGCAGTTGCTGCAACTGCTTCCCGGTAGAGTAGGTCGGTGCAGATCAGCGCATCCTTCTTGTCGCAGGGAACGGTGATGATGGTCATCGGCCCAGGCATCTTCAGCGTGTTGTAGGGGTAATGTGATGCCGCCATGAACTTGGCTAGTGCCGGGCAGCCGAGGATCCCGTTGTAGAGCAAGGGGATCTCGGCTATATCAAAGACAATCCTCTCTGTCCTGTAATTCAGCTCGCCTCCAAACGTCACAGGCAGCGTGACCTTGCCCTTCGGCTGACTCCTTCCCGGGTTGACCCCTTGAAACGTGCCCGTCTCTTCGAGGTCTCCATCAGGAATTTGCAGCCTCTTGATCACAATGGGCGAGATCAAGTTCAGGCCGGCCCCACCATCGACTAGCATCTTGGTCACCTTGAGGTTGCGTATCATTGGTGAAACCAACAACGGCAAACACCCGACCGCAGTTGTGCGATCAGGGTGGTCCTCGGCGTCGAAGATGATAGGCGTGCTATACCACTTCAGTGGCTTCTGAGAGTCGAATTATGGCTCTGCTGTTGTGATCTCACGCGCCCACTGCTTGAGCTGGCGGTGAGAGGTATGCAGCGAGGATCCACCATCGACACACATGGCCTCTGTAACCTTCTGGAACTCATGCTCGTCGGACTCGTTGTCTTCATCATGATCATCGTCTTCCTACTTCTTGTTGCGGCCCCGAACGGGCCCCTCTTGCTGGTTATCCTTGCCGCGGCAACCTCATTAGCCACCGCGCTTCTTGCCGGATCCCTCGGCACCATCCTGGCCCTTCTCCTTGTCCCGCCTCTCATACCCAGCTTTTTGCGTCTCATCGAGCAGCTCGACTTGCTGGCAGTTCTGGAGGTCGTGGCCCTTGGTGCGGTGGATCTTGCAGTATTGCTTGTCGGAGCCTCCTGGCTTGTCGGCAACCGCCAAGGCCCGACAAGGGGCACACCTGGCAATTTCCTTGTCGGGGTCATCTGCCTTGGCTTTCTTGGCAACGTCGCTGTCCTCGGATCCCTCCACGGCAAGCACGGTCTTATCCTTGTGTTTCCTACTGCGGCGCCGACCCTTCTTTGTCGGGGCGGTGGTGTCTTCGTCCGTAGAGTCGGTTTCCACGCCGGCGTCCTCGCCGGGGTACTTCCTCCCCTCTTCAGCCCAAGCGCATCTATCGTCCAGAACGTAAAGTTCGGCCACATCCTTGACCTTGCTCATCGCCAGCTCTTCGCGCATCTTGCGGTTGCGCACATTCTGATGGAACGCGCTGATCACGGTGGCGGGATGAACATCTGGGATATTGTATTGCACTTGGCTGAACCTCTGTATGTACTTGCGCAGGTTTTCACCTTCCTTCTGAGGAATGATAAGCAAATCACTCACCTGGCCATGAGCTTGGTGGCCTCCAGTGAAGGCACCAACGAACTCATGACATAGATCTGACCAAGAAGAAATGGAATCCGTCGGCAAGTGCATCAACCAAGACATGACATTGGGTTTCAGGGCCAACGGGAAGTAATTGGCAAGCCCCAACAGCTTGCATCGCGATGGTGTAGATGCTGAGGAACTCTGACGGATGGGTCTTGTCGTTGTACTTCTCGCCGACGTCGGGCTTGAACATGCGGTGGGACGGCCACTGGAACTGCCGCAACTCATGGGTAAAGGCTGGGCAACCCACCTTGTAAGGTAGGCCGCCGGAGCCTCCCAATGCTGGGTGGTCCATAGCGGGTCTCGCTCGCTTATCTGACTGGTGGCGTGTATCGCGCCGACGCTCGATGGTGGTTCGAGCATCTTCATCGGCTCGCTCCCGAAGAACTTGGCGCTGGTCGAAGTGGGTCTGTGGGTTAGACGATGCTATGGAAATGTTATCACAAGCGTCATCACGACGGATCGACACCCGCGGTGGCTGGCGTGGGGGAGGAGAGTGCACCGTGGCCGCGGCGCCTCCGGCCCCTCCACCGATAGTGTGCGGTGGTTCGACGGAGCGCCGGCCCAAGGGCCCCGCCGGCCGTGGCTCGTCTTTGTTGGCGACGCCGACGAGGCTCCGGATGGTGGCTCTCCACTCGTCGAGCTTTTCCGCAGCAGGAGGGAAGTCGAGAAGCAGCTGCGTGTGAGCCAAAGCTTCTGCTACCGTGGGTGGTGGCGAAAGCTGCGTGGACCGTGACGCGCTCCGACTTCTAACCACATTAGAAGGAGCTCTATCACGGCCCGGCGGCTGCGCGCCATTTTTTCCAGCACTTCGGCGGGCATGCTGGCCTCCTTCGTCCCGCGAATAATGCACAGGACTCTTCCCATGGCGGCTCCCGGGGTCCCCAGCATGGTGGCACTACTCGTCGCGCGCACCCTGGGAGGAGCTCATCGTGGGCGCCGGCGTAGGCGACTTCGAGGTCGCCGCGCCGCCCGTAGGTGGCACGGCGCCGCCCTTGGAGGGTCCCGCGCCGCCTGTGAGGGGCCCAGCTCCGTCTTTGGATTTGGTGATGGGCGGCCCGTCGTCTTGCACACGGCCGACGCCGCTCGCCAGGCTCTGACTGCCAGAGCGATGTTGTTGCTCGCCGGCCGCACCTCAGGTTCTATCCGCGACTGGCCCGCTGCTCTCCCGCATCGGTACGGGCCGCCCGGCCCCGGATGAACCGACCACTGTGATCATTTTCTTCTTGGAAGCCATGGCGACGAAGAACTGCTAGGCTATCTGCTAGACCGGATTTTCACAACTGCGCGCCCCCTACCTGGCGCACCAAAGATGTCGGGGGAAATTGACACCTATGGAATCACTAGGATCCCTTCTACGGTCAGCGGGCGCGGGGTCGTGCAAAGAGCGGGTCTAGAAGGAATCACATAGATCATTTACCCAGGTTCAGGCCGCGGAGATGCGTAATACCCTAGTCCTGCTTTGGTGGATGTATTTGAGTGTTCTTGTGTTCTTGAGCTAGCTACAACCGTGACTTGCCCAAAAGATCCGAATCCTTCTCCTGGTCGCCTCGGGCCTCCTTTTTATAGGAAAAGGGGCTGCCAAAGTGGCACACAAGAGGTGGAAAAGTGTACAATAGATGAGTCTATCCTCTGGCACTGTCGGACAAACGCATTTAATGCGCTGCCGATGTGCCCCTCTCGCTTTATCGGGGACGGCAAGGAAGCACGCCCAGCTGTCGCCACCTGGCCTGGCTTCGACACATGTCTGAGCTGACGAGGCGCCGTGGCGCCACGTTGGCTGGCTTCTAGGCTGGCGCGGTGGTGGAGCCTTCACGAAGATATGCATGCCACCACGCAGGTGCTTGTTGGGTCGGTGTAGAGGCTGCTCGTCGCCATGCAGGTGCCTGCCCGGCTGGTTGAGCTAGCAGCTGCATGGGGACGGCGGTGGTTTCTTGGCAGGTGCGGGCCTAGCTGTGGCCCCGCTGATACCCTCGGCAAGGGTCTTGCCGGGGGCCCGGCAAGGGTCTTTCCGTGGCGTCGTGGTCGCCCCCGGCAAGGATCTTGCCGAGGGTCTTGTGGATTTCCTCAGCTAGGATCCCGCCGAGGGTCGTCGTCTTCTAGTCCTCACCTGATCTCGTGTGTTTATGATCTTGACAAAGATCTGCATGCCACCACAGAGGTGCCTCCCGAGCCTTGGTTCCAACGTAGTCATTGGCGGCGTTTCGAACTCTTGGGCTCGAGGGTGGCTCGCTCTACTGGTACTGGGCAAGTTGGCCCGGCAAGGCTCTTGTCGGGGCCGCGGATGCCGCCCCGGCAAGGGCCTTGCCGGGGGAGTCCACCTCACCCACTTGCTCTTTGGTATTTCTAGTGTTGGCGTTGCCTTGACCGTCTTGTGCTCCGGCTTCTCTCCGGCTTCCCTCCTCTTCCCTGCTAAGTGTGGCCGCGGGCGCAGCTCCGACTGCCTGTGCACAAGTAAAGGGGTTAAAAGGAGAGCCCCTACTTTTGTACACGACAAGTGTAGTTGTAGACTATGATTTTAGATAGTGTAATTTTATTGTATTTCTAGTAGTGTACTTGTGGTGAAAGAATGTAGTGTAGTTGTAGACTATGATTTTAGATATTTTAATTTTATTGTATTTCTAGCAGTGTACATGTGGTGAAAGAATGTAGTGTAGTTGTAGACAATGATTTTAGATAGTGTAATTTTATTGTATATCTAGTAGTGTACTTGTGGTGAAAGAATGTATAGTGTAGTTGTAGACTATGATTTTAGATAGTGTAATTTTATTGTATTTCTAGTAGTGTACTTGTGGTGAAAGAATCTATAGTGTAGTTGTAGACTATGATTTTAGATAGTGTAATATTTTTGTATTTATGGTAGTCTACGTTTGGTGAAAGAACGTTTTATGCATTGTATGTTTTGCAGGTACTCGTTAATATGCCCATCTTTTACTAATTTGTTAGTTATATATATGCATCGTCACAAATGGCCCCGAAGTATCATGGTGTGCGACAGAAGGGAAATAAGTACTATGCCACCATTAGGAAGGACAATGTCATCCATGAACTTGGCCATTGGGACACCCTGGAGTTAGAAACGCATGCTTATGATGCCATGGTAGTAGAGTTCTTTCGGGAATGGGAGAATCTGAACTTCCCTGAGTGTCGTGAGTTCGCGATGCTCCTCGCGCCTGAGGACTTGATGATATGCACTAGGGTTGAGGAGAAGGAGAGCAAAGAGGTCGAGGTGTATTTCTTCAACCCATTGGTGAGCAAGCTTGAGAGAGATGACGAACTCGTGGTGGCAAACAAGATGATGTTACTTCAGTATGCAGCTAGGAAGAGCGCACAGGAGGACCCAATAGGCTGGGATGCCTTGGAGCATGAGGAGGAGGGTCAGCAGGGGTGTCGTCGTAGGTCGACTAGGCACGACCAGGAGGCTAGTCCCTCTGGCCACTAGCTTAGCGCGCACTACCTATTTCATATGAACAGCTTAACTTTATGCATATTTACGTATGGTTTGTAGAACTGTTTTATTACAAGTACATATATGTTAATAGGTAGATGGGCGGATAGCGCTGGTTCGTACTAATCGCTTATTATGTTGCATTATATTTATGTGCATCTTATGTATGCTTATTTTCCTCAACTTCATGCATGAAAGCAGTAAATGGATGACCCATGTGAGACCTGCGGTTTGGTGAGATGCCAAAGGGATAAGAAGTTCTTCATAGATCATCTGAATGACTTCCTCACTATGACGATATGTTTTAGTTGAACATGTTTTGATTTACTTTCCTGCATGACAAGACAATTGTATAACTAGCTAGCTACTTCTTTCTTTCAATTTTGCTCAAGTCATCCCTTGCGGGGCAAGGCGTCACTTCTTAGAGAAGTTTAAATTTCCAGTTGATGCCACCATCACATTCCAGTGCACCCTGATGAAGATGTTGACGGCCCGAAGATTCAATTGTCTTGTCACTAACGACGCAAACCGCACCTACTTTAGTTGCCCTGGTTAGAAAGCCCTTGCAGATGATTACTAGATGGAAGCTAGGGAGAGAGCCACGTTCTACCACGACTACGATTGTGACGAGATCATTGTATACTAAAGCCTTCTGGCAGCGATGATAGTGCACTTACTCCGGACTATGACCCTGACTCCGCCCGCCGAAAAGGCATAGTTAACTACTTGGCATGCATGGAAGATATCATGTTATTATCACCTCTATTTTTTTGAACTTGTACATACATATGTGTGTTAATTTGCCTACTTTGTTGAACTATATCAATAAGTGCATTGTTGAACTTAAATGCTATCATTCGGTCTCTTTATAGTTGATTTAGTGACTGTTCTTAAACTGGATTATGTTGTCATTCTGGCTGAAATGGCTGTTGTACAACTTTTATTTCAATTTTGGAAATCAAAGTATTGGTGTCGAGAAAACATGGAACGTTGCAACTGATGACTAATACTGCTGGCATGGACAACACGGCACGCGATTACCGTCCAAAATACTGATGTGGAGGTGCCAACACCAGCGCTAACTTTTAACACCTGCGTCATATTGGCGGCGTCAGGTGTCCACGCCACGAAGGCTGTTTTTGGCACGCCGTAACTAGGCTTTTCTCCACTAGTGCGAGGAGGCCGCCACACACCCGGCCGGTTGGGGTGGATGAACATGACCGCGTGGAGTCTGAATGAGCAGTAGCGTGTGGAAGAACAGTGGCTGGTGGAGGCTGGAGGAAGTCGATGGTGGATGAACACTAGCCTACGGAGTCCCATTTTGTGGTATGCCACACACCCCTCTGATGAACCGGACCCTTTTTCGACCGTAGGCAGTCGGAGAGAAGTCCGTTTGCTCCATTTTGCAGTACGCCAGACCCCTCCCGATGAACAGGGCCCCATTTCGACAGTAGGAGGTTGGAGAGAAGTCTGTTTCCTTGTTTTGCGGTACGCCATACCCTCCTGATGAACAGGACCTCGTTTCGACTATAGGCGGTCGAAGAGAACTCCATTTCCTCCGTTTTGCAGGATGCCAGACCCCAAGTCGATGAATATGACCCGGTTTGGGCTGTTTCGTCCAAGAATGTTGGCTCCCGATGAACATGTCACAGTCCAACCTAGTCGCTTCCTCCCGATGAACACGACATGGTTTCCTCCGTTCCGACCCAGCCGATTGGCTACCGATGAACATGACACAGTCGCTGTACGCATTCAAGACCCCGCCCGTATGTACGTACATAGCCGTATTTACTTTCTTGCTACGTGGTTGTACATACGTGTACACGATTTAGAGAAGATAGCCTCAACTTCTACGTCACCCATGCCGCTCCTTGCTCGTCCATGGTTTCCAGCTGCGAGGCGAAGAAAACATTATTTTTCAGCGTAAAAAGGTTGCAGTTGCATGCATGCGTCCATGGGCGTGGTGCGTCCCCACTGTCATCCTGTCGACATACAGTCATCTTCTGATGACTCTGTTTGTTGACCATGTTGACCACACTGTGCCGAGCACACCAAGGCCGGTGGACGACAGCAAGGCCCCAAATTGGAACGCCCAGACATGGGGAAGACATTGCAGTGGAGTCGCAGATAGAGAGGAGTGGGAAACTTGAATAGTTTGGGTGCGGGGTGGGCCTACACTCGGCAGAGAATAATAGAAGGTGCGGAGGAGTGCAGGGATGGCCTGGCCATTGGTGGAGTTGCGTTTTGCTGCGAGGCGCATGAAACAACACTGCTAGACGCTGGAGGCTACAGCAGGTGGTCCTGGTAGCGCTGGAGGAAGAAGACGAGAGATTGAAGAAGAATACCGGACGTTGGATGTAAATCCAATGCCATGCTTAGGCTTCGACCTTTTTTGCGGAAGTTCTTAGGCTTCGACATTTTTTTGCGGAAGTGCTTAGGCTTCGACCTACTGGCCCACATGTCAGCCAGTCCATTTGGTTTTTTACTCCATTTGGTGGGTGGGTGAAACAATGATGTAGCGTCTATGCAGCCCATTTATATATTATGATAGAATTTAAAGCCCATTTGCATTACTCTCAACATCCACGGACTTGCTGGGCTGGGTGAAAAATATCATGTTGGGTGGACAGAGAAATGTTATAAAAACATAAACACATGATTGCACGTCTATTACTGCATTGATCAGTAAAGTCTTTGCAAGCTTATGTACGCAATCACCAGGAGTTAACTTGCCAAGTGATATATAAACAATTATTATTATTATTTTGTAAGAACTTTTGATTTAGGAAATAAGATATCATTTTAAATTGATGAGTTAGTAGGATGTGGGGTATTATTATTTTTAAGGCTAGACGTGGGAAAGTTGAGTTGGTTCTAGGGAAAAGTACTGGGAGAAAACTCAGATTACATCAAAAAAAGTGGGAGAAAATTTAGATATAGTATTAATAAAAACAAAAAATAAAGGAAGTCAGAAGGTCTATAGAACGGTTGGACGAATGACGGGTTTAACGGAACTTATATTGTTTTTATTATATATATGTAATAAAATAAGATATAAATATATATAAATATATATATATATACTATTATAGAAGGGAAAACATAGGTTCAGTTTTGCGTTCTTATAGAAAAATAGAACTGAGTTGTGCGTTGTCTTAAAAAACAAACATGACTGCTGATGATGTTATAGACAAGCTAGGCTGGGAGGTACAGAGGATGCTTGATACTTGCTGGACCCCCCCAAAAAAGTTGAAACCAGCTGGATCATCTGTTTCTGCATGTCGTGGGCTGCGCATGTTAAACAACAAAACCTAGGCCATGGACTTGGTGGGCCTGGATTATCAGCATCCCAACAAACAGTTGTCTCCCGATTCCTCTTGTTCTGTTGAGCATGCTTGGAACGACAGACGGCGGCGCCGTGGTGAGAGCACCAAGGCGGAGGACAACGTCGAGACCTCGAACCGGAACGAACCAAAGCCAGGGAAGACACAGTCGGGAGTCTGAGGTTGACTTGTTCGGGTGCAAGGTGGGCCGGTGGAGCTACCACCACCGAAGAATGTGCAGGAGTAGAGGGATGGCCTGGCCAGCGCCATGGGATACCGAGGCGTGCGTGGCAGCGCCACCAGCCACTATAGGAAGAGGACAAAAGATTGAACAAAATAAAGAAATACAACTGGATAGGTGGTTGGTCCCAAATGTCTGTGTACGATAACTGTTGGGTCCACCTGAGAAGGGGAATATGTTGGGAGGAAGGAGATTCAAAGCACGGCAACCCAGTGAAGTAGTTACATACATTAGAAATAACCACTAATAAAAGCTAACAGGTTAATGGGTTCTTAGATGAAATATTTCGGACAAACAAATAATTATGACACATAGGCTAATGCATGAAACACTCAGATGATAAAGGTGCTTAAACAGATAAAGTAAATCATCTAGACCTTCCTGGCACGCTTGCTCATGGCACTGCAGCTGTCCGTGTACTTGTCGGTTACGGGAAGCTGACACGCCCTCAGGTGCAAGATCCTCCTGCACATGTCTGATGAGGACATGACTACCTTGGATATGACCAAAAATATTGCAACATCCATATTTGTGAGGTGATTTCTAATGCAAACTATGCAATAATTTATTTATGTTATCCAGGACAAAAATACTTCACAGACTTTTGTGCCATGTCTAATTGCAGGTGTATGGGACATTTGTACAATCCAAATATGAAGATAAGGGGAAAAGAGAAGTTTAGGTGTTGTTCAAAAAGTCCTCTCACGTCACTTTTGGGCCAAGAGAAGATAGAGTCCAAGTCACTCACAATCTGGAGTCAGATTCGGACTACACAGACATAACTGACTCAAAACGCCAAAATCTCTTTCATCCAGACTTTGACTTGGGTGATTCTTTTTTTGTTGGAAATGAGATTCCGTGCTCTTTCCAACCCAATAGGATTCACCTTAAAATCCATCTGTAGCATTGAGATATTGACGAAAAACAATTTGACGGTGCAGCAGAATCTGAGTCAAACTACAAGTCCAAAGGTGTTGCATCACCTCCACTTGGGCCCATGAGGCTTGTGCGACCTAGGTGTAAGTTTAGGCGGCCATTGGACTCCCACCTCCTTTGCCGCCACCCCTTGATCCTATATATCAATCTAGTAGCTTTTTTGTTGGGATTTGTTTAGTTAAAAGTTAGCCATTGCAACTTCATGTACTTCGTTTGTGTCCAACGACCAGACCAAGACCGCTTTCGGATCCCCATCATTGTCAACACATCATCCATATTCACAATATTCAGATTGCTTTATCACATTCTAGCTTGTTCTTCGATTTCTTGCAGGAATAGACCTTCATGGTCAGGTTGATCGTGCTCCGGCATGGTGAATAACCTCTCGGAGTTGGTTTAGCGAACGCTAAGGCGCATGGTCGTGCACGTTAGTAGTTGGGTCGTCAAAGTCATCTCCACCAAATCGATAGTTATCATCTCATCGAATGATCGAGACACCCTCGCCTCTATCAAGTCGTCTCCACCAAATCGATAGTTATCATCTCATGGAAATATCAGGACCCTCGCCTCTATCAAGTGGTATCAGTTTTCAGGTTGCTAGGTGAGAATTTCTAGTTTTCCCTAGATTAGGTTTATTTCCTTACCTATTATCCAAGAAAAGCCACAAAAAAAGTTAGATCTATTCAGCCTTTGTCCAAGCCAGTATGAGCCTTTGCAATTATCTTTTGCATTATTGAATTACGGTTGCATCGTTCGTTTAGAGTTGCTGGTCTTAGTGACTAGTTCGTTTAGAGTGTCATGTTTTGTTCACATGAGTCACGCCGCCACTGCATTGTTATCCCTCCCACTATCCACCACCCCATCCATCGATTTCCACCACGTGCTACCCATTATTCAATGCCATAGTCATAGTTGAGGTCGTTCACCTCTTCGCTTGATCCAATCTGCATCTTATCTAATTTTTTTTGGAAAGAGGGAGAGAGAAAAAAAGACAGAGAAAAAAAGTAAAAGAGAAAAGTCAGAGAAAACAAGGACATAAATAAAAAAAGTAATAAAAATGAAAAACAAAATTCGGATCTATCTAGACTCAATCTCGCGCCTGAATTCGCATTGGAATCTATTTTGCGCACTATTCAGTAAAACAGGCATATCTTCCTCATACGAAGTCCATTTTGGCTCCACTAATACTCGAATTAAAGCTAGCCACGAGCCACATCTAAATAGTTGCAGAAACTACTTCAATATTTAGCACCTCAAAATCGGCTTGTAAATAGGTCTTTTTGCCCTCTGAAGTTCGCAAACACAGCTTGTTCTAGTTTTTCAGGCCAGTTTTAGAATTTTTTGACTCCTCATATCATCTCGGAATTGAGTGATTCTTTTTGTATTGGAAAGCTTGAGCCGTTACCGTTGTGTAGAAAAAATATCAGAAAATTGGCACAAATGTTTCCAGTGGAAAGTTGGAGAGAGATTTGTTGGTATATCATGCTTGGCAGTTGTTACACATCACTATCTTTACTGCTATTGTGATCTTCACTTATATCTTGTCATCCAGAGCTACTTCATATCCTTTATTGATGCAAGTTGTGCTATGCCATGACCTCATTAGTGTTCTAATCTCCGTCTGTTGTCCTGTCTAGCCTAGGACCAGCACAGTACCGTCGTTGAGCGTTTATTCAACATTGCGCCTCTGAATTGATTATTGGTAATTTGTTGCTACCATATATTTAAGCCTGCCAAGCTCCACATACTTCTACACCGTGTATACGTATGATCCCCTGGCAATCTCTTTACTCAATCTTCGGAGTTATTTGACACTGTTGGTTGCCGTCACCACCTGCTGCATGGTAAGAACTTGTAAGATATTGATATTTGCTTTACTGTGAGCGCTTTACCACCACATCCTAGTAGTTCGTAGGAGCATTATTGTCGAATTTTGTTTCTTGTTTCTATTAATCATGACAGGTTCTAGAGATAGAAGTTCTTGGATGGTGGATACATCTTCACCATCACGAAAGGTTGGACAACTGTAACGCCCTCGATGCGGCTATATCTCCCACGTGTCGAAGCACGACTTAGAGGCATAACCGCATTGAAAGCAATGTCGCAAGTGAGGTAATCTTCACACAACCCATGTCATACATAAGGGAAAGAGATACATAGTTGGCTTACAGTCGCCACTTCACACAGTACATAAATAAACATCCATCATTCAGATTACACTCAAGGTCCGACTACGGAACCAAAATAAAAGAAGATACCCCAAATGCTACACAGATCCCCGATCGTCCCAACTGGCACCACTCTCGATCATCGGGAAAAGACACATAGTAACGACCAGGTTCCTCATCGAACTCCCACTTGAGCTCGGTTGCGTCACCCTTGGCATCGTCGGCACCTACAACTGTTTTGGTAGAATCTGTGAGTCACGGGACTCGGCAATCTCACACCAGCGAGATCAAGACTATTTAAGCTTATAGGAAGGACAGAGTTGTAAGGTGGAGCTGCTGCAAGCGACTAGCATATATGGTGGCTACATTCGCAAAAGAGAGCGAGAAGAGAAGCAAGGCACGGTCGTGAAGCTAGTAGCGATCAAGAAGTGATCCTGAACTACTTACGTCAAACATAACTCCAACACCGTGTTCACTTCCCGGACTCCGCCGAGAAGAGACCATCACGGTTACATACTCGGTTGATGTGTATTTTATTTGAGGTCAACTTCGGGTTCTCTACAACCGGACATTAACAAATTCCCATCTGCATCATAACCGCGGGCACGACTTTCGAAAGATAATACCCTGCAGGGGTGTCCCAACTTAGCCCATTATAAGCTCTCACGGTCAACGAAGGATACTCCTTCTACCGGGAAGACCCGATCAATCTCGGAATCCCGGACTACAAGACATTTCGACAGCAATAAAACAAGACCAGCAAAGCCGCCCGATTGTGCCGACAAATCCCGATAGGAGCTGCACATATCTCGTTCTCGAGGCACATCCGGATGAGACATCCTACGAGTAAAACCAAGCCTCGAGTTTCCCGTGGTGGCCCATGATCTACTCGTTTGGGCCAGCACTCGAAGCAAGACCTTGGTCCGGGAGGGTTAAAATAAAGATGACCCTCGGGCTCGCGAAAACCCGGGAAAAAAGGCTTAGGTGGCAAATGGTAAAACCAAAGTTGGGCCTTCTTTGGAGAGTCTTATTCAAAGCGAACTGTCAAGGGGTCCCATAAATCACCCAACCGTAAGGAGCATAAAATCAAGGAACATAACACCGGTATGGCGGAAACTAGGGTGGCAAGAGTTGAACAAAACACCGGGCATAAGGCCGAGCCTTCCACCCTTTACCAAGTATATAGATGTATTAATTATAGCAGATATATATTGTGATATCCCCAACAAATAAACATGTTCCAAAAGGAACAACATCTCCATGTTCAACAAGGAACAAACTTCAACTTCACTGCAACTAGCAGCGCTATAAGAGGGCTGAGCAAAGCGGTAACATAGCCAATCAACGGTTTGCTAGGAAAGGATGGTTAGGGGCTGACATGGCAATATGGGTGGCATGATAAGCAAGTGATAGGCATCGTAGCATAGGCATAGCAAAAGAGCGAGCAACTAGCATAGCAAAGATAGAAGTGATTTCGAGGGTATGGTCATCTTGCCTGCAATGTTCTCAGAGTTGTCGAAAGCTGGATCCTCGTAAGCGTTCTCAACAGGTTCCTCGTTCACGTACTCGTCTCCCGGCTCTACCCAAAGCAAGAACACAAACAACGGAACCACAATAAATCACGGTGCAATGCACAAGCAACATGATGCAAAACATGACATGATATGCGAGATGTGATATGCAATGCGTATGCGCGCTCCGGAAGGAAAATGATGAACCAGGCATCATGTTGGAAAACCAAGTATGCCGCTGGAAAGATGAGATGATTTCGGTTGAAATCGATATAAAGATCACCGGAATCGGATGCACGGTTTGCAAATGACAAGCAAAACAAGAATGGCACAAATCTGCCATTAACAGCATGATGCCACTTAGCAAGCAACAAGAAATTAAGCTACTGCACCAAAACGTATCAACAAAGCATATGGCAGTGATCTACTCAAGATCCTTGACAAAAGATGAACACTGAGCTACGGCTAAATCACATCATAACAGGTTCAAACAAGCATGGCAAAAGTGCAAAACATATCAGCTTCACAGACTTAGTGAAATTACTGAACATGGCAAAAACAGCATCAGGTAGCAATGTTCAGAGTAAGAAAACAACATGCTACAGGAACTTATAATATCAAAACATGGCATGGCATGAATCTACTCAAAGCATAGAACAAAAGTCCCTTACTGACCATAAGCCAAAAAGGATCAGAAAATAAAATAACACACATGTCAATATAGCAAGTTACGTTAACAGATTCAGCAACATGGCATGTCAAAAACAGATAACAAGTAGGCATGTTTAAGAGCTCAAAGCACTCACTACAGAGCCTTTCATGATAAACTAAGCATACATTCATCAAGAAGACATGGCATAGAATACATACATGGCAAGAACAACATCATAGCATACACGGATCAACCACAACAACCTTGGCAAAATTGAATAACATGTAAACAATCTGCCAGGAAACATTTTGTAGCAAAAGTAGAGCTCGATTGACTCCAGCTATGGCACTCCATAATTGAAAACAAAGGCATGGATGGATAGAGCATAACCATATGTTCAAAACATCCTTACTGAAGTATCTCAAAATATGCATGGATCTCTCGGTAGCATCAAGTTAACATGGCATCAAAATATCGACAAAAGCAGTGAAATCAGCAACATCATGACACCTAGTTTGCATGCTTGTGCTAGTCACCACATAGATCACAAAAATACATGGCATACACCCCTGGAAAGATGGCATGGCATATTACAAAACACATGTAGGACTAAAATTCATAGGGTGCACACATCAATCATAGCAAAAATAACAAAAGTGCAAGTTCAGTAAATAAACAGAAACTAACATCACATAGCCCTATTCCAACAGCATTTCTGGCAACAAGATTAGCTCAAATGAAAATGATGCAATGATATGAAATGATCTACTCTTCGAGGCGAACATTTTGACATATTACACGCATGAAACAGAGCTACAGGTGCAAAGTTATGATGCGTTGAAAATGCCACAAATTAATCACCGAGATAAAACTTAGACGAAATTTAGGGGAAGAAGTCAACCGATCGGGATCTCAGACCCGGATCCGAGGCGGCGGCGGGGCTCGCGGAGCCGGGCCGAAGTGCCAGTGGCGAGCGGCCGACGGCGAGAGCCCCTCGGGCGCTGGCCGGGCGGAGGCGGCGGCCTCGGGCGCCGGTGGCTTGAGTCGCGGCCGGATGGCGGCAGGAGGGCGGCCGTGGGTCTCAGCGGGCCCATGATGTGTGGGCGGCGGCGGGACAGGTGGCGCGACCCGATTAGCGGGCGGCGGCGGCGGATTTCGTCCGGCGGACGGACGTGTCCGGGCGCGAGGTAGGGAAGGCTAGGGTTTGTACCGCGATTTGGAATGGGGGTGTTTAAATAGGCATAGAGGGAGCTAGGAGAGTCCAAATGAGGTGTAGTTTTACCACACGATCGTGATCGAACGACGGATAGCATGGAAGTGACTTAGATAGGTTATTGGACTATTTTGAAGGGGTGTTGGGCTGCAACTTAAAAGAGGCCTTTGCGAGAGTGCGGTTAACGTTGGAGTACCAAGCGAGCTCAAATGACCGAAACTTGACCGGTGGTCTACGGTGGTATACCAAGGCCACTTGACAAACCTCGGTCCATTCAGAGAAAGTTTAGTACCGCTCACGGAAAAAGCGTAAAAGGGGCGCCGGGGAACATAGGAGTGCGGATTGCAAAAGCGGACAACGGGAAAAATGCTCGGAATCATGAGGCGAACACGTATGCAAATCGATGCACATGATGACATGATATAAAATGTATGACATGGACAAAATGCAAAAAGCGAAGGACAAAAACCCAACCACGGAGGGAATATCATATCACAATGCGAAAATGGCAAGAGTTGGAGTTACAAATATGGAAAGTTACTTCCGGGTGTTACAACACTCCACCACTACAAGAGGATCTCGTCCGAGATCTAGGACTGAATGAACTCCGGATATTCGAGCGGAGGTGATCCTCGCGCCCCGGTGGCTTCACGGTCGAATGGTGTGACCACTTCACTTTCAGGAATTTGATTGACTTGTTGCGAGTCTTGCGCTCGGTTTCTTCAAGAATAGCAACGGGTGCTCATGATAGAGAGATCTTCTTGAAGGTCAATTTCTTGAAGTTGATAGTGCGTTCAGAGTCTTGAAGCACTTGCGAAGCTGTGACATGTGAAACACATCGTGCACGTTCGCGAAGTTGGACGGAAGCTCAAGTTGATAGGCGAGATCGCCTCTTTTGCCAATGATCTTGAAAGGACCCACATATCTAGGGGCAAGCTTCCTTTGATACCGGGCGACGAGTGCCTTTCATTGAGAGACGCGGAGGTAGACATGGTCTCCGATTTCAAAGCCACATCACGGTGCTTGTCATCATAATAGCTTTTCGGCGCGATTGCGGCTTTGAGATTCTCACGAATGACTTTGCACATTTCTTGACTTCGTGATCAAGTCATTGCCAAGAAGTTGGCGTTCACCTGTCTCGGACCAATTGAGAGGAGTGCGGCACTTTCTGCCATAGAGAATTTCGAATGGGGCCTTGCCCGAACTCGCTTGGAAACTGTTGTTGTAGGAGAACTCGGCATATGGAAGACAATCTTCCCACTTCATACCGAAGGAAATGACACAAGCCCTGAGCATATCTTCAAGGATTTGATTGACTCGCTCGACTTGGCCACTTGTTTAAGGATGGAAAGCTGTCTTTGAAAGCGAATGTTGGTGCCCATGGCCTTTTGAAAAGAATCCCAAAACTTGGAGGTAAAGATGCTGCCACGGTCTGAAGAGATCACTTGTGGAATGCCGTGCAAGGAGACAATCCTGGAGGTGTATAACTCTGCCAACTGAGCTGCTGTGATAGTTCGTTGATTGGAAGAAAATGAGCCACTTTAGTAAGCTTGTCAATGACAACGAAGATAGCATCATTTCCACGCTTGGACTTTGGAAATCCAGTCACGAAGTCCATTTCAATATGATCAAACTTCCATTCGGAATAGCAAGAGGTTGGAGGAGACCAGCTGGTCTTTGGTGTTCTCGCTTTCACTCTTCTGCGGACATCACACTCATTCACGAATTGAGCAATTTCTCGCTTCATTCGAGTCCACCAATATGATTGCTTGAGGTCTGGTACATCTTCGTACTTCGGGATGAATGGATAGAAGCGAATTGTGTGCCTCGTTCATAATGACTTTCGTAGATCACCCTTTGGAACCACAATCCGGTCCTCGAAGAAAAGAGTATCTTTGTCATCAATGTGGAAGCACTTGTACTTGGAAAATGCCCTTGTCGATACCACGTTTCACCTTTTTCACCATGGTATCCAGAAGTTGAGCCTCACGAATCTGATCTTCCAAGGTAGGAGAGACTATGAGGTTGGCAAGAAAGCCTTGAGGAACAACTTGAAGATTCAGCTTGCGGAAAGCTTCACAGAGATCCGGTTGGAAGGGCTTGAGGATTAAAGCTGTTGCGATAAGCCTTCTGCTCAAAGCATCTCGCAATCACGTTGGCCTTGCCCGGAGTATATTCAATACTCGGATTGTACTCTTGAATCATTTCGACCCATCGAGTCTGCCTGAGGTTGAGGTTGGGTTGAGTGAAGATATACTTGAGGCTCTTGTGATCGGTGAAAATGTCCACTTTCCTTCCCAACAAGAGATGTCTCCACGTTATTAATGCATGGACAAGCGCCGCCAACTCAAGATCGTGAGTGGGGTAGTTCTTTTCGTTGAGCTTGGTGACGAGAGGTATAAGCCACAACTCTCTTCTCTTGCATTAACACAGACCGAGACCTTGAAGAGAAGCATCACAGAAAACTTGAATGGCTTGGATTCATCGGATGGAGTCAAGGCGGGAGCTGTGACGAGTTTCTCTTTGAGAGTATTGAAAGCAACGTCACACTCGGGAGACCGGACATACTTCACATGCTTCGAAGGAGGTTGGAAAGAGGCTTTGCAATCTTGGAGAAGTTCTCAACGAATCTTGACAATAGCTTGCAAGACCAAGAAAATCATGGAGCTGCTTGACGATACGAGGAGGTTCCCAATTCACTGGCTGCAGACACCTTCTCGGGATTAACAGCGATGCCAGATGATATGACCAAGGTAAGGCACTTCATCAAGCCAAAATTCACATTTGGAGAACTTCGCATAGAATTGATACTCTCTGAGCTTGTCTAGCACCAATCGCAAATGTTTTGCATGATCCTTCTTATTCTTGGAGAAGACCAAAATATCATCAAGATAGACCAAGACGAATTCATTGGTGTAGGGGTTGAAGATGAAGTTCATCATCCGAGAGAATGTTGGAGGAGCATTGACAAGGCGAAAGACATGACGGTATATTCATAAGAACCAAAGCTTGTTCGAATCTGTCTTGGGAATATCTTGTTCACGAATGCGAATTTGATGATAACCCATCTGAAGGTCAAGCTTGGAGAACACTTTAGCACCTTTGAGTTGCTCGAAAAGCTCATTGGTGTTAGGAAGTGGATACTTGTTCTTGATAGTCTTCTTATTCAATGGACGGTAATCGACGCAAAGTCGGTCCGTGCCATCCTTCTTCGGACAAAAGAACACCACAACCCCAAGGAGATGAACTCGGTGTGATCAAACCCAGACGCTCTTGTTCATCGAGCTGCTTCTTCAATTCCTTCAGCTCATTATGTCCAAGCTTGTATGGACGCTTGCAAACGGGTTGATGCGGGCTCAAGATCGATAACGAATTCAAGCGGCCGATGAGGAGGCATACCGGAAGCTCTTACGGAAAGACATCTTGGTACTCACAAGCGATGGAATCGAGAGATAGCATTCAATTCGCCCTTCTCATTGAGAGAAAACAACCGAATGGTTTCATCACGAGCGGCATAGATGATCACATCATTAGAAGAGTGAGTCAATTGAATTTCCCTGGCAGCACAATCAAGCTGAGCTTTGTGCTGAGAAAGCCAGTCCATCCCGAGGATAAGATCAATATCCGAGTCACCAAGGACAATTGGTTTAGCCAGAAATCTATAGTCGCCCATCTTGATACCGACATTTGGAACCAACATGGTAGATCTCAAACGCTTAGCCGGAGAAATAACTTGCATAGCTTTAGGTAATGCCTCAGATCAAAATTGTGCTTGATGCAAAAGGATATGACATGAAAGAATGCGATGCACGATTATCAAATAAAACTTTTGCGGGACTATCATTAATCGGAAGATTACCCATAATCACATCGGAAGAATCCTTCGCTTGCGCTGCATTCATCATGTTCACCTTTGCGGACTTGGGATTATCCTTGACCCTTTGCATTGCTTGAAGATTTCACAGAGGAGGAGGCGGAAGGCGCCTTTGGTTAAAGCACTTTTTAGCATAGTGACCTTTCTGCGACACTTGTTGCAAGTCACCTCGAGAGCGGACGGTGATAAGGAGCACTTGACCTTGGAGCTTGAGAATTAGACTTGTTACGATAGCCTGGTTGGGCGGGTGGGAAGATCCACGGACACCGAGTTCTTCTGCGATAAGGCTGATGGAGCGGAGGAGAAGGAAGGTAGAACTTTGCTGCTTAGCTGCCACTTGAGAGGAAGAAGAAGACTGAACTGCATCCCCGATTCTCTTCTTAGAAGCCTCACATTTGAGCTGGGCAGCTTCTTGCTTGATGCCATGTTGTAGAATTCATCATACTTTTCGGCTCAAAAGCACAAGAGCTAATTGCAGATCTTCTCTCGAGACCACCTCCGAATTGATAGATCATACTCTTTTCATCGTGGGCGTCTTGCTTAGCAAAGCGAGCGAGCTCGAACTGGATATTGTATTGATACAGACATGTTGCCTTGCTTGAGATTGCGGAACTCCTCACGCTTGCTCTCAACAACACTTTTCGGAATGTGGTGAGCTCTGAAATCTCGGCGGAACTCATCCCAGGTAATGACACGACCTCCTCTAGAATCTTTGTATTGCTGGTACCCACTCAGCAGCTTGGTCCTTGAGTTGAAACGATGCAAACTTGACAAAGTCCTCAGGTCTGACATTGCTACATTCAAAATGTTTGCAGATGTCCACAAGCCAATCGTCGGCGTCTGTGGCCTCGACACAGAAACCGAAAGACTTCGCTGAATAGCGAGGAACCGATCGAGAGTAGCAAAGTGCGGCTGGTTGTTTCCTTGACCTTGATTTCCTTGATTGCCTTGCCCTTGAGTGCGCTCTTGCAAGAGCTGCAAAATCATCGAGCATTGGCATTGGTGGCTGCCATGATAGCTTGCCAGCCTCCGGAGGCGGAGGTGGAGGTGGAGGTTCGATTGATTCCCATCATTTCGTTCCGGATTACGGCGTTGGCGGAGCCATCTGAAGAGGGTGACATCCGTTAGCACTTTGATAGACAAATAGTCAAGTTGAATCAACGGATAGAAATTGCAACATATAGTCTTCACAATAAACATTCGAACAAGGACGAACGAATGAATTCCAAAGTTAACATCACACGTCCATTAAGGTGAGAAGCCACTTGATTAAGGTTGATGAAAAAATAACAAGGTACGACTGGAACAAATAAGTGGTAAGGATTACCCAATCACGAACCAAATATCTGCGGGAAGAAATGCTAGGAGCTACTTGAATCCCACCTATAAACTCCGAAACTTTACGGCTATGCAATGCGGTGTTGGGGATACAGGGGACACAAAATATATCACCCAAACTAACAATACCTAGATCCAATTGTATCCATCCGTCAACACATAACCAAGAAACCTTCGAAATCGTGTACCTCGACCTTGAAAGGCATCCGTTATACGAGTCATGGCAATACTCCCGAGCTCGCCCGATCTCGGGTTATCGGGTTATCTCACCAACAAGCGTACAAAAGAGATTTCGATGTCGGCAAAACTCGGTATTCGAGCTGCAACGATAAAATTGTGACGACAACACCTCGGAGCTCAACTCCCCGACACCGCCACAACCCTAAATGTCGAGGCACCAAGAACAATGCTCTCGTCACAAAACCATCGGAACGATTCCAAGATACCCGTGATCCTAAATTTTTTTAGTGAAATTTGAGGAAAGGAGAGTCAAAACTTCTCGTCAGAGACCTCACCAGAGCGACGAAGGACCTGGGGAGTAAAAAGAATCCTACTCTCCGATATATATAATCCTAAGACTCAAAACATTTTCCATTCTAGACTCAACAACGCTTGACAAACAATTAAGCGAGGGGCTCCTAAGTCGGGAAGGCTCGATTACCAACTTGCGCCCTCGATGCGGCTATATCTCCCACGTGTCGAAGCACGACTTAGAGGCATAACCGCATTGAAAGCAATGTCGCAAGTGAGGTAATCTTCACACAACCCATGTAATACATAAGGAAAGAGATACATAGTTGGCTTACGACCGCCACTTCACACAATACATAAATAAACATCCATCATTCAGATTACACTCAAGGTCCGACTACGGAACCAAAATAAAAGAAGATACCCCAAATGCTACAGATCCCCGATCGTCCCAACTGGGCACCACTCTCGATCATCGGAAAAGAAACATAGTAACGACCACGCCCTCATCGAACTCCCACTTGAGCTCGGTTCGTCACCTGACCGCATCGTCGGCACCTGCAACTGTTTTGGTAGAATCTGTGAGTCACGGGGACTCAGCAATCTCACACCCGCGAGATCAAAACTATTTAAGCTTATAGGAAGGACAGAGTTGTAAGGTGGAGCTGCTGCAAGCGACTAGCATATATGGTGGCTACATTCGCAAAAGAGAGCGAGAAGAGAAGCAAGGCACGGTCGTGAAGCTAGTAGCGATCAAGAAGTGATCTGAACTACTTCGTCAAACATAACTCCAACACCGTGTTCACTTCCGGACTCCGAGAAGAGACCATCACGGTTACACACTTTCGGTTGATGTGTATTTTATTTGAGGTCAACTTCGGGTTTTCTACAACGGACATTAACAAATTCCCATCGCCTCATAACGCGGGCACGGGTTTGAAAGATAATACCTGCAGGGTGTCCCAACTTAGCCCATTATAAGCTCTCACGGTCAACGAAGGATATTCCTTCTACGGGAAGACCCGATCAATCTCGAATCCCGGACTACAAGACATTTCGACAGCAATAAAACAAGACCAGCAAAGCCGCCCGATTGTGCCGACAAATCCCGATAGGAGCTGCACATATCTCGTTCTCGAGGCACATCCGGATGAGACATCCTCTGAGTAAAACCAAGCCTCGAGTTTCCCGTGGTGGCCCCAGATCTACTCGTTTTGGGCCAGCACTTTCGAAGGAGCACTTTGTTCGGGAGGGGTTAAAATAAAGATGACCCTCGGGCTCGCGAAAACCCGGGGAAAAAGGCTTAGGTGGCAAATGTTAAAACCAAAGTTGGGCCTTGCTGGAGGAGTCTTATTCAAAGCGAACCGTCAAGGGGTCCCATAAATCACCCAACCGTAAGGAGCGCAAAATCAAGGAACATAACACCGGTATGACGGAAACTAGGGTGGCAAGAGTGGAACAAAACACCAGGCATAAGGCCGAGCCTTCCACCCTTTACCAAGTATATAGATGTATTAATTATAGCAGATATATATTGTGATATCCCCAACAAATAAACATGTTCCAAAAAGTAACAACATCTCCATGTTCCAACAAGGAACAAACTTCAACTTCACCTGCAACTAGCAACGCTATAAGAGGGGCTGGGCAAAGCGGTAACATAGCCAATCAACGGTTTGCTAGGAAAGGATGGTTAGGGGCTGACATGGCAATATGGGTGGCATGATAAGCAAGTGATAGGCATCATAGCATAGGCATAGCAAAAGAGCGAGCAACTAGCATAGCAAAGATAGAAGTGATTTCGAGGGTATGGTCATCTTGCACGCAATGTTCTCGAGTTGTCGAAAGCTTGGATCCTCGTAGCGTTCTCAACAGGTTCCTCGTTCACGTACTCGTCTCCGGCTCTACCCAAAGCAAGAACACAAACAACGGAACCACAATAAATCACGGTGCAATGCACAAGCAACATGATGCAAAACATGACATGATATGCGAGATGTGATATGCAATGCGTATGCGCGCTCCGGAAGGAAAATGATGAACCAGGCATCATATTGGAAAACCAAGTATGCCGCTGGAAAGATGAGATGATTTCGGTTGAAATCGATATAAAGATCACCGGAATCGGATGCACGGTTTGCAAATGACAAGCAAAACAAGAATGGCACAAATCTGCCATTAACAGCATGATGCCACTTAGCAAGCAACAAGAAATTAAGCTACTGCACCAAAACGTATCAACAAGGCATATGGCAGTGATCTACTCTAGATGCTTGACAAAAGATGAACACTGAGCTACGGCTAAATCACATCATAACAGGTTCAAACAAGCATGGCAAAAGTGCAAAACATATCAGCTTCACAGACTTAGTGAAATTACTGAACATGGCAAAAACAGCATCAGGTAGCAATGTTCAGAGTAAGAAAACAACATGCTACAGGAACTTATAATATCAAAACATGGCATGGCATGAATCTACTCAAAGCATAGAACAAAAGTCCCTTACTGACCATAAGCCAAAAAGGATCAGAAAATAAAATAACACCCATGTCAATATAGCAAGTTACGTTAACAGATTCAGCAACATGGCATGTCAAAAACAGATAACAAGTAGGCATGTTTAAGAGCTCAAAGCACTCACTACAGAGCCTTTCATGATAAACTAAGCATACATTCATCAAGAAGACATGGCATAGAATACATACATGGCAAGAACAACATCATAGCATACACGGATCAACCACAACAACCTTGGCAAAATTGAATAACATGTAAACAATCTGCCAGGAAACATTTTGTAGCAAAAGTAGAGCTCGATTGACTCAAGCTATGGCACTCCATAATTGAAAACAAAGGCATGGATGGATAGAGCATAACCATATGTTCAAAACATCCTTACTGAAGTATCACAAAATATGCATGGATCTCTCGGTAGCACCAAGTTAACATGGCATCAAAATATCAGCAAAACAGGGGCTGAAATCAGCAACATCATGACACCTAGTTTGCAAGCTTGTGCTAGTCACCACATAGATCACAAAAATACATGGCATACACCCCTGGAAAGATGCATGGCATATTACAAAACACATGTAGGACTAAAATTCATAGGGTGCACACATCAATCATAGCAAAAATAACAAAAGTGCAAGTTCTGTTAAGAAACAGAAACTAACATCACATAGCCCTCTTCCAACAGCATTTCTGGCAACAAGATTAGCTCAAATGAAAATTATGCAATGATATGAAATGATCTACTCTTCGAGGCGAACATTTTGACATATTACACGCATGAAACGGAGCTACAGGTGCAAAGTTATGATGCGTTGAAAATGCCACAAATTAATCACCGAGATAAAACTTAGACGAAATTTAGGGGGGAAGAAGTCAACCGATCGGGATCTCAGATCCGGATCCGAGGCGGCCGGCGGGGCTCGCCGGAGCCCGGGCCGGGGAGGAGAGGAGGCGGGGCCGGGTCTTGGTGGCCGGAGCGGCGGGCGGCGAGCCCTCGGGCGTGGCCGAGGCGAGGCGGCGGCCTCGGGCGCCGATGGCCGAGTCGCGCCCGGATGGCGGCGTGGGAGGGCGGCCGTGGGTCTCAGAGGCCATGGCCTGGGGCGGCGGCAGGACTGGTGGGCTGACCCGATTGGCCGGGCGGCGGCGGCGGATTTCGTCCGGCCGGACCGGACGTGTCCGGGGGCGCGAGGTAGGGGAAGGCTAGGGTTTGTACCGCGATTTGGAATGGTGGGGTGTTTAAATAGGCATAGAGGGAGCTAGGAGAGTCCAAATGAGGTGTAGTTTTCGCCCACACGATCGTGATCGAACGACGGAGAGCATGGAAGTGACTTAGATAGGTTATTGGACTATTTTGAAGGGGCGTTGGGCTGCAACTTAAAAGAGGCCTTTGCGAGAGTGCGGTTAACCGTTGGAGTACCAAACGAGCTCCAAATGACCCGAAACTTGACCGGTGGTCTACCGGTGGTATACCAAGGCCACTTGACAAACCTCGGTCCATTCCGAGAAAGTTTAGTACCCGCTCTCGGAAAAACGTAAAAGGGGACGCCGGGGAACATAGGAGTGCCGGATTGCAAAACGGACAACGGGAAAAATGCTCGGAATCATGAGACGAACACGTATGCAAATGCGATGCACATGATGACATGATATAAAATGCATGACATGGACAAAATGCAAAAAACGAAAGACAAAAACCCAACCACGAAGGGAATATCATATCACAATGCCGAAAATGGCAAGAGTTGGAGTTACAAATATGGAAAGTTACTTCCGGGGTGTTACAACAACACACAGAAGCACATGGTCAGTTTATCTCTTTACCATCATTGGCGGGTATATCTGATCCTGCTATTTATCTAGCCTGGGAGCTTCAAGTAGAACAAATTTTTAGTCACCATGATTTTTCTGAACTTGAGAGGGTACGAGCTACCACTGGAGCATTTACTGGTTTTGCTTCTATTTGGTGGAGTGTGCATTGTAAGAAGAACATTGATAACCGACCCACAACTTGGAAAGATTTGAAAGTTGTAATGAGATAACAATTTTTTCCTCCTTACTATCGTCGTGAATTGCTTCACAAATTGGAACAATTAAAATAGGGTAGTAACACTGTTTATGCTTACTACCAAGAGTTCAAATCTTATATGCATAATTATGACATAGAAGAATCCAAGGATGATACAATGAATAGATTTTTTAGTGGTTTTAACCATGATATTCGCGGAATATTTCAGTATATCCCTCGTTACATTACTGGTATGTATGTTCCCGCTTGTACCTTTGAGAGACAGATACAGGAGGATGCATTGGGCGACTACAACAACTACTATTCTAGTTCATGCTCACCACTACCAGTTGGTTCCTCCATCGTTGCACCTACGAGAGCAGTCACACCTCAGATTATGAGCGCGACATCACCTCAAGTGTATGGTACATTGTCATCGTTTGTACCTACAACAACTACATATTTGCGACAAGGTAACAGTAAAGGTATTGATTATATAACTTCGCATGAGAATTATGCATACCTAGTTAACTTGAAGACATCATGTGTTGAGCTAGTTAACTTGAAGACATCATGTGTTGAGTTACCTGTTGATTTGAGCACACCACCTATTTTAAAGAGTCGTGTTACTTTCATGAATGTGTCATGTGATCAAACAACTAAAATACCAATAATTTTGAGTGCGCCCATTGAATTAACTGTTGATACAAAAGAACCATGTGAATCAGGGAATAAATCGGATTTGGATCAAATACATTTGACAATAAATGTGCCAATGTTTAATAATTTTGATATGACCTCTAATCTTGGTGATGATTCTGTGTCAAATGACTTATTGCATGTTTGTTTATGTAAGCATGTTGTAGCATGTAAATTTGATGCAAGTAAGGTTTACTCACCAATGTTGGGATGGTTTAATGATGAACATTGTCAATCTTTTGATATTAATAAGAGCTTCACTTATATGTGCAAACTGATTTGCAATATTTTCATGCCTTCTACTTCTTGTGATAATATTTTGGCTTTAGATTCTATGATCCACGGAAGTTACTCTTGTATACATGTGTCATATGTGCAAAAACCAAGGGAAGTAAAAATGGATGACATATACATATACAACATGTACACCTTGTCACTTTTGTTAGCCACATTTCAGATTAAGCAATGCCGAGGACGGATCAAGAAGAGGAGGATGATGAGGACATGACTACCTTGGATACAACCAAAAATATTGCATACATGTATATTTGTGTGGTGATTTCTAATGCAAACTATGCAATAATTTATTTATGTCATCTAGAACAAAAATACTTCACAGACTTTTGTGCCATGTCTAATTGCAGGTGTATGGGACATTTGTAGAATCCGCATATGAAGATAAGGGAAAAATAGAAGTTCAGGTGATGTTCAAAAAGTCCTCTCACGTCATGTTTGGGCCAAGAGAAGATAGAGTCCAAGTCTCTCACGTTTTGGACTCAGATTCGGACTTCATAGACATACCTGACTCAAAACGCCAAGATCTCTTTTATCAGGACTCCAAATGGGGTCATTCTTTTTTTGTTGCAAAGTAGATTTCATGCTATTTCCAACCCAATGGGATTCACCTTCAAATTCGTGTGGAGCATTGAGATATTGACGAAACAATCTGACGCTGCAATAGAATCCGAGTCAAACTACAAGTCCAAAGGTGTTGCATCACCTCCACTTGGTCCCGTAAGGCTTGTACGACCTAGGTTTAGTTTTAGGTTTCGTTAGGACGTTCTCCCACCTCCTTGGACACCACCCCTTGCTCCTATATAAGTAGATCAATCTAGTAGCTTTTTCGTTGGGATTTTTTAGTTAAAAGTTAGCCATTGCAACTTCGTGTACTTCATTTGTGTCCAACGACCAGACCATGACCCCTTTCAGATGCGCACCATTATCAATACATCATCCATATTCACAATATTCAGATTGCTTTATCATATTCCATCTTGTTCTTCAATTTCTTGTAGGAATAGACCTTGCTGGTTAGGTTGATCGTACTCCGGCATGGTCAATAACCTCTCAGAGTTAGTTTAGCGATTGCTAAGGCGCAACGTCATGCACATTTGTAGTCGGATCGTCAAAGTCTTCTCCAGAAAATCAATAGTTATGATCTCATCAAAAGATCGGGATACCCTCGCCTCTATCAATGTCGTAGCATGCGTATGCATCCTTGGCCGCGTAGGTTATGTAGGCTAGGTTCAGAGGTACCTCCCACGTGTTCAGGTCCTTGGTATCGACTTCTTCTTTCGTGTTGGCGTAGTAGGGGTTGATGACGGTCGCGGCAAGGTCAACCATGGAGTCCTTCTCCTCCCGTTGCCGATGATCTTGTATTGCTTCTGGATGTTGACAAGCTTGTTGCACCAGATGGCCGAATCGTAAAGCACAGTCGCGTTCTTCCTGCTCTCCACCATAGCGAAGGTGCAGTCAGCGGTGCCGATGAAACGGGCAAGTGCTCCAGAACCTTTGATGGGCCTACAACAGTGGTAGACGAGAACCTCATCCCATACGCATACCTAGGCGACAGCGATTCGCTTGTCCCTGTCAGGAGATGAATGGATGGGCACAAGGTCTAATCCTGCGACCTTGTGCTTTCTCCTCGTGTAGGTACTACTTGAACTTGGTGAGGCAGATCTTCACCGAGTCCGGATAGTTGATGTACATCACATTTGTCAGCGTGGAAGCAAGATCACCAGTGGCACAGGGGTACCCCTTTGTGGTTCGGCAAGGGGACGGTCACATTGCACAAAGAGCAGAAGCAATAGGGGACAACACAACGACGGACAACTCGCTTTTACTTAGGTCCGGGATGCTTTGCAGGATAAAACCCTACTCCTGCTTTGGTGGATTGATCTAAAGGAGCACGAAGACAAGATGTGCTCTAGCCTGGCAAAGGGGCCTTGGGGAGAGCAGCGTGTGCGTACAAGTGTTGGGGGATCTCCAAATCGAACCCTTTGCTAGGTTGCCTCGAGCCTCCTTTTATAGCTTAAGGGGAGACTACACTGGCAAAACAGTCATTTTAGTGAGATTAGATAGCTAACAGTGTTATCATACCTAACTCTGGCAGTTAGGACAAAGTGAATTAAATGCACTGCTATGTGTAGTGCTGAGGTCGAAGCCCGGCAAGCTTGCCGCACCGCTTATTCATCCTCTCCTTATTAGCTTGACATGCCTCATGGACGGGTGTCAATAAAGATAATCTCTTCTCTTCCAGGCTGCCACGTGCTTGAATGGATCCACCTAGCTGCTTGATAGCTTGACACCGCATGGATTATTGACTTTGGTATGGTGTAGTGGAGCAGTGGCCTTGGTTAAGGTTTGCCGGCAAGGTGCCTAGCAGGCTCTGGTCTTGATGGCCCCGGAAACCTTGTCGGGGCAAACTGGACTTATTCTTAGGTGTGGCCTCGACCCAGCCAGGCTCTCCTGCCCTGCAAGGGAGGCCTCCCCGAGGCAGTCTTCCGCTAGCTTGTTCTTCCTAATGCTCTCCTTGATCTCATGAAGAGCGGTTTCTCTGGCTTTATCTTTGTGTCATGCACTGGTACTGGATGTATGATCTCCAACATGCCTGTGCATGAGTCCGGGTAGCAAACGTGAATGTTTGCTGCACCGACAACATTCTACTAGGTGCTTCCGTGGGTCTGAACGACGAACTCAAAGGTGAACTCCTTGCTGAAATCCATATCCAGTAGGATCACCCCTCAGATCGTCATTGGAGTCTCTTCCCATAAAGAGTTAATGTGGCGGTTCTCATTTTATCAGGATTGGGGGCAGAGGGAAATGGAGACGACCGGTGTGTACTAGGGTACTAGGGGCGGCAACGCAGAAGCAGCAGTTTGTTTTTCCAATCTTGGAGAACTACAATCGACGGTGAACGAGTGGGTAGGCGGTGGCAATTCATTTTTTAGCTCTTGTGGAACTGCATTCAACATTAAACTGAGTGTGTACAGGAGATAGCAGTTGCTACCCCTCCCTCACCCGTTGCACGCCCGGCAGAACATGCCACACGTCGGTTCACGAGTGAGGATGTATTGGTACAGTAATAGCAACTGTTAGTGGTCACATTATTTAAATTATATTAGCTTTAATTAAAATTTATTCTTCAAACAAGCAAAGCATTCGCTCGTTCTATCAGTGTCACATGATCAACATGCACATAAATAGAATTATTATTCTCAGGACACACACGATCAGCTCATTTGCCGCATTTCACACAGACAATGCTACCAAGTTTGAATAGCTTGTTATGGTTGCTGTCCTCTACATAATCATGTTGTGTTTCCCAGCTTGCAAGATTAAAAAAAACCAATAAGATTCAAATAACAAGTACAACAAAGATGACTACTGTCGGCGTTCTGGGAACAGGGGTCCCCAGACTTGCCTGCCTGCGGACTGCAGCGTGGCTCAAGTGGGGCCCCAGCACGACCCAGCCTCATCAGCTCAAGCTCAAGACCCTCGCGAGGGGCCAAGCCTCGCGGGGCCGACGACAGGAACCTTCCTCAGGAGCAGCCTCATCAGGCAGGCTCGCGAGGAGGCGGAGAGATCAAGGCAGGGTACCTCCCGGGGGTGCCCCGTCATGCAAGCCATGACGATCAAGGCCAGGCGGGCGCTAGGTGGGTGCCAGCCCGCGCAGTGTCCTCATTTCCCCTTTGGTGCAAAGGAGGCAAGCACAGGCCAAGGCATCAGGCAAAGGTTACCGATTCAGTGAAACAATACCAAGACCAGCAGAACGGTAGGATGGAGGTCATCGTGGAGCCCAGGACGGCGTCACCGTCAGAGCCTTTGGCAGCCGAAGACCAACTTTAGTCAGGATAAGTGTACTAGATGTTCCCCTTCAAAATGGCCAACTGTTGGCGCCCTTCCCGCTCATTATTTCGGAAGAGGCCCAGGGCCTCCCTCTATAAATAGGACTAGCCACCACCAAGGTAGGGGAGACGATCGAGATCACACAGAGAGAAAGAGAAGCGACTGGACTCGCCCTAGCAGTTCACTGCACCAGCTCAAGAACAGACCCTCATGAGGCTGTTCTCCCTTTGTATTGTTCATCATCAGCCCCTGAGGCAATCCACCACACCACAAACTAGAGTAGGGTATTACACCACAACGGTGGCCCGAACTAGTATAAACCTTGTGTCTCTTGTGTTGTTCGTCATTCATAGTTTAGATCCCTCGCAATCCATTCTCGCGTGAGCTGGTAGGGGAAAGATCTTCGCGCGCACCTAGTGTTCGAACCTCAAGGGTCTGCCGGAACCCGAAATCCGACATTTCGCGCACCAGGTAGGGGTGCACCAGAATCCTTCCTCCGCCGCCTCGCATTTCGTCACCTCACCGTCCGATGTCCAATGACCCAGCGACCGACACCGATCGCTGGGCGGCATGGCCCGCCCACTCCCCGCCAGCCCAGGGCGACCTCAACCTTGCATCTCATGCAGCCCGCGCTCCGCAAGGCGCTGCGGGGCACGGGCAACGCGGCTAGACGTCGCCTGCCCTCACACCACGGCAGGTATGGTCAGCGGCCAGAGCCTCAAGCCACGCCACGGCCACAGTGCCGCACACCCGACGGGAGCAGGAGAACTCCAGGTCCGCGCTCACGGTGGCCCGAGAACTGCTACGGTGCCGGCTTCTAGAGGGCGGCAGCGACGTGCTCTTGGAGCAGGTCGCCAAGCTCCTGGACGCCGCCGCCTCAGGAGCGCCTCCTTTCTGTGTCAAGCTACCACCTCTGGCCCAGAGCGCGCCGTATGGCGGCCCCATGCACGCTCATGCAACCTCAGGCGGGCTCCAGGGCCTACTCGACCCAACTTAGCCAGCAGCACCAGGCGGCAAGGCGCGCAGACCCCGTTTCCGGGCGGCGAAGGAGCGCACGCCATGACCTTTGGACTCGGTGGGCCACTGCGCCACCACTCTCAAGAAGATGCTCCGGGCCGGACTGCGTGGCATGTGGGGCACTACAGCGAGTCCTACGGGGCGGCGTCCCCAGAAGCTTATGTGCCCCGCATGATGGATCAAGAGTGCGCACGGGAAGAAGACCATGGCTCGTTCCTTGGGCCAAGCTGGGCGAGGAGACACCGCAAGCGAGCTCTTTTCAGAACCCCAAGAGGGCTCGACAACGCGCCGGTGGCAGCAACTATCTGGTACCGTTAATTCCTCGGGAGAAGGCTTATGCTAACCATGTGCCACAGGAGGAACAGGTCGCTGCAACAGGCGGCTGCCCCAACTCTGCAGCCTCTTACCCCTCAGGAGGAGGGCATCGGGGGCTGCAGGAGAGGGGTCGAGATCTGGTTCGTCTCATGGCGCTTCGGCACAAGATGTTCTCAGGAGGTAGGCCCTCTGCCGGGGAGGTGCCTCAGGGCCTGCCCCTGGCAGAGGACCCGTGGTCGTCGGGGGAACCGCTAGCGACCGCTCTACCCCATTGGCGTCGTCCTTGGTCTCCGGCCGCCGTCAGTGGTGGTAGAGTGTGGCTCAAGGCTGGGCCCTCGTCTGGCGATATGAAGCAAGGCCGGTACCTGTAAACAAGGCCCAGTGCCTGTGAAGCTCGCCGCCCCGTGACACTCTCACGTAATAATGAGTGGGGCTGTACACGCCCCGGAGTCTCGGGAGCGCCGGCCTCAGGCCCTGGGGCTCCCTCCCAAGCCCAGTGGCAGCACTTAGCTCCGCACTGGTGAGAAGACGTCGAAGACTAGACTAGGTGCCGGACGCGGCCTTTTGCTTTTTTGCCTTTTCTTCTGTTGACGAGTTTCTTCTATTTGAATTTAAGTTGGATTTGAATTCGATCCTTGCATTCGTTTGGGGAAGGGGTGTTTAGTCTCGTTCGAGCAATCTCTCGTGTTCTGGTTTCGGCTTTGCGTCCAAAGCTAGCGTCAGCTGCCCCCCCCCCTCGCGAGGCGAGTCGGGCCAATCGCGTCCATAGCTCGGACGGCTGTCGCCACTCCCTCTCCGGAGGTTCTTATCGCAGGATCAATGGGTCCGCCCAGAAGACACACATGGCGCTAAGGCCCCCGCAGCCCCGCTCGGGGCTCACCGGGGCCAAAAGGTAAATGAGCCAGCCGACCCACCACCGGGCCGGCCGTTAAGCTCTCGCGCAGAGTTAAGGTTACAAATGCATCTACCGCAAATCCTTAGATGAGGGGCTTCCCCTCCCAAAATGCTCTCACAGTCTTTAGGGACAAGCCCGAACTTCTTTTGTACAAGGTAAACAATGACGACAATCAATTAGTCGGACATGTCGCTTGCTGTGCCTTCCGGGTCACCTCCAGAGGCGTCGCTGGCGTCCCTGACATCGTCGCCATCACCAGCACCTCCGCCAGCGCCAGGACCGTCCACCACGCCACCTTCGTCGGCAGCCACGATCACGCCGTCATCATCAGACGTGAAGGCCCTGACAAGGTCGTCCACGTGGCCATCCACCCATTGCGCCAGGTCGCCCCGGACGGCTATGGGCACCGGTGCGATGGCGGCATCGAAGTCGAAGTGGGGATCCCTGTGCCGCAGATAACTGAAGACACGCGAGAAAGCGTGCCCAAGCAAGGCTCAGCTCCTCTCCTCAACAAGCCAACGAGACCTCTCGGCGCGGTTCTCCAGAAGTGTCACCACGTCAGCGAAATACTGGAGGTTGCCGGCGTAGTTGGTCTCGTGTGGCTCCTCAGCAGCGGCCTCCCAGATGTTGCCAAGGGCCATCTTTGCCCATTCCCTCAGTGTACGTAGCATGGGGGCGTGCTCGTGCTCCAGAACCCGCCTTCGGCGGATCTCATCCTCGTTCTCCCGTGGAATGGCCTCGGCGTCATCAACCCTCTTCCGGAGAAGAAGCAGTTCGGCGCGGGAGGAGGTCAGCTCCTCCTGCGCTGCGCGAAGGGCGGCTGCGGAGGCGTCCGCACCCCGCGTCACTTCATCTAGCTTGGCCTTGAGGGCCGTGGTCCTGCCCTCAGCCTCGGCCCTGACCAACTCCAACTTCAGCTCATATTGGCGCTCTAGGCCAGAGCGAGCTTCCGCTACGTGGCGGTCGACCTCTTCTTGGGCTCGGGCCTCGCGTGCGGCGACTTCGTCCTCCGCCCGAGCCACCAGGCACTCCCTCGTCTCCAACCGCTCAAGATCGAGGTTGCGATCGGCGGCCTCCAGCAACAGCGCTTCCTCGCGCTTCTGAAGCTCCACCTGGTCGATGGAAGCCCCCTTCAACAACGCAAGAGCATCCTAGCCCAATTCCACCTGCTCCTCCAGAGAGTTGCTCCAGGCTTGGAGCTCCCACGCACACTCCTCCGCATCCTTGCGCCGCCGATCTGCCTCCCGGGCCTCCTCGACGGCTCGGGAGCAAGCCTCTCGCGAGGCCGCCAGCGACGCCTCAGCCTTCGCGTTGTCAAGGTCACACTGATGACGCGCGAGGTCCACGGCTACCTTCAGCTTGCGCCTCTCCTCGGCAAGGCGCATACCTTCTGCCTCAAGACACGCATCTTTACCGGTGAGCTCCACCCCGAGCCGGTTCACCGCGGCCGTCGCCCCTTGGAGAAGCTCTTGACGAAGGGCACGGCGTTCGCGAGCATGCCTGAGCACGTCCTCCGCATCCCCCTCAGCTGCGGGGGTTTGTGGGGGGCCCGGAGGCGGTGAGCCTCCTCCCACAGGGCAGGGGGCTGGCGCCCCAACAATCGCTGGACGGGCCTCGCCAGGGGCAGGGCCTGGCACCGGTCCGTCCCCAGAATAAGAGCTCAAGATTTAGCTCAACAAATCGCCATCCACGGCCAAGGAAGGACCACGGGGCAAGCTGGCTGTGCCACGGAGGAACTCGTGAAGGGAAGATAACATGCTCGGGACACTCGGCCGAACGGATCACCTCCCCGACCGGCTGAGCGGTGAGGGCGCTGCTTGAGCCCGACGCACCAAGGACCGGCAACGAGGATGAAGCTTGGGGAGATGGCTCCTTGGTCGTCTCCGCGAATTCGGCAGGAAGGGCCCTAAAAGGCCACGGTCAGCTGCAAGAACCAAGAAGTAGAGGAGCGGGGAGAGAAGATGACTTACTCGTCCATGGCGAAGTACTTCCTACACTTCAGCAAGCGGCAAGGGCGATCGTCACTGCCCGAGGCCTCCTTCCTCTTGCGGAGGGCCACGAAGTCTACGCGAAACCGGCCTAAGCGCTCAGCGTAGGAATCGGTTTGTGGCATGGAGGAGGCAGCAAGATGACTGGCGTCAATGGGACCAGCATGGGGGACGCCCCCAGGCGCCACCTCATGAGGGGCGATCGGGACCTCGGGAGCCCCAGCCTCGGGAGCCCCAACCTCGGGAGCCAGAGACCGCGGCTCCACACCTGTCACCATTTTTGAACGAGCTCCGGGAGATGCCGCCCTCGGGGCTTCGCACGGCGTCACCACCTCGACGTCATCTCCTTCAACTCCCAATGGTTCTCGTCTCCCTACTTCATCACCTGAGACAAAGCCACGTTGGGCAACTGCAAGAGCTGCCATAGCAACTGGGTTCTCGCGAGGCCCCCTAAGGCCAACCGGGCGCAACCCCCACTCGTCGAAGCTGGGCATCTACCCCACGAAATCGGCCCTGCCCAGACAGAGATACAAGAGGGCGCCATCACGTCGAAGGCCGCCCGCGGAAGAATCGCCAACCAAGACCCTGAGCACCGTCTTCAGCACCTCAGGTGCCAGGTCCTCCTCCTGAAGCCGTATGCGGTCTTTGTGCCTCGCAAAGTCCCACATCCGGTGAGAGTGGCGCTGGAGAGGAGCAATGCAAAACTGGAGGAACTCCTTCACCACCTTGGGCGCCGTCACGTTGAGCGCCCTCAAGCTCTCGAAGCGGCACCAGACGAATGCAAGCCGGCTGTCTGCGAGCGTCTCGTGACCCCAGCCTGAGTTGGGAACAACATGCGAGGTAGGATGTGAGAGCAGGGGGCTGAACACCCCAACATCCACATACAACCACCGCTCTCTGAACTTGGCCTCAGGGGGAGGGAGTCCGAAATCAATCCCTGAAGCAGCCGTCTCAGGCACCGCAAGGAAGCTCACACACCCCGAGCATTGGGTAGGGTCACTCAGGCGCAAGGAGAAGAAGTGACGCAGTAGAGCAACGAAAGGAGGGATGCCCACCATTGCCTCACGAACAAAGGCGAAGACAGCCAGGATGGTAATGGACCCAGGCCCGAGATGCATCATGTGGATCTAATAGTGGGAGAGCACCGCATTGAAGAAAGCGGAAAAGGGGGGAACCAGACCCGCCCATAGGGCATCAGTGAAGAACCGGACCTCCATGACAATCCTGTCCGGGGAGGCGTGGGACGCAGGCCATGCCATGGTCCTACCGCACTCATTGAAGATGGTGGCAACATCAGAGCGAACCTTACCCAAGGCCTCGGGGTTGAGTATGATAGATCGACCGACGGCGGGAGCCACCGCCGGAGGTGAACGGGACGAAGACGCGGGTTTCTTCCCCTTTTCCTTCTTCGTTGGCGCCATGACGACAGGAAGGGCGAGAATCCGAGCTGGATTGAGGGCGGAAGTTGGAGCCAGAGGAAGAAGGAAGGACCGGGAGTGCGCGGATGGCGAAAGGGGAATGGTTGTGTGCAACCCCGGGTCCGCTTAGCCGGGCGCGTAATGAGGCATCATGGGGAAGTGGAGACGCCCACGACCAATCAATCGCCACATGGCGCCCAAGGCCGCAGGCTGTTGGGGCCATGGCGCTCGCGACTTGCCCTTCGCTTCTCGCTAAGCCAAGTCCAGCGTGTTTTGGGCCAGGGGCTCTTGTCGGCGTTCTGGTGCACGGGGTCCCAGACTTGCTCGCCTGCGGCCTACTGGCGTGGCTCAAGTGGGGGCCCAAGACGGCCCAGCCTCATCACTCAAGCTCAAGACCTCGCGAGGGGCCAAGCCTCGCGGGGCGGACGACAGGAACCTTCCTCAGGAGCAGCCTCGTCAGGCAGGCTCGCGAGGAGGCGGAGAGATCAAGGCGGGGTACTTCCCGAGAGCGCCCCGTGACGCAAGCCATGACGATCAAGGCCAGGCGGGCACCAGGCGGGTGCTAGCCCGCGCAGTGTCCTCATTTCCCCTTTGGTTCAAAGGAGGCAAGAACAGGCCAAGGCATCAGGCAAAGGTTACCACTTCGGTGCAACAAGACCAAGACCAGCAGAACGGCAGGATGGAGGTCATCGTGGAGCCTAGGACAGCGTCACCTTCAGAGCCTTTGGCAGCCGAAGACCGACTTTAGTCAGGATAAGTATACTAGATGTTCCCCTTCAAAATGGCCAACTGTTGGCGCCCTTCCCGCTCATTATTTGGGAAGAGGCCCAGGGACTCCCTCTATAAATAGGACTAGCCACCACCAAGGTAGGGGAGACGATCGAGATCACACAGAGAGAAAGAGAAGCGACTGGACTCGCCCTAGTAGTTCACCGCACCAGCTCAAGAACAGACCCTCGCGAGGCTGTTCTCCCTTTGTATTGTTCATCATCAGCCCCTGAGGCAATCCACCACACAACAAACTAGAGTAGGGTATTACACCACAACGGTGGCCCGAACTAATATAAACCTTGTGTCTCTTGTGTTGTTCATCGTTCATAGTTTAGATCCCTCGCAATCCATTCTCGCGTGAGCTGGTAGGGGAAATATCTCCGCGCGCACCCCAGTATTCGAACCTCAAGGGTCTGTCGGAACCCAAAATCCGACAACTACACATCTCAATGATTCCCACCTTGCAAGATTCAGAACCAATCTTTTAGATTCAAATAATAAGTACAACAAAGATGCCTACACATATCAGTGTTTCACATATCATAGCCAATCTTAACTATACAACTTAAACGTTGTGAGAATGTGAACAAATAAATAAAAATTGATCGATGCTTCACGTAAGAAATTTGATCCAAGGATTTTCTTCAACATTGAAACCAATCCTTTTAGGCCTTCCGCTATATGGGCCAAAAGTGATGCCAATTTGAATTTCGGAGTATTTGGCATCGGTGGCCTCCGTTGCCCAGCCAGTGCCACAAATGTTTTGGGGGGCACCGGAGCACCTACTTGCTCCGGTGCCAAATTCATCGAGCAAATAAAAAACTTGTTCCATGACCTGTCTCTTGTCCGTCTCGCACGAATCAAGTGCCGTGACTACCTCCGCTTCGTCCACCACCTCCGGCGAGCTCTTTGCTTCTCGCCTCCAATGCTGGACCTCCACCCTTTGGCCATGACCTCCGCCCCAAGATGCGAGCTTGGACATCCTGCATAGCACCTGTGTGTGGCCCGACGCTGACAACTCCGGCCGTGAGCTTGGCCTGCCCACAACCAAAACCCTCTGGCCACAACCTCCATCATTGGATGCGAGCCTGGCCAGTCCACACAACTAGGCAGCCCGACACCGGTAGCCTCCATCATGAGGTCGTCCAGCTCAGGCCGGTCCGATCTCCTATGCCACATGGTCTCTTGCTCGCAACCTCCACCTGCTTCAGCCCATTGACTTCCTCCGGCAGTTTTTGGCTGCACAAGCTTGGATTTGGAAACAGGGAGGATACGATTTTATGATTTGGTTTGGATAAACAAAGGGGATCTTTCGGGGGAGAGGAGGAAGAACTCGGTGAGGAACTCTGAAGGCTAGCTCAATGATTATTTTTTTGCGTGGGGTCATCTACTTTTAGATCGAGCGGTGCCCTCCGTTGTGAAGTCGGTGCCACAAAATTTCATTTGGCATCAGCAGTGACGTGCACCCTTTTCAATTATTTTGCACCCATGACATAGTGGAGGGCCTTAAGGCCACGCAGGTCAAACATTGGAAGCTGAAATATTCTGCATCACTGGTGGCACTACCACTTCCAATATATGCACAAGAGGGCTTCTAGATTTTGAAGTAGTTTGTATAGAGCCTCATCCTTAGTATTTCACAAATAAACATAGCAGAATCTAGTGGAATCATCAATCAACATCCTGAAATATTACTTTCCACCTTGCACACACGCATGGCCCTTTAGAGCCTTTGGATAAAGTGAATCTCGGGATTAAATCCATCTTGACTAGTCATGTCATACAACCCAAGAACTTGGTGAATGCTTTTGACCATCAGAACATCTGTAGTTGAGTGTTCATGTTTGCACATATAAGAAAGAGAATGATTACCATAATAGTGGCCCTAGTTGAAGAAACTTTATTTCCAAAACGAGAAATTATTGCGATAGAATACCCTTATTAAAAATATACAACGTTAGCACAATATGATAAAGCACAATCATGTTTTTTACCGTGATAAAGCACAATCATGTTCATAAAGGACAGTACTGACCTGTGTGAGATGGCTTTGGGAGATCAAGTTATTCTTCATGTCCCCGTATCTTGCCATGAAGGCGATTCGTTGACATCGATTAACACCTAAGTGTGGAAGTAGAACGAGGAGCGTCGACTCATTTCAATCTATTTTTTATGCAGTTCAACTAAAATTATGGCGCTCGCCAGTTAGCGAGGGTGCCCATGCCACCTCGACGGTAAGCATGATGGACTCAACTAGTTCAGTGCAGCTATGTGATTGATGCAGTGCACACGGACTTGATTCTGCCGGATAGGGCTTCCGCAAGTTATCTACATTAGAAATGGAATGGTAGCTAAGACAGTAGCTCTATTTTAAATGTATTATTACTTCATTTTATCAGTGGTAGTTGTCGATGTCAAAACCATCAGATCTCAGGTAGGGGGCCCAAGCTATGAGTCTAAGGATTAATGGTAACAAGGGACGACGGGGACATGATGTTTATCCAGGTTCGGGCCCTCTTAAAGGAGGTAAAATCCTACGTCATGCTTGACTATATTCAATGAGTATAGGGTTTACAAGAGTTGATCTACCTCGAGATTGTAATGGCTAAACCCTACTTGTCTAGCCTGTGATTATTCTGATAGCCTCTACAGACTAAACCCTCTGGTCTATATACATACCGGAGGGGCCTAGGGTTGTACGGAGTCAGTTTGCAGAAGAAGGAAATAGTACATTCGGACACCAAACTCGCCGTCCACACATACAGGAGTCCTACCCGGACACGGGGGATAGTCTTCTGCTTTATCTTCACGGCCCATCTGTCTGGCCAATGTCGAATACGCCGGACACCTAAGGACCCCCGAATCTAGTACACCCTCAGTAGCCCCCGAACTTGCCTTCAATGACAATGTAGTATCCGGCTTATGTCTTTGGCTTTGCAAGGCGGGTTCTTCACCATACTCCGGACTGATGATAGTCCGGTTTGGGCTCCATGTTCTGCCATTATGATTCCTTCCTATTGCCGCCTCGATTTCCACACGCCAGGCGAATGCGAACGGTCCATAACTTTTTACAAATAACCCCCTTACCATGCACGGGCGACATCTATATAAGGAGATTAGATCCCCAAATGCCATCCCACATCGCGCAAAGAGCATTGGAGCAAACCACGAAAAACTTCAAAACATGGCGAGCGCTCCTAGCTCTTCCTCGCGCCCACATGGCCCTCATTAACGAAGCTACTCAGTGTCTCACCTTCAGCTGAATCGACTTCAGACGCAGGGATATCTCCCTCCCATAGATCTAGTCTATGTGCGGGCGGGATTGACCTCGATTGGCAATGATGTGCTAGCATAGAATTTCCCCTACCCCAACAAGGAGGAGAGGGTGTACTTCGTCTCATTTCTTCTACGTGGCTTAGGATTTCCGATCCACCCCTTTATCAGAGATCTATTGGAATTCTATGGGATCCAGCTGCACAACCTCACACCAGGTTCTATATCCTGCACATCTCGGGTTTTGTCGCTCTCTGTGAACAGTTTTAAGGCTGCGAAGCTCATTTTTAACTATGGAGAAAGTTATTTTTCCTCGTCCCTCGTCATCGAGGGGGTTCCATATTTGAAGTGGGCGGCGTTGTAGTATGGCGCATAGCCGGATCAGGTTACCTTGTTGGAACTCCCAAGGAGGCATCCCAAGAATGGTCTTCGGAATGGTTTTATATTGAGGACGTTCCCCTTCCGGACCCAGTTCGGCATGGACTCCCCGAATTTTCCAGCGCTCCTTTGAAGAAAGGCCTCAATTGGCGCCCCCGGAGCCCCAAGGAAGAAGACAGTGCAGAAGTAAAGAGGTTGGTTAGCAAGGTCAGATTATTTGCCCATTTCGAACTCTCGATAATCGAAGTCATGGCCATCACGATAAAGCGATGTATCCAGCCCCTCCAGTCTAGAGTGACCCCTTTATGGTGTTACAACAGGGAGGACAACGCATATCATTATAGGCGTTAGGGCCCGGATACCCCAGCCGCTCTGGCCGCCATTCTGGCAGATCTTTATAAGGGGGAGAAAGAAGACTTCATCCGTTTAAATTATTGTGAAGGTTTTTCCATGTATAACCCCATTGTATGGGTGAGTCTTTTGATTATCAACACTCACTACTGCAGGTTGCTGCTAACGCGACACTACGATCAAAGACCCTTCGAGAAACTGTGTGTGATGCAATAATCGCAAATGGTGCTGTATCAAAACCGTAAAAAATGATGCAAAACATTTGTGATGGAGGATGCATCAAACGTGGTTCAAACTTTAGTTGTGTGTGCGTTTCAGGCCACACAGTTAACCCGTTCGAACTGTTTGCGATGAGGCAGAACAACAGAAATGGGCAGCCATATCAATGTGTCTGCGATATACGGCATACAGTTCACTCCAATGAACCGTTTGCTATTAGGGAGTGCAACATAAACGGTTAGCCAGATCAAGGTGTGTGTCATATAGGGCATACGGTTCACTCGGACGAACAGTTTTCGATTAGCGAACGCAACAGAAACGGTTCAACTTAACAAGATGTGTGTGATACGTGGCAAATAGCCGAATCAGATGAACTGTTTGCGATGAGAAATTACAACACAGACGGTTAATACAGTTAGTTCGTGTGTGATTCTTTGTGTATTAAAAACTTTGAAATATGCAAACTAGCTGCTTGCGGTGGCTAGTAATATCACACACGATGCGTCTGCGAGTACTCGTGTGCGATGATTAGTAAGTTACACATACGTTTCCTTATGTTAACACTTATGTGATAAATAACATGTGGCACTAGATACGGTATTCGGGTTGTGTGTGTGCTCCACTTAGTCTTCCCGCACTCCAGCGAATGCTTCCCGCGCTCCACATGGATGAATTGTAAAATCCACGCATATTCCCTCACTGGTTTCCCACCACCAGCTAACGGCTTGCTGCATATAACCCAGGTAGCAACGCACCGCCGCGACACTCTGCGAAGATCTAGTCCTCACCCATCTACCATTAGTTATTCCAAGCATGCCAGGCAACGACCAAAGCTTCGACGTTGACGCCTACCTGCGTTACATCTTCGGGGAGGAGAACGAGCCAGAGCAGGTCGGGGAGCAAGAGCTTCATCGGCCGGTGCATGCACCATGGCCCATCGGCAGTGATATCGGTGTCACGGTCCTTGGGAGTACAATCAACATATTGCAGAGGAGGTGTGATGAGCAGTTTGCCATCCACCGTGCAAAGATCCAGAGCTGATCGGCGGCATGATCGACAACCCACCCGAAGAGCCGCCGTCACAGTGCTCATCGAGAACCTGATGCCCTGCAAGGAATGGGTAGAGGGCCTCTGTGATTCACTCCAGATAAAGGCAACCTACGGCTTCATCATTGCCCGTGGTGGACGTGTCAACCTCGATTCCGATGATGTGGTGGCCAGGCTCGAGCGCATCCTTGGCGGAGTTGACGTCCCCGACGAAGTAGAACATCGCCAACGTGATATCTTGAGGATGCGTGTGATCGACGGAATTTGCTACCAGGCCAAAGACATGGAAATGGAGCGGTTCCACGGAGTTGTCATGCGTGCGATTCCATGCTGTCAAGCTCTTTTGGAAGAGGCCCAGCAGCCCCAAGAGCCTCCCAGCACCAGCAGCTCCGTAGGCGGAGGCGGGTCGGGACACTCGGAGTGAACGGCCGCAAGGGTACTATGCTGATCATGGAGTACGAGAAGACCATCGTCGGAAGGCCGCCAGCTCAGCCTTTTAGCTTATATTTTATTATAATTGTATGAATATGTAGGTCGTGAGTGTTCGGGGCCTTGCCGCATTTGGCATTTTAAATTATCCTGAATATGTAAGACAATTATTAAGAATTACTAACAGTTGCCATTGTAACTTTGCCTCAACGGCGAGCAGAGTGCGCGCAGGGACGCCAGAGCGGAGCGTGCCGCAGCCGCCTCAACGGCGAGCAACCACGTGGTCAACCTTATGGCATCAATAAATTTTGAACTTGTTTCTCGTCACATTGCTGATTACAACGCAATAAGTATAATTGCCAATCTGTTCACACCTATCAAACTAATATGTGTTCACACTTAGCACCGGGCTATAAAAACTACCCACTCGAAAATTACGTCACAGTTCCTCTCCTCATCACCCCCAAAACAGGTTTTCTCTTTCAAGTCGTTCCGCTGTGACCGGTAGGAGGAGTTTAGGGTGGACATATAACCAGGCGTCAAAGTCCAAGGCCGCGGAAGCACGAGAGAGGTCCCGCCGCGACGCCGCAGACGCAACAGAGATGTCCCGGCGCACCACGGAGCCCTAGAACGAGCTCTCATGGGCACACGAGGGCTCCCACAAGCACATTCGCGGCATCGGCCATCGTGACAAGCCGACGTTCCTGAAGCCCTTCTCCGGCGACGATGACATCCACGCTGGCGTCACTACGCAGCAGGAGCTGGTCGACGGCTTGATGAAGCTGCTCAAGATCAGCGATGCCTCGGTTGACAAGGCGACCGGCCTCGTCGAGAAAATCATGGATGACAATGTGAAGCTCCTCAAGTTGGTCACCGAGAAGGAGGAGTAGGCCGCCGGCTGGAAGATGTTGTATGAGCAGAGCAGTGCCTTGGAGATGACGCTGAAAGCGGTCGTCGAGGAACTGATGGGTGGCTTGAGGAACCTCCGGATCAAGAACGAGCAGGAGGTGGAGGAATTTGTGGCTTCTTTCAAGCAAAGTCGTGAGGAATTGAAGAAGGAGCTGCAGGATTTTGCCGCCTGGTGATCCATCGACGAGTAGAGACAATAGCGACCCAGATCGTTGTCTACAATTTCTTTCTTCTCTTGCCCCCGTGTCTTCCGGGCTTTGCCGCATGTGGCATTTTAAATTATCCATAATATGTAAGACAATTATTATGTGTGCCATTGTAAATTGGTCATTGTATTATCCGTTGCCATTTTATTTGTGGTCGTATTATCCGTTGCCCTATGTGGCAATTTAAATTAGGGCGGAATACTAGTTGAAAACACGACCAAAGCAAATGCTGCCATGGGATCACAAACACCCTCTGTCCAGGTGCTTTAATTAACCCATTAATGGAGAAGTTGCGAGCGAGGCGGGCGGCGGCTGGTGCATGGTGGTCAAAGAGATCGCTTCCCGGTGAGCATGGGCGGCCTTGCTACTCGCACGTGTCCCGTCGAGCTTGCGAGGTGGACATGATGCACGTGTCTCGTCAAGCCTATGCGGCGGACTGCTCGCACGCGTTCCGTCAATCCTGCATGGTGGACTTCTCGCGCTCGTCTCGTCTAATCAAACAGCTGCACGCACGCCACCGAGTATGGTTAAATTTTGAGACGGTAAATATAATACAACCATTTGCGATATTAACGTGTCAGCTTTTTGTTTCAAAAAGGACTTCGTTGGTTACTAATGTGTGTGCCTCTTCTCAAACTGGACGATTTTTTTACCACGGCATATATGTGCCATGTCATGAAACCATGCCAAGTTTCATGTTTTTTGGGTGACTTTTTATTTACTAGGATTTAAAAACCGAGATTCTCATTGTTTCAGGACGATGACAAGTTTGTAATTCATTCTCATTCCTTAAACGAGACCTAAACATGCACCCAATGACACATGTACGAGTTCCCACCCATTTTGCTTCACTCGAGCATGTGTTTGTAGTTCAAATTTGAATTATGGACTACATTAAATGCATAGAAAACTTAGTAATTGGTAATATATATACAATGGCCAAACGAACCCTGAATAGTTTCAAATTTCAGCCCGACACTCTTGTTATTCTATGTTGCCTGTAGAAAACAAAGTTCAAGGCGAGAAGAGGCATCGACTATCGTTTCGCCCACAAGAGGGGCCTACCGGAACCACGAGGGTTGCGACAGGCTCCGGTTTGTAAAAGGCTTGTAATATAGCTTAGCCCAAATTGGACAATTATATATACCATGTAGTGACACCATGCCATGTTTCATGATTTCCTGGTGATATTTGGATTTACAGACATTTAAAAACCGAGATTCGCAATGTTTGTGGCTAGGCCAGGATGGCGATACGGTTGAATTCGTTCCCATTCTTTCCATGGGACCTAAACATGCACCCCAAAGAAACATGTACGTTTTTTCTAGCCATTTTGGTGCACTGGAGCATGTATTTGTAGTTCGGATTTGAATGATGGACATTAAATGCCTAGAAAGCTCAATTGATGAATAAAAAAGGCCAAACAAACCCTAAATAATTTCAAAGTTCAGCACGAATCTCCAGTTGTTCCGTGTCGCATGTAGAAGAAAATACGAGGCTAGAAGAGGGAGTGATTATCATTTGGCCCACAAGGGGACACGTTTCCCTATCGAAACCACGAGGGTTCTTGTGACAGGCTCCGGTTTGTAATAAAGCTTGGCCCAAATTGGCAATGTTTTTACCACGACATATATGTGCCATGACATGACACCTTGCCATCTTTGATGACTTTCTGGTGAGTTAAGGATTTATGGGGACTTAAAAATAAAGATTTGAAATGTTTGAGGAAGATCCAGGACACTGGTACGGTTGTAATTCGTTCCCATTCCTGGCATGAGACCTAAACATGCACCCAAGAACACATGTATAATTTTTCTAGCCATTTTGGTGAACTGGAGCATGGATTTGTAGTTCAGATTTGAATTATGGACATTAAATGCCTAGGAAACTCGATTAGTGTATAAAAAGGCCAAACGAACCCTGAATAAGTTTAAATTTTAGCACGGATATCCTGTGGTTCCATGTTGCCGTGGAAGAATATACAAGGCGAAAAGAGGCATTGATTACGTTTCGCCCACAAGGGGAACACGTTTCCCTATCAGAACCACGAGGCTTCTTTGAGAGAAGCTCCAGTTTTTGTAAGAGGTTAATAATAAAGCTTGGCCCAAATTGGACTATATTTTTACCACGACATATATGTGCCATGACGTGACACCATGCCACCTTTGATGACTTTCTGGTGAGTTTAGGATTTACGGGGACTTAAAAACCAAGATTCGAAATGTTTGAGTACGAGCCCTGACACCAGTACGGTTGTAATTCGTTCCCATTCCTGGCATGGGACCTAAACATGCACCCAAGGACACATGTATAATTTTTCTAGCCATTTTGGTGAACTGGAGCATATTTGTAGTTCAGATTTGAATTATGGACATTAAATGCCTAGGGAAATCAATTAGTGTATAAAAAGGCCAAACGAACCCTGGATAAGTTTAAATTTCACCATGGATATCATGTCGTTCCATGTTGCCCGTAGAATAAAATACAAGGTGAAAAGAGGCAGTGATTATGTTTCGCACACAAGGGGGACACGTTTCCCTATCGGAACCACGAGGCTTCTTTGAGAGAAGCTCCGTTTTGTAAGAGGCTTGTAATAAAACTTGCGCCACAATGGACGAAAAAAATTCCTCGACATATAAGTGCGATGTCGTGACACCATAGCAGGTTTCACAATTTTCAGCTTAGTTTTGGATTTACGGGGATTTAAAAACCAAGATTCTTCTCACGAAATGTTTTCAAATAGCACACGGTTCACCCACGAAAGCCGATATCTTTTTCATAGCTCACATCTCTTAATGTGTTTCAACTTGAAATTTTGTGTGCCAATAAAACATCATCCTCTTAACATCCCGCATTTTTTTGATTTTTTTGAAACTTCAAACCCCCCTCGGCCACGCCTTGATCCGAGTCTTTCGCTCGACCGCCGTAACCCAAACCCCACGGATCATACGTGTGCACCGTTGGATGCTCACAGATCGAACGACAACCCTGAGCCCTTTCGGCAGCACATGTAGTACATGGGTAAGCACTGTGCGCATGCGTCGTGTAGCTCACACTTCCTTCTCTACTAGTAGGTTTTCATTCAAAACAGGCTACCGTTTCTCGCCACTCCTCTCATCGGTTTCCTGCCTCTTCTCCTAGATATGCATGATGTAGATGTTCGTTTAATTCTTATAGTTCATCTCATCCAAAATCAATTAGTTTTTTAAAAAAAACTATTTTAAGATTCATGGAATTGTGCATTGTAAAGGTAAAAACAGAAAGTGACAATTCATTTAGAAAAAAAGGTTTGATTAATTAAGATGTGGAAGATTCTAGAGAACAAAGGAGAAGTGCTTGTGTTTTGAGGTTTGTGCATTATGCTTAAGTTCAACCATGGAGTCTTCTAGATTGTACATGTGGCAGAATCTGGTGGAATGTAGATGATATCCAACGGCCAGTAGTGCTCGGATTTGCCATCTCTGTACCATCGGATTGGCTTCATCCAACGAGCAACTTTCATAGTTATTCGCACACTATATATGTGTATAGATATAGATGTATAGATATATATATAGATGTGTCCCATGCTAGACAAAATAAAGTTTGGCGCATGCGTGGGACCCCCCCTGCCGCCCAAGTAGGGAAACCGGCGTCATAGGTATTGAACCAGGCTTGAGTCGGGCACGGTGTTCGGTTTGTAATGTACTAGGCGTGGCCCATCGAAGTTGTGCATTTGGGATTTAAACACATCATACAACATCGTACCCATACATATTTCGGGCCGCATGCAGTGTATAAGGGGTCTTTTGATCGACCACATCTCCCTTGTGCAATTTTTTGTGACGACACGGATATCTGTGGGCTCCCCTAGTGTATATATATCATCCCTTTGACCAATAATGAGGGGTATGTGTTGGCCATGAATGGATTCCTCCTAGTTCATGTTAGGGCCAGTCAACCAAAGCTCGAGCTCATGCGTTGTCAGGATTCCATCCCAGATGCTCGGATTGCTGGGTTCGACCTACATCAAACCCTGCGTACGTATCTCGTCCTTAGCTACCTTGCCTTCATGGTTGTTGTCTTTATCGAGAGGTAGGCACCACATCTAAATTGTACATTATTCTATATTGAAAACACACATCACCCCTTCCCAACGTACATCATTTTGGGACGCATGCAAGAGGTGTTGGTTTTGTGGTCCCTCTCGTGTGATGTTTATGATGGTTCAATCTATTGGCCCAAGCGGTTTATCGACAACAACAGCTTTCATTTGACCAAACGAAAGATTCATTGGTCCGTCTTATGGTAGGTCATGGTGACATGCATGTATGACCAAAGTATCGATCATTACGTGCATCCGCCCCGCTGACACAAAGTGGGAGGTGGTGGGCCAAGAATCCTAGCTAGGTATGACATTATGTCATTATATATATCCTAGCTAGGTGGTTGTTAGGGTGCTTTCGGGTTTGCGAGGCAGGTGGCACCAAAGTTATGCATTGCGTATTTAAAGTTTTAAACATCCCCAATATTCCTACATATATTTGGCCACTTCCAGGTGGTTCTTGACTTCTGGCCCCTCTCATGGATCTTGAATGACGCGCCCAACCGTGGGACCACAGGGTCAAAGTTGTGCATTGGAATTTTGAACATCACATACCACCCTTTTCACTCATATATATTTGGGCCACATGCTGGTGTGGCTGTCTTTTGACCCCCCCCTAACATTATTTTTTGCTGCAAAGACTCTGATGATCCTCAACGGACAAGTGGTATAATATCTTAATCGTGTGCGATACAAGTCCGATGTGAATCACCACGACCGCGCAAGCACAAGAAAATTAAGGTGGAGGTACTGGCTCAACCGTGTGCGATGCAAGTGCGCTAAAATCACCACGACTACGCAAGCGCGAGCAAAGGGTGGAGGTACTGGCTCAACCATGTGTGATGCAAGTGTGCTGAAATCACCACGACCTCGCAAGCGCGAGAAAAGGGTGGAGGTACTGGCTTAACCGTGTGCGATGCAAGTGCGCAGTAAAACCACCACCTGTGGAAGCTAAAGGCGGGTAAGTTTATTTGGAAATTAGGATGAACCGTGTGCAATAGACTAGCTAGCTAGAAATATAAAAAAACAAAATACCCGCCTTGAGCGTTGCAAAAACCGGAGGATCCGCGCCACTTTTCCTTATTATCATACACGCATACTGTTATTGGACCGTGGTGATCTTGGGCACTGCCGCCCCGCATCAATTCTTTACCCAAATTTTAGTAGCCGCCATACTTCAACCGTCTCCCACACTCCTCCAGCACCGACCTTATGGTAAAATTACAGTAGCAGAGGCATTTGAACCGTCACCCTCCCTCGTCCACCACCATCTCCACCCACCATTACTAAAAATTTAGTAGCCGCGGCGTATCCTCAAACACCCCCCCTCCACAGTCCCCCACACGCCCCTCCTCCCCTTCGAACCCTAGCTCGTCATCGCCGCCGCCGCCAACCCTGCCGGTCTGCGCGTTCCTTCTAGCTTAGATAATAAACTTCAAGCTATCCAGCGATTCCCGTACCGTCGCCCCACTCCCCTGAGTTTTTAGATGAGGCCTGCGGTGTCTCTCCCCGCCAGATCCACATCCCCTGCTCCAGAATGTCGCAGCCTAAGCTCGACCACGTATCCCGGGGAGCCCGACGGGCATTTGGCCAAGAAGAGGTTTATCATGGCCTCTCAGGCGGACGCTGGCGAGGTGGCTGCCGTTCGCCCCGACCTGTCGATCCTGAAGCAACACGTCGTCGTGGAAGCCGGCGAAGACGTTCACTATGTTAACATGCTGAAGGCTTCATGTCAGTGGGCTAGCATATTACTGGATCTCGGGAAAGCTGGCCATGTCACAGGTTAAGTGGTCCATCCCCAACCCCTATGGTTCAACCTCCGTCGATCTCTTCGACGGCCCTGCCGCTGATCTCCTCCGCCAAGCGGCCAAGGATTTGTGAGCTTTATACGCCATCGAGCCCATTTTGTCACTTCTGAAAGACACGTTCTATAGCGGCGGCTTGGGATCCTTAATTGCCAAGTCAGACCTCATCGACCACAACCACGACCAGGAGGAGGGCACCCTTGAAGGTTCTTCCAAGGTGAAACAGCCCATCTGTGACATTAGAGAGCGCGCCATGGGTCTATTCTCTTCCAACTGGAAGGATCCCGTCAATGAAATGTGAGGCAACATTTTGTCAGCAAATATTCCCTTTTCTAGCTTGCCAACCCGTACCCTTTGTTGTAGTAGCATTTGTCGTGCGGTGCTTTAACTGTGTCGTGTTTAATTATTTCAGTTATGCAAAAATGTATTGTTCAATAGGTCTATGTGATGTTTAAGTATGAATTGTCCACTTTAGTTTCACGAATGGCTATATTTGGTTGTTTATAGTGAGTAGATGCCTTGTTTATCTGTATTTGGTTGTTAGGTTGGTTGGAGTGAGCATTTTTTCAGTTATCGAGCAGATGCCTTGTTTATCTGTATTTGGTTTTTAGTTTGGTTGCAGTGAGTATTTGTCCAGTTATCAGGCAGATGCCTTGTTTATCTGTATTTGGTTGTTTTGCTTTTTTTAGCATTTGTCCAGTTATCAAGCAGATGCCTTGTTTATTTGTATTTGGTTGTTAGGTTGCTTTTTTTAGCATTTCTCCAGTTATCAAGCAGATGCCTTGTTTATCTTTATCGGCTTGTTAGGTTGGTTGTAGTGAGCATTTGTCCAGTTTTCAAGCATATGCCCTGTTTATTTGTATTTGCTTGTTAGGTCGGTTGTAGTGAGACTCTGTCCAGTTTTCAATGGCTATATTTGGTTGTTATACTGGTCATTTATACCTTGTTTATTTCAGTCATTCACAATGTGTGGTTCATTATGTGCAAGTCGGAACTGTGCCGCTCGACTACATCAATACCAGTTTGAACGGGCAGTATTTGGTTCCAGATTATTCCTAGTGTAGTTAACACATGCCCTTTATTTCAGTTTTACACATTTATCCAAAGGTGATGTTTAAGCATTACCTACGCTCTATCATTTTCAACAATACCTGTTTGAATTGCAATATTTGATGGTTGTTAAGCCTCTTTGTCGGTAACATTGCCTTCCATTTTATATCTGCTTTAAAGATGTTGAAACCAACACATTCAACCTATCATTTGGAGATGATGTTGTTTACCTTTTCTATATTTGTTTGATGTTAAGAGTGTTGTACTTATCATGCCTTTCCACTACCTATGTAGGACAACAACGGGAGTGGCCAGCCATTTTCCGCCGAGGTTAGCTTCATCCCTCGGCTTGTACTCCCCCGTCCTTCCATAATGTAGTGCATATAGATCCAGGCATGGACACTAGTTAGCTTCTAATATTGACTTGTTGCTTGTAGGTACATATGCCCTTGGCAATGATCCACGCATCGACCCTTTTTGCGTATGGGGTAATGAGATATTGATGAACAAGCATGGAAACTGATAAGGATTATTAGCAAAAAGATACGAATGGTGGCAAGCAAATTAGTTTTTTATGCTCTATACAACACAAGAGTGAGCTGTAGGATGGTAACTACAAACTCTGCAGCCTTCTCTTTTTACTTCCCATAATGAGTTGTTAGACAACAATGTCTCGAATCTTTTTCGCTCCAGTGGTTCCCAAGCAGTTCACTCAAGATTACCTCGCAAAGTACATGATTGGTGGACACACAATGAAGGTTAAAGTATTTCATCCAGACTACAATGAGCATCGAGAAGTCCTAATGAAGACAGTGAAGGATGGACGGGCAGCCATCACAAGGGGTTGGCCTAGGGTCGTGTGCGCCTTTACGCATGGAGGAGGGCACAATATGGGCATTCCGCTTCACCTTCTCCAAAGAATCGTAATGTCTTCGCCTCTCTTGCTTACGATCTTTAGTACAACCGTGGTTCACCATTCTTTACTTGGTGCTTCTGTAGTTCTTCAGTATATGTACATGTGCATTGAATTATGGATTCGTGGTTGAACCTATATTTGTAATAAACATGGTTGGATATGAAATAAGTGATTGCCTACTTTCAAATTCATAACATGTGATTTTTAAATTAGGGATTAATTGGACTAATTATGGATTAAATAGGGATTACACTGAACAAGGTTTGCGAAAGCGAAACGTCTGCGATATACGTGGAGATCAGAAACGTTTCTAGGATCCACTACGTGTGCGATCAATCTCCACTGCACACACGACTTTATCTTGAAAACTTTTTGCGCTAGGCCACCTTGTGCAAACGTTTATCACATAAAAAGTGTGTGTGATGGACAGCCTTTGCCACACAATTTCTTTCTATGCACCATTTGTGATGCATTCAATAACGCAAACGATAAAATTATTAATATTGTGTGCAATGGCAACGTTATCACAAACGATTTAACGGGAAAAATTGCTTGTGATGTACCTGTGAACAGAAACGTTTTCCTTGGAGCGACTGTGTGGGATGTGCATACGAACACAAACGTTTAGCGTGGACCGACTGTGTGGGATGTACTCGCGATCGGAAACAATTTCGCCGTATAATTGTATTTTTTTTATCTATACTGTACGTATTTCTGTATTTGAGCGCTCGCCGGTCGCACATGACCTCATTTTGCCGAACGTGTGTGCCAGGAGGGCATATCCCCGACGGTTTCTGGGTCGTGTGGGAAGGACCCCCCCTATCGCCCACACTCACTTGGAGACGGTTCAAGATACCGTCGCGGAAAGGGGTTTTAAACCGTTTGTTTAGGACCGACGCGCACCAGTGACTGTTCTACCTCATTATCGAGGTATGCTAATCAAATTGTTCTGGTTGTCTTAAAGCAGACATGGAGGAAGGTGGTCGAAAATGTTCATTGCCCCTCCCCACAGCTGTAACATCCCAAATTTTCAATTTGGAATGTTATACACTATATCATCATTGCATATCATATTTTATTGCTTTTGGCCTGATCCAGAAATTCTACGCAACTCAAGGACCCACGGAGAGAGTTGGGGATTTCATTATTTTCATATTTGAGTCTTCTCAAATTTTGAAAATAGGATCATTTGATTTTAATTATTTTATCTTCAATTATTTCTACTATAAAAATATGAGAGAGGGAATAAAATGACTTTCCCAAAATAAAGAAATATTGAGGATTTAATAATAAAATCAAATAAGATTTTATTTTGGAGTTTATTGCTATTTTATTTGAATTTAGGAAAAATGCGCGTTTTTCAAAATTGCATTGAGGCCCCAAATAAATGTTCTTCTTGTCCGGCTTGATTTTAGAAGTCGGGGAAAATTTATTTCGGGATTTTTGGAGTCCATTTAGTTTTTTTGTTTTTCTACACGTAATGTTTTAAAAAAACGCGAACCGACCTCGGGCGATTCGCCAGACTTCTGCCTGCCCCTTTATATAGCGCACGAGCCCACCCCAGCTCACCCCAAACCCTAGCCCCCGCCCGCCCGTGATCCTCGCCGCCTGCCGTTCGCGCCGCCCGCCGGACCCGCCTTGCTGGAGCCACCCGCCACCGCCGAGCCACCCGCTCTGCCGGAGCCGACCGTTGCCGCCCGTTGACCCGCCGGAGGTAGACACTATCGCCGCCGCGTTTTTCAAGAGAAAACCGTCGGTTTATTTTTTTAGGAACCCGGTTTATTTTTTTTATAGATCGGTTTATTTTTTTCTCCCGGTTTAGTTTATTTAGCGGACGTTCGTCCGTACGTTCATTGTAACGAACGGTTTTCGTCATTTAGCCGCAGACAGCGAACGTTCGTTCGTTAGCCTGTTCGTCCGCTTTTCTTTTTCACGGATTTTCCGCGATTATTTTCGATCGCGATTTCTGATCCGATTTTCGTTTTAGTATAACTTTTCGCTCGTTTATTGGAATCAGGCGATTCAAGCGCCTACAATTTCGTCTCGAAACCCTCTTTCCGTTTAACCAACTCAAACAAGTTTTTTATTCTGCAAAATTTTACTTAGATCCAGATTAGTAAACGAAGCATTAGATCAATCCTAAAACAATTGCATGATTAGGATCTGATTAATATGTGGGTTTTAGGAAGTAGATGAGGTAGTACCTATTACCTGTTTTATTATCAAACCCTTGGGAGTTACTTCTACGTTTGCTTATGCCAGGCTACGCTAGTAGACGTGGATTGGGTGAGTGTATCCATGACATATGTGAGATTGTTATTTAATGGTATACTTAAGGTGGCAACTTTAACACACATCTGGGTGGATTGAGGCACCTGGGTATTCCAGCGATTGCCTATTGTTTTTCTTTATGGACCGCCACCCAGGCTCAAAGGGATCATGATATTATTCATGCTAAAAACTTCCGTGTGCAGCCACAAGCTACTATGGGCTCTAGCATAGTTGATTAAGTCGTGCGAACTCTTATAATGGTAGACTAGCAGATGTAGGGAAAAGTAGGTGTAACTGTCTACCTGATCATAAGGTGCTATCACTTCTGAAAGACTATGTCTCGGTCATCCGTTTCTCAAACACCATGTAGTGCGAGAATCCCAACGGAGGAGATCGAGTCTTGTGGGGAAAAGTGCACAAACCTCTGCAGAGTGTATGAACTAATCATGGTTAGCCGTGTCCCTCGTTATGGACATCTTGAGTATCTAGTACTTGGATTATCATGTGAATCTCATCATGTTACTTTAATTAATTTTGTTGGGTTTTAATGATGATGCTTAATTGGGATTGAGAGGGTGTCTACACTCTCAATGTTTAACAACCACCATGATAGTTAAATAAAATTTATTCCTTTGCGAGTGAGGAAAAATTGGCTTTACGCAAAAGCTGAATCGTAGAGCTCTCCACCAGCCATATATGCATGTAGTATAGCCTATTTCTGTTCATTACTCTATGTGTTACATTGCCAGCATATTCCATGTGCTGACCCGTTTTCGGGCTGCAACGTTCATGTTGCAGATTTTTCAGACGACGAGTAAGGTGCCTTAGGTCGTGGTTCTATATCCAGTGATGCCGTTGGAGTTGATGGACTCGATTATCTTCCAAGCCTTCCGCTGGTATCGTTATTAGATGGCCTTAAGCCATATTTATTGTAATAAGTTCTCTTTTGAGACATTCGATGTAATAAGTGTGTGATTGCTACTGTTATAAATCCTTCAAGCATTTATGCGTGTCGACGTTCGATCCGAGGATGACAATAAAGCACAGAGATCAGACTTTTGAGGTCTGGTCACTACAATAGCCAGAAGATTAGGCTTGCAACAAAGACCCCGAGTTCTGCGAGGATCCGGACATATTCATAGAGTTTGATGATGGAGTCTTTTAGCAAGCGAACCTTGACGGCTCGGAAGTGGCTATTATGGCCGACTACCCCGGCCTTCTCCCTTTCTCCATTGTAAGTACTTGGAAAGCATCCTCAAAAAAGGAGCCCCAACTTGCATCTCACCCATCACACGGAATTGTGCTTTATAGGATCGGCGCTCAGCGAGCCGCACTCCATTGAGAGCGGCCTCTAGGAAGGCAGCATCTATGCAGGGCGAGCGTTCAAAATGAAAGGAAGCCGGAAGCACCACCGAGCCCCCTTCTTCATCAAAGAGGTATAACTTTTGACATGTGCCTAGGTATAAGACCAGATTGTCATACTTCTCCTCCCATCTTATTTCAGGAGGAGCACAGGGCAAACCGTGTCCAAATGCCCATTTAGCCGATCATCAGCTAATCCGGCTCCGGGCTCATCTACCGGGAGGAGAGGCAATATGGATGCAGCACCGACTCATCCACCCGATGAGGATTCAGATGGCGTATCCATCACAAATTCCAAAGTGTAGAGCATCATGAATCATCGACAACTGAAAGAGACCATGTGTGCTCTTGTTTTTACTGAGCAGGAATTTACTGCCCTCAGCATCGTTGATGCATATATCCGAGCCGCCCGAGACGGACTTGCTGGAGTTGCTCACCTGTTTTCAAAATATATGCAGGTAATGGTTTGTGTAATTTTAATAGGTATATGCCAGTAGCCCCCGAGACTTAAAGCGGTTTAGGCCAACCGATTTAAGGATCATTATGACCGTAGGTTCTCAAAGAGAAGAACAACACGCTATCCCAGGAGCTTGAAACGAGCCGGACAAAGCTAAATGCCGCCACCGCAGAACTAGAGGAGATGAAGAAGGTCACGATGGTCATTGATCAAAAGAACAAACTGGAGGAGGAAAAGGATAAGCAAGGTGAAGAGATAAAGAGCTTAAAGGCTCAATTATCGGATGCACAAAAAGAGAATAAAAAGATGAAAGGTGGCATATTCGGTATGACCTTTGAACCTTACAAGGGACTCATATTATCCCGTATTTAGGATTGTTATAATGTTGTTCTTGCAGGTCTGCTAACCGGGCGGCAGGAAGAAGAAATATTCGGATTTCGAGGCAACATACTAAAAGAGCTGTCCATAGTGCATGAGCAGGCCTGGAGGGCCATGAGAAGTATGGCCAAAGCCTTATGGCCATCCGATGCCCCTCCCGAAAGTATGGAGGGGTTGGCAAACCTGTTCAAAGGTGCTCGTCGCCGTTTTGAGCTACGGAAGATGTCAGCATGCCGGGAAGGTGCACGAGAGGCATGGACGATGGTGAAGACACGCTACACTAGGCTCGATCCGAATCATATGGCCCGAGTTGGACCTCAGGGACCGAATGGAAAAGAGATTCCTGTGAAATTGGTATAGGACCAAGTGATGATGGCTGCGAAATATTCGCAAGAAGACTGTAGCTTGAACAGTCTTACAGATGACATAGATAAAGAGTAGGCGTCCGATTCAATGCAACAATGTACTTTATCATCGAACTTATCTCCAACCGAACTTGTCAAAATTTTCCATCGCAGGCCTTCGGCTTCAACCTCCGAACCAAGAAGTTGGAGTCTTTCTGTAGCGACCAGACCCGAATGGATCTAGCGCTGCGTGCTCGATGTCATCCTGGATCGAGAATCTGACACCACACAGTGATTGAAGGATTTATAGCAGAGTAGCAATCACACACTTATTACATCGTTGTCCACAAGGGAACTGAATGCAAATATGGCTTAAGGCCATCTAATAATAACAGCGGAAGGCTTGGTAGATAAGCGAGTCCATCAACTCCAACGGCATCATCGAGTATAGAACCACGACCTAACACCTTACTCGTCGTGCGAAAAGTGCGCAGCGTGAAAAGTTGCAGCCAAAGCAGGTCAACACATGGAATATGCTGGCAATGTAACACATAAAGAACAATGAATGAATAAGCCTATACTACATGCATATTTGGCTGGTGGTAAGGCTCTACGGTTACATTTGCATAAAGCTGATTTTTCCCTATATCAAGGAATAATTTTATTTAACTATCATGGTGGTTGTTAAACATTGAAGATGGTTGACAGCATCCTCAATCCCAATTAAAAAAAGTACTCATCAAAACCCAATATCTTTTATTTAAAAGTAACATGTTGAGATTCACATGATAATCAAGTACCGGATACTCAAATCGTCCATAACCGGGGACACGGCTAATCATGATTAGTTTATACACTCTGCAGAGGTTTGCGCACTTTTCCCCACAAGACTCGATCGCCTCCGCTTGATTCTCGCACTACATGGTGTTTGAGAAACGGATGACCGAGACATAGTCTTTCAGAAGCGCTAGCACCTTACATGTGGGTAGACCGTACCAACCTACATCCCCTACATCAGCTAGCCTACCCGTAAGAGTTCGCACGACTTAGTCAACTACGCCAGAGCCCATAATTGGCTTGTGGCTGCACGGAAGTTTCAGTTTGAATAATCTTATGATCCCTTAGAACACAGGTGGCGGTCCGAAGAAAAACAGGCAAGTCTGATAGAAACCAGTGCCTCAATCCACCCAGATGTGTGTTAGGTTGCCACCTTAGATAAACCATTAATTAAACAATCTCACATCATCATGGATATTCACTCACCCAATCACGTCTACTAGCATAGCATGGCATGAACAAGCAAACGTAGAAGTAACTCCCAAGGTTTCATAAGTAAAGCAGTAATAGGTACTACCTCAATCTACTTCCCAAACCCACAATTTAATTAGATCCTAATCATGCAAGTGTTGAGGAATAGATCTAATGCATAAAACTGGGTAGTAGAAGGGTATGATCAAAGTGTTACTTGCCTTGTCGATGATCCATGAGTCCTAGAGATTGAGTAACAAGCGGCGCACTCACGGTGATCTACGCAGACAAACAACAAGCATACAATAAGTATTCATCTAATGCACAGGAAATCTCGAATAAAAGATCTAACGGAGAGTTCAACTTAAGAACCCTGGTTGAAAAAGAATCGAATCAAAATAAACTCCGAAAGTCGAAACTCGAGAGAGAACGTCTCGGTTTAGCAATCTGAAATTAGGTCAAAATTTCACAGTGGCAAAACTCTGTGAAAGTAGGGTAGTCGGAACGGCGGTTTCGTTACGAAACTCCAGGCGCTTGAATCACTGATTCCGATAAGCGGCGAGAAATAAAACAGTTTTGAAAATCAGATCTGAAATCAAATTAGAAAAATAACGGATTAATTCCGATTAAAAGAAAAGCGACGAGCGAGTTAAAAGCGAGCGTTAGTTAGCAGAAACGAATCTAACGAACGCGTTCATCAAAAGCGAGCGGTTGGTGAGCGTCCGTTAAATAAGAAAACCAAAAAAAACCAATCTAGGTTTTTTTAAAAAAACCGAACATTTATTTTTTTTAAAAACCGGACAGTTCACGGAGAAAAACCGAATCGGTAGCGGGGGCGGCTACCTCGGCGCTCTTCGCCGCGAGTCAGCGAGGTCTCGGCGGGGCTCTGGTCGGGAGGCGGCGCGGGGTTCC